>CAIGQQ010038942.1:7570021-7605444 GCA_903798035.1 Danio albolineatus
TTTTTTTTTAAGAGTGTAGAATATGGCAGAGCTTGTGTTTTAAAGCAAAACACCCTCTGGAATAAATAATTAACTAAAAACTGATTGTGAGCAGTGTTGTATGTAATTAGTTACAAAGTAACTAATTACACCCAGCACTTTAATTACTGTAATTAAATTATTAACACGCTGAAAAAAGTAAAGTTAGGGATTACTTTATATTTAAAATAATTTACAGTAAATTACAGGTACTTATAATGTACTTGCCTTAAATACTGTACATACATTTAAACAATTCTGTATAAATCTACTGAGAGAAGCAGAGTAATTTTATTAGTTTGTTATACAGATATATTTAGCAGAATTCTATTTTTCAAACTAAAAAAGCAGGTGACATTTATCAGGATGATTGGACATGCAAAGAAACAATAAATTGAGAGAGAAATTAATGGCAGTTTATGGTATGTATGAATTATGTTGCCATTGCTTTGAAATAATTCCTGTTTTAGTACATATGATGATTAAGAGTTGAATTTATATTGCCTATGCATTGACATTTATAGGGGTTTGAAGTAGCTTTGAGTCAAGTAATTGAGTAATTACATTTCTTAAAAAAAAGCAGTTTGAAAAGTTCTTCAAATTTAATTTCTATGATATAATTATTGATTAATTCCTTTTGTTTAATTAACAAATGCTATGCTACTGTAAGTTTATTTTAATGAATAAGTTTACCCAATATTGGTTTCAAGTTGGGTGGCGCAGTGGGTAGCTCTGTCGCCTCACAGCAAGAAGATTGCTGATTCGAACCTCAGCTGGGTCACTTGTTGTTTTTGTGTGGAGTTTATATGTTTACCCCGTGTTAGTTTACTCACCTGTTTACTTTGGGTGCTCCGGTTTCCCCCACAAGTCTAAAGACGTGGTATAGGTGAATTGGGTAAGTTAAATTGTCAGTAGTGTAAGAGTGTGAATTAGAGTGTATGGTTGTTTCCCAGAGATGGGCTGCAGCTGGAAGGGCATCCGCTGCGTAAAACATATGCTGTATAAGTTAGCTGTTCATTCCGCTGTGGCGACCACTGATATAATAAAGGGACTATGCTGAAAAGAAAATTAATAAATGAATGGTTTATAGCTACTTATTTTCAGATTTAATCAGCCTGGTTTTCATTGCATCTGTGCTGTTTTGCACCAACTGTTTGAATGCATTCATTTTCCGAAGTTTAGTGGCATTAAAGCAAAGCCAAAGTAACATTATACCTGCACTCTAGGGACAAAACTGTGTGTTTTCTACAGGTGGTTTGTCTAGCCCACTCATCTGTGTGAGGCCCACTTATCCAGCATATGTTTTACACAGCGGATGCCTTTCCAACTGCATCCCAGTACTGGGAAACACCCATACACTCTCACATGCATACACATACACTATGGCCAATTTAGTTTATTCGGTTCACCTATTGACCTTGTTCTCCGCGTACGAGCAGGCGCTGCCATTTTAATTTTTTTGGCTTGAGACTTCCGGCCTCACTCACTTCCATTCATTTTTAGACATTAAAAACAGCTCGTTTTGCTGCTTGATGTTGCAAACTCATATGTTCAAATTATACTATTCTGTTTTGTCTGTATAGTCATGCAAACACTTGTTTTTTTTAGAGCAATTGGTTTGGCCGTTTTCTGCTGTTTAATATTACAAGGCATTTCTCCCATAGGCGACTGAATCGGAAGTTCTAAAACAATCGCAAAAACCAGCGCACTTCCGCATTGAAGAATAAGGTCAATACCGCATGTGTTTGATCTGTGGGAGAAACCAGAGCACTCGGAGGAAACCTACACAAACACAAACACGAGCAGAGCATGCAAACTCCACACAAAAATGCTAACTGACCCAGCCGCGACTCAAACCAGCGACCTTCTTACTGTGAGGTGATAGAGCTAACAACTGAGCCACCATGTCACCCCTAATCGCATACATTAACAAGTTAAAACTGACAACCTTGTTAGGAAATAATGCAAGTACTGTTTAAACCAATGTTGTTTGACAATTGTTGGCCATTTTATAAAATGTATCAAAGTGTTTTGGTTATCGCTGAACTTTTTAAGGTCGGTCTTATCTAACAACAACTAAGAAAAAATGTTTGTAGGCTCTTTATCTTGATTAATGGGTTCACTCTATTGATTGGTTTCTGGGCTTAGCTTGACTGCACTTATCTATTGTTTTGAAATATGCACTGAAGCCTATCATACATTATACATTTGATATAACACATAAAATCAACCCTAAAGGATGAGGCCTCTCACCTGATTAAAAATATGCAATATGTTATGAAGACACTGCACTGAATGTGTCCGCAGGCGGTGCATTTATCAGTCTGGTCTGGCCATGGTAAGACTTTGTGTCCTTCCTCGTTTCTCTCTTTCTTTCTGCCTGCAGGCTGTATGTCGCAGGTCACAGTTTGGCTTTGGGTCTTTGGTGTGAGCCGTCGGTCCAGAGCTCCAGCTCTCCTCCATCTGAGCATTTACTCTGTTTTACTGAGGAAGAGGAAGTGTATGAAGCAGAGGGCAGCATCGAGGAGTTTCTGGCTTATGATCGAAAAGAAATGTACATCATCTGTTGCCTTTTTCTTCATCTCTTTTTTTTTATTATTTACTAAATATGTTTTGACGTTAGTTCTAGATTATATACGAAAATATATCCCAATATGTCCAGTGTTAAGTCCACAATGGTACCTGCTTTTAGATGCATTACATTTGGTAAAAAAAAATAAGAACATTGTAAATTATAATTGATATTGAGTTTCTTTAAAGATTTTTTTTAATTAGGAGGTCTTTGAACTGTGTTAAAACAAAAAAAATAATTAAAGGGGTGGTCTAGAGTGTATTTGTAAGGCTTTGTTGCGTTTATTGGGTGCAAAGCAATGTGTGCTCATGCTTCATTTGTAGAAAATCAGGTTATTTTTTCATATATCTTACTTTGATTATATACAGCTACTGAGCTAACATGTAAACAACTGTCATATTTCTAGTTCCGCTGAAAGGCCTGCCGTCAAGAAGCTTTGATTGATCAGCATAATCAACATAATGTGCTGTGATTTGCAGATCAGCTCCACATCACGTCACATCTCTGTTAAAACATTACAGTGCTTCTGGCCACGTCCCTTCGCTGCTCGTGCGCAAGGGTTTATGACATCATTAACCAGGGTGTATTTTTTGTAGTCCCCAAACTTCGTTCACTCTATGCTTTGCTAAGCTAACTCTGTAGAAGCCAATGTCTCCCTTTGCATTGAACTTTGAGCGTCTTACATTCAGAGATGTTCATTTATGCTCACACGGCTACATTACACATCAACTAAAGTTTAAAATATGATATCGTTGTGGACCACCCCTTTAAAGAACACACAAGCATTTTAAACTTTTTAAAAGTTTACTATGATTTAAAAAAGAAAAACTCAAAAGTGTCAGATAAATGTTTATAACAAGAAGGAATTATATATTTAAATACTATTACAACAGATATTCAATTTTATATAAATGTTGTTGTTGTTCTTTTCCTTTCAATGATGAAACCGTATACATCTCAAAATATATTTTTAAAAACATATATACAAAGTAAATAAAGTAAATATAGATTTTGCTATCTCTAGAATGACGCATTTAACATTTTAGAATATGCATATACTGTATAAGAGGGTTTGAACTAATTATAGATAAAATGCTCTGAAGCTTTTTAAAATAAATGTTGTTCTGAAATTTGAACAGAGAACCTGCAAATATGTGAAATATAGCATGCAAAAATATCAAACTATGAATTTTGGCCACAAATCTTGCCATAAAATACATAATAATGTAAACTTTTCATGAGATTTAAAGCACAAGACAACTTACACACACAATAAAATTAATTAAATGTGACATTGTGCTCCATAATATGTCAATACTGAATTAATTTGAAAAATAATAACTTAAGAGAAATGTTTTGTGAGAAAATGTAACTATTAATTAATTATTTATTTATTGCTTGTTTGTTGAAAGCAGCAAACAAAATCTCTTCTAGGAAAAAATAAATGTAATAATTGAATATTAAATGCATAGTATCCACTGTCCAGTAGCCTACTTTATCTTATATTCATTTAAATTCCCCCAAATCAAAAAAGTAACTTCACTGCGTTTCAATAGTTATTCTATTATTGGTCAATCTAAATTTTGCAAAAGATAAACTGTAAATTCATAGTTTTTCCCACTATGTGCTGCAGCTTTATGGGATCTGAAGGGAACATTTAGAGGTAATTCTTGCGTAATTCTCTCGACTGTAGGGAGGAAGAGGAGGGGGATCAGAGAAAGCATTCATCCATGGCCCTCAGGAGTGGAGTTCCTCCAGTGTCTCCTCATGCCTGCATCCGTGACGCAGTGGCAGACGAGCTGTTTGATGATGTGTGGAGGGAAGTGCTGGGTCTGCTGGACGAGCTCGTACACAAATACTGGGAAAAAGAACTCCCCGGTATGCGTCTCTGAAACCAGCACAATTGGCCAACAGTACATGTGTGTGATTGATAGAACAGTATATGTGTGATAGATAGATAATGGGTGATTTATGAACACAAACAAAGTGCTTTGTGGCTTTTAGTCTAAACACATATACTTCCATTTAAAAGTCTAGAGTAAAGTATAATTATGTATGTATAAATTAGTCTTTTGCTGTTGGAGACAATAAAACAATATATATATTTTTAAACATTACATTTATTTACCAGCATCAGTACTGCTTGATAACTACCCAGAAATATTTTTTTTATTAAAATTTAAGGGCTCTATCCAATTAAATTACAGTTTGTTTGCATATTGTCACTGTTGTTTTTGTTTTTAAATGACATTTTCATTTATTATTTTTGATTAATAAAGTCTCAAATACCACACCAGGCATCTAATTATAATTGCATAATTCTAATTTATTTGGCCCAAATAAAGCAGACAAGGATAATATGTGGAAACACATATTTTTCAAGTAAAAAGGAAGCCTTTTAATATGAATGTTTGACATTTTGCTTATATGGCACTGGAATGAGTTATTGGACATTTTATTCATTCTAATACACAGACGTTTTTGTCCTGAAGGCTTAAGAAAAGTATTTTCTGTACCTAAAATTGATGCATGCATTAACACAGCCATAATGATTACAAAAGCTAAAACCCCTCCATTTAATTATTTAAAGTATATTTTTGGAGACTAAATCTAATATAATAAATATAATATAATATGTCATCATAATTAAACCCAAGCTAGAATATTTGTGCTTTTTAAGCATTTTATTATTGGCATTTTAGCAGTGTGGACTTGTATATATTTTTTTCTCTATCAAGCTTTGGCAACACTAATGGGTAAAAAAAAAATTCCACTTGTACCACTTTTCCAGTGAGACATGCATATATATATTTGGTTTTGTATCGCACATACATATGATCTGATATCATTTAAATATTAGCTTAACTATATGCATCCAACTTTTAAAAATGTTGTTGTCACTATACTGGCATTTTTAGGAGTTAATTTGGTTGGAAAATCTATTGTCATTCATTCCCATATTTACCCAGATGTGTGTACAATTAAGGTCAGAATAATTAGCCCTGCCTTTAATTTGAATTCTTTTTTAATTCTTTACCCAGTTTTTGTCTAATAGAGAGAAGTTTTTTTTTCAAGACATTTCTAAACATAATAGTTTCAATAACTAATTTCTAATAACTGATTTATTTTATCATTGCCATGTTAATATAAATAATTTTATTACTAAATAACTTTCAATATAGCAGTATTCAGCTTAAAGTGCAATTTTAAGGCTGAACTGGGTTAAATAGGTTGACCAGGCCAGTTAGGGTAACTAGGCAAGTCATTGTATAACAGAAGTTTGTTCTGTAGCCAATCGAAGAAAAAAAAAATTGCTTTTCTAATAATAGACACCCTTAAAATATTTTTTCCTTAAACTTAATAAAATTAATTAAAAACTGATTTTATTCTAGCCAAAATAAAACAAATAAGACTTTCTCCAGAATAATCCATATTATATGAAATACTGTGAAAAATTCATTGTTTTCATCAAATTGAATTCAATTGAAATTTGAATTTCAACATCAAATTGAATTAATCAAATTCAAAAACACATCTTTTGGCAAATATTTGAAAAAAGAAAATCACAGGAGGGCTAATAATTTTGACTTCAATTGTATGTATGTATACAGAAAAGGAATATTGTACTGACAACCAAATCTATATAGAAAAAGTCATAACATATAAAGATAAAAGCTCACCTTAAATAAATTTATAGTGAATGAACTAAATTTGACCCTTAGTCATTTTGTGATGTTGTGTGGTATTTTGGAGAAATACAATAAAATCCACTTGCTAATTTGCCAGAGGTTAAATGCAGTGCTGATTTCCCTCAATCCCTGATGTTCTTTTGGCATCAGATGGAGCAACACAGAGGGGAGCGTTGGAAAGCTCTAGTCAAGCACCTTCATCTCAGCTCCCTGTTAAAGCGCATCAGCTACTGTTGTCCAGAGGATCCAGCAGCAGAACCACATTCCTGTCAACATTCAGCAATAATGTACAGGTAACAACCAGAGTTAGATGCAAAGATAAGATCCTATCTGCTGCTTTATTGCCATGTAATGAATTTCCCATTTCTTCTTTCAGGACTCAAGTGCCTACAAGATTAATTTAAATGGTGTTATGACAATCCAAGCAAAGCCACTGCAGCAGAGACATCAGGGATTTGGTGAAAGAGCACTGTAAGCCTTCTGGTGTGATCTAACTCTATAAAAACGAAGCTAAAAGCTATTTATTTTCTTTAAAGACTATTTAATATTGAGCGGAATTAAGAAGTGTTTTAAAGGGATAGTTCACCCAAACGGAAAATCCTGTCATTATTTACTCACCCTCCACTTGTTCCAAACCTGTTTGAGTTTCTTCCTTCTGTTGAACTCTAAAGATACATAAGAATGTTGAAAAGTGGTTGTCATTAGCCCTTTTCACACAGTGATACTGGTAAATATCTGGAAAATTTCCAAGCGACTTTACCGGTAGATTCAAAAAAGCTCTGTTTACACAGGCACAGATGTTCTGAAATTTTTCCGTAAAAAAACATTCACACATCCATTCCAAAATACTGGAAAATTCTGACAACATTACCCAGAAATGACCTCTAAAACAGCTTCGCTTGTATTTGTAAACATACTGTAAAAGGGGTCAGGCTTTTGTTGATGGTTTCACTCGTATTTAAAGCTTTAGCATTCATGCAGCTGCTTTGTCCCAGAGACATTCAAAGGCAGAAGTGTGAACCACCTCTAAATATTTAGATATTTGAGTACATTACAAATTCTGTGGATGGATAAGTGTTGTGAACAACTTTGATGAAAACATATGGAGGAACACTTTTGCATGTCATCCAACTGAAGCAGAGCTTAAAGGTAACAAACAGTGGTTTATCATAAGCATTTTACTGATAATGTTTTACACAGTTGGCATTAATAAGGAACATAGAGATATTATCTGACTAACACGTAGGCAGCTAAATGTGTCTTGAAATACATTTAAATGTTTTTATTTCTGTAAACAGGCCGGATGTGAATGTGTCAGAATGTTCTGATTGGCTTTAGTAGTCGTCTCATGTCAGTACGTTCTAAACGTGTACGTGGTTTTCCCGGGAATTTTCCTTCTGTGTTCACACAGCGCAGCATTCTGACAAGTTACCGGTAATGTTACAACTTCTCTTTCTGGAAAATTTTTCAAAAACCGCCTGTTCATACAAATTGCCCGTAATTTTTCCAGAAAGGTCTGTATGTGTAAAAGGGACTTGACTTCCGATATTCTTCAGAATGTTGTCATTTTTGTTCAAAAAAAGAAACTTATAATGCTTTGAAACTACATCAGAGTTAGTAAATAGTGAGTACATTTTCATTGGGTGAATTTCCATTTAACACTAGATTGCTCTACACCTACAGTAAAATCACCAGTGGGTAAAATTTACCAATCCACCTGACTACTGTCTTCATATGGCTATAAATATTTATAATATTTATTATCATCCCACTGTCTAACAAAATAATCATTTGTAGATGCTAAGCCCACCCAGGACTCATAACTCATTCAGAATACCAACTCCAATATCAGACTATAACTCTCTATCTGTTTGTCATCCATAAATCCACTATGTTTGTGTCTCTTACTGCTCTTTCAGTGGGTAAATAACGTGGGCTAGCAACATAAATTGCTGATTCATGGGCTAAAAATGACTTTACACTGTAAAAACTGATCCATTAGATCAACTAACTTAAACTAGTTAAAGTGTCAACCTAATTTGTGATTGAAAACTTGAATTAAGTTGAAAAATGTAGGGGCATCACGGTGGCCCAGTGAGTAGCACAATCGCCTCACAGCAAGAAGGTCGCTGGTTTAAGCCCCGGCTGGGTCAGTTGGTATTTCTGCTCTCCCGTGTTTGCGTGGGTTTCCTCCGGGTGCTCCGGTTTCCCCCACAAGTCCAAAGAAGTGGTAAACGTGAATTGGGTAAACTAAAATTCGACG
Organism: Danio albolineatus; assembly: GCA_903798035.1. Lineage (NCBI taxonomy): Eukaryota > Metazoa > Chordata > Actinopteri > Cypriniformes > Danionidae > Danio > Danio albolineatus. The sequence continues at coordinate 7,578,564 of CAIGQQ010038942.1, forward strand.
ACAGTGTACAGTATATGTGTGAATGAGTGTGTATAGATATTTCCCAGTGTTGTGTTGCAGCTGGAAGGGCATCCGCTATGTAAAACTAAGGGACTAAGCTGAAAAGAAAATGAATGAATGAATGAATGAAGTTGAAAAATGTGATTATTTTGGGTGTAACTTTTTTTTATTGTTATTATTTATTTATTTATTATTATTATTATTATTATTTTACTTTTTACAGCAGAGGTTCTCAAACTCAGTCTTGGAGATCCAGTGTCCTGCAGATTTTTGAAGAAGTTGGAGATAAAATCTGCAGGACACTGGACCTCCTGGCAATTAAAGGTATAAATGCACCTTTTCTTCAATAAATAATACAGTCAATGACTGAGAGACTTGAATATTTTGTTGAAAATCTGTTTAGTACATTTGAAAAACAGTCATGTTATCTTTTAATCTACACTGCAAAAAATTCTGTAAGCCTACAGTTTTCTGTATTTTGTGATAAATTTTTTATGCTTTTGAATGCATTATGGGACCTTGATCTTTCCTCCTAAAGATGTTGAAAGCTTTGTTAAAGTGACTTTTATTGACATTTGTATTAGTTTACAATGATATATTGACTGGGTTGGTTTTGTAATTTATGGTACAAAAACTGATAATAAGCTGCTAGTACATTTTCTGTTGTTTTAAAGACTTATTTCTCTATGTTATTTTTTAAACAGGATCTTTGATGGTTGATAAAAATAGCTCAATTAACTTCAGAATTTTCAAAGTCAAAAGTCAACAGAGCAGAAATAAAATTGACATAATGCAATTCACAACCGTAGATGAACAGACAACACATGTGAATCACAAAATACAGAAACTATTAACTAACAGATATTTTTTTATAGTGTATGGTAGTTAACTACAGAAAAATCAACATGAAAGCAACTGAAGATATATAACTTTATCTGTCTTGGCTCTTTTTAAGGTATGAACCAGAAGATGGGGCGAGTGTGTTGATGTGTGTGAAGACCCAGGCTCTGAGAGCATCTGGTTTACTCATGCAGAAACCCACAGTTCAGCGCAGACTCCCCAGACTCAGCGGCAGAGTTCGCATGTATCATAACATCACTGGAAATGGGAGTCAACTCCTACGAGGAACTAGACTGTGAGCAGCAGTTCAACATGCATTACAAAAATGTTCCCAAGTTTGTAATACAAATGGTCTACAAATCTGCATTAATCAAAGAGAAGCATTTAAGAATAAAAGCTTTAGGATTTAATGTCTGGAAGCAAAGAAAATACAAGCAACTATAAATGTTATTAATTTATTTATTTAATCTTTTTTTCTGTAATAAATGTTGTTGATTATAATAAAAAAAATAATTGATTAAAAAAATAATAATAATAACATGTTTAATAATACTAGTATAATAGTGTGATAATATAATAGTGCATTCTTTTTGTAATTACTCAAGTGTATAAATTATTATTATTATTATTATTATTATTAAATATTTATTGAAATAAATGTAAAATAGATATTTGAAATATTGGTATTATTATGTGATTTATTTAGTAGTTTGCTTTATGGTTTAATGTTTGAGACTAAAGAAACAAAACTATTAAAATTTGTGTTTTGGTGTTTTGTTTCAGTTCAGTTATAATTAACTTAAATAAAATGATACAAATAAAAAGCTACAGTAACAAAAGCCAACATGCAATGAATAAATTGCAGTTAATTAGATCAATTTTTTCTATTTGTGCTTCCTTTTTTTTTTCTCGATTACATAATATATTGATTTGAAGTTTTATATTTAAGTCTTGCTTAAATAACTTTCTTCTGTGAAATGTACCTCAAAGGAGAGCTTTAAAATTACAAAAAGCACCGTAGATGTATCATAAAAGTTGTCCAGATGAATCAGGAAGCCTTTGATATCTTTGTGGGAAGAAATTCTTTATTCTTCTTTAGTCATTATTCACTGATAAAATGAGTGAATATTGCTCCATAAGTGTTCAACTGTTCCTTTTATAGGTTTTTACAGTTCACCAAACTAGTTTCACTGATTCAATTCAGTTTGTAGTTTCAATGCAAGAGTTGACAGCTCTCTGAATACTGTGAATAATGATGGTCTGTTTTTTAATGAAAACTATCATATGATTTCAGAATGACTGGAATGTTGTGCAAAAATATACATTTATGCATTTGTAGCTTCTTGAAAGCCATAGACTCAATTTAATATTATTAAATGAACTGAAATATTTCTTTGTTTGGGCTCATTTGAGAACATTTAATGGGTGAAATATGCCTAAGCAAGCAATATTTGATACCATCACAAGTTTAAGATAAGGAATGTGAGGTTAAGTTGCAGAAACTCCTTTAACTATGATGCAATTCTTTCAAAATATGTGGCTGAAGATTATTGAATGCAAGGTCTTCCGGGGTCCCCTTATAACTGAGTGAGGCATTCTTCTGAAATTCAGACTTCATTTAAAAGTGCTTGCTAAATTGGTCCCTAAAGCTGCATTGCAACTTATTAATTGTAACACTTTTAACCTTGTCATCACTTGGAAAAATCAAAGAAGAAGCCTGGAGCATCTGCATTAGAATCAGGCAAGAGGAAACATGCAAACTGCTAATTAGAGTATGTGTGTGTTCTTGGGTTTGTTATTTGCAGATCCACTGTGAATGAAAGCCTGCCCCCTCCACCAGTGAGTGCTGTTCAGAGCCACAGGCTTCCTCAGATACACTCTGAGTCTCCAGAGCAAGAATACTACGCACCTATTTCTAGACTTGTGCAGGTAATAAGCCACAGCTGTGTCATTGTGGCCTGCAGACTATTGATTTGCTTTATTTGAAGTTATTCATGCTTCTCCCTCTATATTTATGTCATCACCTTGATTTATTATATTTTTATTTTTATTCAGCTTTCCTGCCTTGGTAATTTATAGTTGGGTTACAGTTTTTTTAATTATTATTATTATTATTATTTATTAATTTACCGGTCAAAAGTTTGGGGTCGTTTTTTTTTTTTTTATTATTTTTCTTCCATGCTTTTTTTTAGAAAATTATTCTGTTCATCAAGAAGCATTTTATTCATTCATTTTCTTTTTGGCCAGCGACCTTCTTGCTGTGTGGCAATCGTGCTACCCACTGTGCAAATGTATTGTGTACCCACTTTTTTAAATAAAAAAAAGGCTAAATTGGTAAATAATTATAAAAAAAATTATATAACTGCTTTCTTATTGGGCATCACAGTGGCGCGGAGAGTAGCAGGATCGCCTCACAGCAAGAAGGTCGCTGGTTCGAGCCTCGGGTCAGGTTTCATTTCTGTGTGCAGTTTGCATGTTCTCCCTGTGTTCGTGTGGGTTTTCTCCGGGTGCTCCGGTTTCCCCCACAGGTCCAAAGACGTGGTATAAGTGAATTGGGTAAGCTAAATTGTCTGTAGTGTATATGTGTGAATGAGTGTGTATGGATATTTCCCAGTGAAGGGTTGCAGCTGCAAGGGCATCCGCTGTGTAAAACGTGCTGAATAAGTTGGCGGTTCATTTCGCTGTGGCGAACCCAGATTAATAAAAGGACTAAGACAAAATGAAATAAATCATTTCTTATTGTATGTAGTTTCAAATGAAATTATTACTCCAGTCATTATTGCTTTTGTTACTATTACAATTAATAATATTAATACTAATAATAACAGTAATAATATTTAATTTTAGAGGGATTTTTGAAGGATCATGTGACTCTGAAGACTGGAGTAATAAAGCTGAAAATTCATCTTTAAAATCACTAGAATAAATTATTAAATTTAATTATTTAAAAAGTTTAATAATAATTAAACAGTTTAGTAGTGCAATAACATTTTACAATTTTACAATAATTACTGTATTTTTGATTAAATAAATGCAGCCTTGGAGAGCAGAATAAGCTATCTATCTATCTATCTATCTGTCTGTCTGTCTGTCTGTCTGTCTGTCTGTCTGTCTGTCTATCTGTCTATCTATCTATCTATCTATCTATCTATCTGTCTGTCTGTTATTTGCTCACCATAATTTTGTTAGAAACCTGTTTTTTATTCACCTTCAGAAGATATTCTTATTAAAATAAGATTAAATTAAAATAATTCTAACATTTTAAAACCTGTGTAAAGATATCCCCCCACCAAAAAGTGCAAATCAAGTAGTTTAAGTCTAGTCTTTTGAAGAAAGATGATCACTTTAAATGATGAACAGATTTAATTTAACCAAAACTTCAAGACCTTGCAAAATAATTAATCCTGAAAATACAAGAATGAACTTCATTGGTTCTCATCCACCAAGGAAATATCAGTGTTTAAATATACAGTATATTATATATTTTGTTATTATATCATTAGATAAACTATATAAATAATAAAACATTGTTGTGTCTCAGATTTTTTATATTTGTGTTGTTTATGACAGTGTATGATTTTGCTGTTCATTTCGCTGTGGCAATGATGTATAAAAGAACTAAGCCGAAGGATAAAATGAATGTATGAATGACCGTGTGTATATATACAGTATGATGACAGAACTGTCAACTAATCGAGCTAGCAGCACAACTGTTATCAACATTGAAATTAATGTGAAATGTTTCTTGAATACTAAATTGGCATGTTGGATTGATTTCTACTTTTTGTTGTTATGGTTCTCTGAAACCTACATGAACCCTTTTAGAAAGATTTACTTTAATTTTGGACACCATCAACAAGCTGTTTCAGCATCCCACATTAGGAAAAGGTAGCTGCGTAGACTTTGATCTCTGTAAACACAGATACCAGCATCTTTTTAAATGGGTGAAAGGAGCAAACTGACTTCATAGTCTTGTTGACATGACACGGAATACGGTAAACATGTTTGCCCTTTGCGCTTTTATAGAACCTACCTTAGACTGTTATGTTATAATCGGGAAGAAAATGGCAAACAGTACTGTGTAAATAAAGAGGATTTGGTTTGATTTTCAAAGTCACAGCTGTGATGTTTTCTCTGTATTTCTTAGCTCAGGGGGAGGATCCAAAGAGGCGGAGCTACCAGTGTCAACCACACAGTAAACAACCTGCCACCACTGAGAGAGCCCACCATGATGCTGGAGTCTCTCTCTCGACCCAACACTACTCACACTTTCAGAGTAATAATATATGCTGTATAGTCACAATACTATTTTTTTTGGAACAGTATTTAATCACAGATTGATGTTACATTTTACTAATAATTACAAAGAAATAACAGTTAGTATTAACTTCATCTTTATTTGTCCGTATTCTTTAGACATTCTCTTGATTAATATTGACTTAAATTAAATGTTATCTACCAGTCATTAGATCATTAGTAGATCCTTAGTTTGATGCTATACTTACTGTAATATTCAGTGCCTACTAACAGACATTCTGTTGGCTAAACTGAGAGTAAATCTAGGTGTATGATTCTGTGACTAAATTGATTCTGGGGATGGAGTCCTAGTAACAATGCTGAAATCAGTCACAAGATGTGTCTTATGTGAGCATATTCATGCTTCAATACTCATGTTATTCATGAAATACACTTACCTTGCCCCTTTTAGAGATTTTTTAAAATCTTCCTTGCAGTGAAAGATCACGCAATTCTAAGGCCATGTCCACACAGACATGGATATTTTGTGTAAATTGAGTTTACCCCACTAATGTTTTTAAAAAAAATCTCTCCACTTGAAAATGCAAAAAATACTGTATGCATTTTAAGGCCACTCCGAACCAACAGGCGGAGATGATGACTCTTTTATGCTGATTTCACACTGAACAAGGAATTAAATATATTTCACAAGTAAATTGCATACAAGTCAATGCAAACATGAGAACAGAGGTCGATTATCATCTTGCAGTCAAACAATGTGGTACAGTATACACAATACATTTGCCACAAATGTGCGGAATTTGCCTCATTCACATCTTCAACATTTGGTGTGAACCCAGCTGTGTTGGCCAATCTGGGAGGAGAAAACAGCATGCATGCTGATGTGATGAGGTGAAAACTCCAGTTGCAGTATCCACACAACTACACTGTACCTGGATTTTTCAGAAAATCTTCACCCTGGCCAGATTTTTCAGAAAATTTCAGTTTCTGTGACCCGATACTCCATTTTTGTGTGAACAAACAGCAAAACCGCATAGAAAAAATAATAGAAAAATATCCATGTTCGTGTGGACAGGGCCCATGAAAACAGCCAGCAGAATTAAGTTGTATAAGTGCAACATGTACAGTATAAAGTCATTGAATCTAAAAAAGAAATGAGTCCTATTAGATGTTGAAAGATCTATGCTAAGAAAACCCATTAATTTCAATGGCACACAAACAGCAGAGTGTATCTTCCACAAGCTTGCACACTGTCAAGGTTCAGAATTGTTATTTTTCTGTATTGGGCTCACACAAACTTTATATTATTGCATGGTTGTTTACTTCAACACTTGATAAGCTGTGATGGGCATTCTGTTTCCAACACGCTGCATCCAGTAGACCAATCACAACAGACTCTGTCATCAGGCCATTCACCACAGATTAGAGGCCAGCAAAGGAGGGTTCTGAATCCCTGAACACATCATATGGGCATTGTTGGGATTATTAGGTAAAAATAAATGAAGTTTATTTATAAACTAATTTCGGATCTTGTGCTCATGATTGCTTTCAGCTGGATGTGCGTTATCCAGTTTACAATGCACCAATCAGACGATTCCTAAGCTACTATAAATACCCTAGGTTACGTATCACAGCTATCTTCGTTTTGAAGAATCCCCCCTTCCACCTCTACTTCTCCTCCTTCCTAGATGGGTGGCACGATGGCCCAGTGCTTAGCATTGTTGCCTCACAGCAAGAACGTCTCTGGTTCCAGTCTTTACCAAACCAGCTGATGTTTCTGTACAGAGTTTACACGTTCTCCCCGTGCTCACTTGGGTTCCCCTCTGGTCCCCCGGTTTCCTCCCTCCGTCCAAAAACATGCAACCTAAGTTTATTGACTAATCCAAATCAACACCATAGACATACCTACCAAGCACTTTAAAGAGCAACTACTATTTGCTCTTCAGCACCATGACAGGGGAGTTCTCGAGATCTACCTGAGCTCAAACTCCCCTCTCGCCTTGCAACGGAAGGGAGCCCCGGGCTCGAGGATCTTATGAGCTTAGGGCTCTCTGCGGGGACAGCATGCCAAACTAGCTTTATAATCAATCATCAGCTAAGTGTGAACTCTTGAAATGCATATTATAAGACACTAAAAAATGCTTTTTTGACCCTGCGTGCATGTCAGCCTGTAGTTAGGGACTCACAAAGTCAAAATATGATTTTGTTTGTACGTTGTAGAGGTACTTTAAAATACTATTTTACTCATGTTAGATTAACATTTAAGAGGACTAAACATTGACCTTGAAAAGTTGTAGGTTATTCCCAAATGGTGAACTCCACTCCACATACTTTGAATAGAAGTCGTGACATGACTAGTCATTATGGTATTAGATGTTAGGCAGTCATAGCTATACTGTTTGTAGCCAGTAGTTTAACATGGAACAAAAGCAAAGAGTAAAACTGCATTTCTATACAGCTTTCTACAAACCTATACAAGGAAGTGATATTGATACTTTCCTGATTCAGAGACTGCTGGGGTAACAATGCTTAAAATAGGTGGTAAATACAATCTGTTGTTAGTAACTCAGACTATGTTTTGTGCTCACCAGTCTGACACTCCTATGAAAAGATCATTCACACCTATGGATTTTGCCTGTAACATGAGGACAAGTCGAGGACTTGTTAAAGGTGAGTTGCTTTTGCACTCAGTCATTAGTGTAATGTTGTGTCAAATTTCCACATATGAATTATGTAATTTGAGATATTCCAATCCGTTAATTTAAGGAAACCAATACACAAGAGTAGTATTAGTTTCGAACCAATGAAATCAAATCACATTCATATGAATTAGCTTGTGAATATAACACAGTTTAAACTTGTTTAACAATTGATTTTAAAGGGATAGTTCACCAATTTTTTTTATTTTATTTTGCTCACTATTGACTAACCTTCAAGTGGTGTCAAACCTTTATGACTTTCTTTTTCTTCTTAAACACAAAGATATTTTTTGAAGAATGTTAGAAACTGGTAACCACTGATTTCCACAATAGGAAAAACAAATACTGTGGCGGTCAATGGTTACAGTTTTCCAACATTGTTCGAAATGTTTTCTTTTGTGTTCTGCAGAAGAAAGAGTCTAAACAGGTTTGTGACCTGTGAAGGGTGAGTGAATGATGACATCATTTTTAGTGTTGTGTGAACTTCTGTATCTTTAATCACTTTATTTAGACATGTAGAATGCTCTGTTAACTACTATAGTTCAAATCAAACCAAAGTTTTATGTTATGTTTTTTATTAACCATTAATTGGTTTTATAGATAACAAATGGACTGGCCAAGTAAATAGACTGGTCTCATAAATGTCATTAGTGCAGTTATTGAATGAATTACAAACATTGCTATTAAAGCTATTGTTACCCTAAGCATGCTACATTTTTGCACAGTGCTAACCTCAACACAAACTCTTCAAATTCTCGAAATATAAGTTAAGATTAAACATTAACAAGTCATTCTCTTTAGTAAAAAAAAAATTAAGATTGCAATATTTGTCAACATTTTGCCCTATAAATGGGGTTTCACACAAAGCATACTGAGAACTACACAACTAATTAGTTGTGCCAACAGAAATGATTTATGCTGCCCCTAAACAAAATGATTCACACATGTACTGTTAGTGGATTGCATCTATTAGAAACTGTCAGATATTTTTAAGAATTGTGTTTCATCTCTCATTTAAATCTGTTTGCAAAAGATTTGATTGATTACACTGGTTTTCTATCATTTTACTTCTTAAAATGAAATGAAAATAAAAACTTCTGCATGTCTCTTAGGTGAAAGCACTGCTATGGGTGTGACAGGATTCAGCATGGGGATCACCAGCTCTACTGCTAGTGGCTTTTTGGAGTGTGTGACTCCTAACAGAAGGCGTCTGCCCTCTGTTGATGGGGAAGGAGGGAACGTGATCAGCTCTGTAGGTCAGTGCACTACTGAATTATTTTATTATTTTTTTCTTTCTTTTTTTTTCTTTCTTTTTTGATGCAATATAAAAATAATACAGCTTATGAGTTGGGGCAAAGTTTAAACCTACTGCCCTTTGTTGATTTTTATATTTTTATTTTATATACATATACAATTTAGTGTCTAAAGCCTGAACCAATTAACTGTTCAGTTTATACTCCATAGGTTGTGTAGAATCAACAAATGAATGATTCAGAGAAATGTGCAGTGACAAAGAGGCCTTAATTAAAAGGAATATGTGTGGGTTTGTTGTGCGATATGGATATTATTTAGCTTTCGAGACTCTGGAGATTAATTAACGTTTTCAATAAGGCAGAGTCCTGGTAGAGAAGAGATTCACACAATGAAAACATTTCATTAAGCCTGAGTAAACCATCGATACAATCTGCTTTCAGGTGGCCAGAATCATCGGAAACAGTTGAGCCGGTTTCCAGTGCATGTGAGGAAGAAATTTCAGCCTGTCATGCCATAGCAGAAGGTTCATTTTGGAATGTAACGAAGAGGCTTAACTGGACAGACATTATGAATGCACTGTTATGGTATCACTGTTATCATATGACTTCATTGTGATTCACTTTATGGTTTGTAACCATACGGTATGTCCAGGTACAAACTGACACATGAAGTGCCTTTAGTTTAAGGACATGGTGGTTTTTGCAATGACTTCAACAACTGATAGGACAAACAACCTCATTAATTCTTGTTATTTTATTTATTAAGAAAAATCTATGCCAAATTGAATGTTTTGTTAATGCATGTTAAAGCATGTTTCATGTAAATTTAAATATGAATTTGTTTTTATTGCTTAAAATAATGTCTGAGGCCAATGTGTTAAAAATAACTATTTTACAGTGTCGGCTGATAATACTGATTGAACCAAACCAACCTGTTTGTTTTAGCAATGTTTTATTGAGACTTTCACCTCTTAGGTGGAGTTATTTGCAATAAAATTGTTATATAATTTGGCAATGGTTCAGTAATATATCATAGCACTTAACAGAGAACATTAGATGTTTGTGATGTCTACCTTATACATGAATCTATGTTCTGTTTCTCAAACAATACTGTTAATGTTTACACTATTATACATTGAAGGAGCATGAGATGGCTAGGAGAAAATCAGTGCCATTTCAATTAAAAGGTGCTTTTCTCTGTTTAACAAAAGACTTGGCAAACCTCTTCCATGGGAGAATGTCAGCTGAATTTGTGCCAGTTAGCCACAAAAACCCACCAATAATAGGGCAGATTATTATCTATTGCTTCATTTCCTCTGTTGTCTGTTAATGTTTCAGCGAGAAGCACTATAACCACAGATAACCTGCATGTGTCCCAGTTATATATCATAACTTCATCTATTTGATCAGCCCAGGGTGTTTTTCTCTGTTTGTACTAAGCAGCTGAATGAGTTAAGTCTGAAGTTCACAGTGAAGCAGCCTGTGCGCCTCTTTTCAGAGTATTAGCTTCGGCCAGCTTCATCCAAACAAAATGGGCATCCTTTTTGGATTATACATCCTGGGGATTTTATTTACAGCTGTCCTTTTATTGCTTTTGGCATCTACCGCATATAATCCGCTAAAAAATTATATCGGAAAATGGAACGAAATGAGACCAATTCCGGGAATGGCGGGTGCTTATCCGATCATTGGCAATGCACTGCAGTTTAAAACCAATGCAGGAGGTAAGGGATCCTTATTTAATATTTCAGTGTAATAACACTATACAATTATGAATTTTTTTTTTCAAAGATTTTTTCAACCAGATTATCGAGGGCACAAATGAAAACAGACACCTTCCTCTTGCAAAGGTGTGGGTGGGTCCAGTCCCTTTTCTGATCTTGTATCATGCTGAGAATATTGAGGTACCTATTACTAATAATCTTATCCAATCACATGTTTATTTTGTTTTACATAATTCAGATTTTTTGCACAGTTTGGAAGTTCATTCTCAAACCTGTGTTTTCCCATCAGGTGGTCCTCAGCAATTCCAGACACCTTGACAAGTCATACTCGTATAGGTTCCTGCACCCCTGGCTTGGGACAGGCCTGCTCACCAGGTACCGCGATTTTTTTTTTTCTCTCAGTTTTGCGATTTGATTTTCATTACTTGATATTATCACTTTTAATATATTTTTGACTTAGAGAATTAAATTTCGTTCATATACAGTATAGCTAAATGATAGACATCTAAAAGTTATTTATTGATTAAAGGGGTCAGGGGTTTTTATATTAAGTTCTGGGACAGCTTGACCATGTTTGGATTTGGCAAATGTTTTTACTACGAACCTATAATCTTGAAATTAGCATGTCACTGTGACCCCACTACCCTCTGAAAGTGTTTACATTTATACAATTGGCAAATACTTTTATTTGAAAAAGCATTTTGTGTGGAAGTTCTAAATCTATGGTGACTCCAGAAATAGACCTTAGTGAAGTGTATTTTTGGCGGTCACCTGTTTCCTGTTTGCTCTAGCCGAGTGTAGCTGTGTGTTTGTTGCTCTCTAGCCGAGTGTACCTCTAGCTCAGCTCATCTGCTGCTAAGTTCAGTTTTATTTTAAATTTGATTACTAGACGTCGCGATCAAACTCCGCCGATCATTTTATATACTAAATCCATAAATTTTAGTACTGCAACCGTGAGCTCACTGTGTTAGCATCGCAGCTAACATTCCAACAATCCAGCTGTAAGTACTCTAGCTGATCTTTGGTCTGTTTTCTCTGCCCGATTTAACAGTTTACAATCCCTTATCAAGACTATAAAACTTTGTCGATCAAGTTAATTACTAGCTCTTTAATTTTAAATCTCTTCCACGGTCACAGCAAAGCAGCTCACGTGCAAACAGCTCAGGGTTGGGCTTTTTTCAGACCCCGGCTTGCTTTTGCGCTCTCTTTTCCAGTTTGTTTGCTGATTCGCGTCTATTTTTCCTCCTACGAGTGTCGTAGTTTATCTGCTTACTCGTGCCCGACTGCACCCTCGTATTTCACCTTTATATCTCACCCAGATTTTGATCGCGCCTATCGCGCTATTTGTTTATTTTGCTTTCACTTTCTAGTTAACTAGCTCGCGTCTATTCTCTCACGTGCATCGTCCAGTTTAATCACACATTCCGCCTATTTACACCTTTTATATTACGTTATAAATCACTTTGTGCAGGTGTTCTCTCTCTCTAGTTCTCTCTCTCCAGTTCTCTCTCTCTCCCTCTCTCTCTCCAGTTCTCTCTCTCTCTCTCTCTCTCTCTCTCTCTCTCTCTCTCTAGTTCTCTCTCTCTCTCTCCCCCTCTCCTTCTCTCTTCATTGACTACTGCTGATTAAACAGAAACCCGTCTGCTCCTGTTAACTCTATACGCTGCTGTGGTAAGTCAGAATTTACTTCGACTCACGGTGAGTAAAAATGGCTTCTCCTGCTCTTGTCACATGCATTTCATGCCACATGTTTAGTGTATCTCTCTCTGTCAGCAAGGAGGGCTTCACATGTGATAAATGTAAGGAAATAGTTAGGCTGACAGAGAAGATCTCAGAATTAGAAACACACATCCAAACTTTAATTAAGGATAGTAAGAGTCCTAGGTCCCTAGATAAGGATTTGGATGTGACTAGTCTAGCAAGCCATTCACATTGTTCGGCTCCGGTTGTTGCGTCTTTGCAGAGAGACGGCTGGGTCACCGTGAGGGAAACTAGAAGTGGGAGAAAACACCGTATGTCCGTTCCAACATCAAACAGGTTTAGCCCCCTCAGTGATGCACCCACTGAGAAACCTGATGAAAGTGCCCTTGTGATTGGCGACTCCATAGTACGGAACGTACAAATAGAGACACCAGCCACCATAGTCAAATGTCTGCCGGGAGCCAGAGCGCCTGACATCATGTCAAATTTAAAAGTACTGACTAAATCTAAACGTAAGTTCAGTAAGATCGTTATCCACGTCGGTGCTAATGATGTTCGACTACGTCAGTCGGAGATCACTAAAAGTAATATTAAAGAGGTGTGTGATCTTGCAAAGACGATGTCAGACACCGTAATATGCTCTGGTCCCCTGCCCGCTTATCGTGGTGACGAGTTTCACAGCAGACTCTCATCACTCAATGGCTGGATGTCAAAATGGTGCCCACTGAATAACATAGGTTTTGTAGACAATTGGCCAAGTTTTTGGGGTAGACCTGACCTGTTGAAGAGAGATGGTCTTCATCCCACTCGGGCTGGAGCAGCTCTCCTCTCTAGTAATCTGGCATATAGTCTTAGTGCTGGCATTTGACTAACTGGGGCCCAGGTCAGGGAGCAGACAGATTGGCTTAACCAACCGTCTGCTAGTCTCCACGGTTTACCCAACTCAAATAATCTGCAGCACATAGAATCACCTAGATATAAGAACATAGAGACTGTGTCTGTTCCCCGAGCCTCTAAATATAAAAAACTCCCAAATCCATTTAAAGGTAATAATCTAATTGATGTTCAAAAAATAAAAAATAAAGCTAACCAAAAAATAAAACTCGCATTATTGAACATTAGATCGCTGTCATCTAAAACTCTTTTTATTAATGATTTGATAACTGATCTAAAGCTAGATGCTCTCTGTCTAACAGAAACCTGGATAAAACCAGATGATTACATGCCCCTAAATGAGTCTTCACCTGAAGGATATCATTATAGACATGAGCCGCGTCCTAAAGGCAAAGGTGGAGGCGTGGGCATAATATACAGTAATATTTTTAGTGCTACTCAGCGATCTGATTTTAAATATAATTCATTTGAAGTAATAGTGATGTATATTTCAGTGAACAATTTAAACAATACATTTCAATCTAAATTTGTACTGGCAACTGTTTATCGGCCTCCAGGGCACCATACCGACTTTACAAAAGAATTTGCTGATTTCTTATCTGAAATAGTTCTGGCCACAGACAAAGTTATAATTGTTGGTGATTTTAATATTCATATAGATAATGAAAAAGATGCTTTAACGCTGGCCTTCTTAGACATACTAGCCTCTGTTGGAGTGAAACAGCATGTCTCAGGGCCTACCCATCGACATAATCACACTTTAGACCTAATATTATCACATGGTATTGATATTGATAATGTTGAAGTTGTGCAGCAGAGTGATGACATTTCAGATCACTATTTAATCTCCTGTTTATTGTGCATCGATAGCTCTACAAAATCATCTTCTATTCACAAATATGGCAGGACGATCACCGCTAGCACTAAGGATGATTTTGTTAGTAACCTACCTGATCTGTCTAATTTTTATAACATTCCAGGCAGTCTAGAAGAGCTTGACACTGTAACTGAAACCATTGATTCCGTCCTTTCTAATACGTTAGATATAGTTGCTCCGTTACACTTCAAAAAGATTAGGGAAAAAAATCCGACGCCATGGCACAATGAGCACACACGTGTCTTAAAGACAGCAGCCCGGAAAATGGAGCGTAGATGGAAGAAATCAAAACTAGAAGTTTTTCGTCTGGCCTGGAAAGAAAGTTCGCTTAACTTTAGAAAAGCTTTAACGTCAGCCAGATCTGCTTATTTTTCAACTTTAATAGAAGAAAATAAACATAACCCTAGGGTCCTGTTTACCACGGTAGCTAATCTAACTAAAAATAAAGCATCAACATGCATTTCTCAGCATAGCAGTAATGACTTTATGAACTTTTTCACACGCAAGATTAATGATATCAGAGATAAAATAAGCACCAACAGTCTGCCTCCTACAGCCTCGTCCCAATTAGAGCATTGTAGACCGGTAATGGATAAACTTCAAATTTTTTCAACAGTAGGTGAGGAAGAATTATCTAAACTGATAAATTCGTCAAAATCAACAACGTCTATGCTAGATCCCATACCGACCAAATTATTAAAACAATTGTTTTCAGAAGTTTCTGAACCTGTTCTTAACATTTTGAATTCATCCCTACTCCTAGGATACGTTCCTAAAACTTTTAAACTAGCTGTCATTAAGCCTCTTATTAAAAAAACACAGCTTGATCCTAAAGAACTAGCAAATTATAGACCAATTTCAAACTTGCCTTTTCTATCAAAGATTTTAGAAAAAATCGTATCTGCTCAACTATGTTCCTTCCTACAAAGAAACAATATTTATGAAAAATTTCAATCTGGATTTAGAGCATTTCATAGCACAGAAACCGCACTCCTAAGAGTCACAAATGACCTCCTTCTGTCGTCCGACCGTGGTTGCATTTCTCTCTTAGTGCTATTGGACCTCAGTGCTGCATTTGATACAGTTGATCATAATATTCTCCTTGATAGGCTTGAAAATTATGTTGGTATTACAGGAACTGCATTGGCCTGGTTCAGGTCTTATCTATCTGAACGTTATCAATTTGTATCAGTTAATGAAGAGACATCATACAGATCAAAAGTACACTGTGGGGTACCACAAGGCTCAGTTCTTGGTCCCTTACTTTTCACACTATATATGCTACCGCTAGGTGATATCATTAGAAAACATGGAGTTAGCTTCCACTGTTATGCTGATGATACACAACTTTATATCTCCTCTCAACCTGGTAATTTGTTTGAATTTACTAAATTAACAGATTGTATAGCTGATATTAAAAATTGGATGACTAATAACTTCTTATTACTAAATTCAGATAAAACTGAGGTCTTGCTTATTGGTCCCAAAAATCTCACACGCAAAAACTTAGAACACTGTCTAACCCTTGATGGTTTCTTAGTTCAGTCCTCATCTTCAGTCAAAAATTTGGGGGTGATTTTTGATAGCAGCCTGTCATTTGAAGGCCAGATTTCAAGCATCTGTAAAACTGCTTTTTTTCATCTTAAAAATATTGCCAAACTTCGACACATGCTATCAATGTCTGATGCGGAAAAGCTCATTCATGCTTTCATGACGTCTCGATTGGATTACTGTAATGCATTACTAGGCGGCTGCCCTGTTGGCCTGATAAACAAACTTCAGCTAGTTCAAAATGCAGCTGCTAGAGTGCTTTCTAGAACAAAGAAATATGATCATATTACTCCAGTTCTTTCAGCATTGCATTGGCTCCCTATTAAATATCGTATAAATTTTAAAATCTTACTGACTACCTACAAAGCCCTGAACGGCTTGGCTCCCCAGTATTTGCAGGAGCTCCTGATTTATTATAGCCCATCACGTCCGCTACGCTCAATTAATTCTGGACAATTAATTATTCCCAAAATATCAAAATCAACTGTAGGTGGTAGATCTTTCTCTTATCTGGCACCTAAACTCTGGAACAGCCTTCCTAGCACAGTTCGGGAAGCAGACACACTCTGTCAGTTTAAAACTAGATTAAAGACACATCTCTTTACATTAGCATACACATAAAACACAAATGCTTTGGAATCCAAATCCTCTAAAGGATTGTTAGTCTGCATTATTTAGGGCAACCGGAGCCGGGAACACTTCCCAAAACGCATTATAATTTGAATGGCATCTGCACTCATGTTAGTCTGTTTTTTATTATTCCCGAGGTTTCCATAATCCTGGACCATGCCGTATCCTGAGCAGCTGCTGTGGTGGTTATGGAGGAATGGAGAGCATGAGACAGTTTCCTGTAAGACGATCCCTGTGACAGACGAGTCCTCGCATTGTTCCCAAAGGGCCAGCCTGTTGACCAGCCGGTGACCCGCCTGTGGTCTCTCCATGATGGATGTCCAGCGTTCTCCAACCCCGGTGCCATAGACTGCAGCTCTGCACAAGACGTCTGGCCATAGGAGAAATGGTCGTGCCCAACTGAGCCTGGTTTCTCTCGAGGTTTTTTTTAATTCTTCACTTTCGCCAATTGGTGAAGTTTTTTCCTCGCCGCTGTCGCCTCTGGCTTGCATGGTTCGGGACCTGTAGGGCTGCGCATCGATGGATTACTATTCAGTGTTTGGACTCTCAGCAGTGACTATTAAACCACGCTGAAATGAACTAAACTGAACTTCAACACTGAAAACTGGACTGACACTGTTTCAATTTTTTATAATGCATGTGAAGCTGCTTTGACACAATCTACATTGTAAAAGCGCTATACAAATAAAGATGAATTGAATTGAATTGAATTGAAAGTGTATAATAACTTTTCTTTATCCAATGTTAATTTTTTTATAACTGATTCTGATTTTTTTCTTCTGTATTAAGCTAGAAACAATATGACAATAGGTGTTTTTTTGCTTTTGACAGGCTATGGTAAGTGTATTATCAATGAAATCAGAGCCAACCAGAATCCAGGCAAAGAGGTTATACTAGCTAGCGTTTGAATAATTTATTTTATTAAAATGTTATTTTAACAAATGTATCTGTTTACTAAATCTGTTTTGTTTTGATGCATCAAAAGATATTACCCTTATTCATTGAAAATTTGATAAAAATGTTCATTTTCAAAATAAGGGTGTATGCCGAGTACTGTATATACAGTATATATTACAAGTTACAGAAGGAGTACATCTATCTTATGTCTGTATATTAAGTTTGTATCTGTTACCTAAAAACAGCCACATGTCCTTCAAAGCTCAAAACATTTAAAGTCAAGCTAAACTGGGTTTCACATATGGTAAAAGGACCACCTGCCAAACTGGCAGATCTCATATCTCATTCAAGAGCAGCTTGCATCAAGAGCTGCAAACAAAGTCTATCAAAAGCGCAGTAGTTTATAATCGGCCACACTGGACACAAGGTCACCGGCCATCTGGCCAAACACAGCAGAGTCCAAAAAATCTGAGAAATTGACCCTAAAATCATTTCCACTATCACTGTTGGCCTTTACAGTATTTAAGCTGTTAACGTTGAGGTCACAGGGCTTGACTCTTCCCAACTTTTCTTCCCACAGCACAGGGGAGAAATGGCGTAACCGGCGTAAAATGCTGACTCCAACCTTCCACTTCTCCATCCTCTCTGACTTCCTGGAGGTGATGAATGAACAAACGGATATTTTGATTCAGAAGATGCAGAAGATTGAAGACGGAGAGCCGTTTAACTGCTTCAACTTCATAACATTGTGTGCTTTGGATATCATTTGTGGTACAGTATAACCATTCTTTCATTATATGGGGCCATATTTGACTTACAGTATCTCATCCCTTAAGATGAGAAGAATAAATGAAAGAATGAAGAATGAAAAGCTCTTACTTAATTTCAGAATAGTTTCTGTTTATTTAAATGATGGATGGATATATGACTGTTTTAAAAATATGCCTCATAAAAAAGTATTCCAGTGGCTCAGTTTGCTCCAGATTAGGAATAAATTAATCCAAGTCAGTGGGTAAAGTGTGTTGTCTCATGGTAAACTGAAAATCTAAATAATTATTGCTAAACCCTATGAGAAATTTTACAGGTAAATCACCCCTTTTAAGCGTATTTAAAATATACACTCACCGGCCACTTTATTAGGTGCTTGTCCAACTGCTCGTTAACACAAATTTCTAATCAGCCATGGCAGCAACGCAATGCATTTAGGTACAGTATGTAGACATGGTCAAGACAATCTGCTGCAGTTCAGCATTAAATGGGGAAGAAAGGAGATTTAAGTGACGTTGAATATGACATGTTTATTTGTGCCAAACGGACTGGTCTGAGTATTTTAGAAACTGCTGATCTACTGGGATGTTCACACACCATCATCTCTAAAAAGAGAAAATATTCAGTGAGAGACAGTTTTCTGGGCGCAAATGCCTTGTTGATGCCAGAGGTCAGTCAGAGGAGAATGGCCAGACTGGTTCAAGCTGAGGCGCTACGGTGGCGTAGTGGGTAGCACGATTGCCTTTACAGCAAGAAGGTCACTGGTTCGAGCCTCGGCTAGGTCAGTTGACATTTCTGTGTGGAGTTTGCATGTTCTCCCTGTGGTCACGTGGGTTTCCTCCGGGTGCTCCAAAGACATGTGGTATAGGTGAATTGGGTAGGCTAAAATGTCCGTAGTGTATGAGTGTGAATGGGTGTGAATGGATGTTTCCCGGAGATGAGTTGCAGCTGGAAGGGCATCTGCCGCGTAAAACATATGCTGTATAAGTTGGCGGTTCAATCTGCTGTGGCGACCCCAGAATAATAAAGGGACTAAGCCGAAAAGAGAATGAATTAATGGTTCGAGCTGATAGAAAGGCAACAGTAACTCAAATATGCAGAAGAGCATCTCTAAACGCACAACACATCAAACCTTGAGATGGATGGTGTACAGCAGCAGAAGACCACATCGGGTGGTCTGCTAAGAACAGGAAACTGAAGCTACAATTCACAAATTGGACAATAGAAGATTGGAAAAACGTTGCCTGGTCTGATGAGTCTCGATTTCTGCTGCAATTTTTGGGTGGTAGGGTCAGAATTTGGCGTTAACAACATGAAAGCATGGATCCATCCTGCCTTGTATCAATGATTCAGAATGGTGGTGGTGGTGGTATAATGGTGTGGGGTTCTTTTCTTGACACACTTTTGCCCAATAGTACCAATTGAGCATAGTGTCAACACCACTGCCACTCTTGAGTTTTGTTGTTGGCCATGTCCATCCCTTTATGACCATAGTGTACCCATCTTCTGATGGCTACTTCCAGTAGGAGAAATTATCATGTCGTACAGTGCGAATCATCTCAGGCTGGCTTCTTGAACATGACTATGAGTTTACTGTACTCAAATGGCCTCCACAGTCACCAGATCTCAATCCAAAAGAGCACTTTTAGGATGTGGTGGAACGGGAGATTCACATCATGGATGTGCAGCTGACAAATCTGCAGCAACTGCATGATGCTGTCATGTCAATATGAACCAAAATCTCTGAGGAATACTTCCAGCGCCTTGTTGAATCTATGTCACAAAGAATTAAGGCAGAATTAAGGTGTACCTAATGAAGTGCTGGTGAGTGTATACTTTCTAGAATAATTTTCCTTATGTAACATAAGACAAAGTGTGAATTTCAATTTCAGTTTGTTTGTTTGTTTGTTTGTTTGTTTTTGTTTTTTTTTGCATTTCTAAAACAGTTACACCAATGTTGTACACTTCCCAAAACAGACTAAACAGAGGGGAACATTACATTAAAACTAAAAAAAAACAACAACATTAGAATTAAATTGATGTAAATTGGGCTGCTGTTTTGTTCATATACTGATTATTCATGTTCGTTTCTGTAAAATGGCAATTGTTTTGTTTGTTGGCAACAGAAACCGCAATGGGAAAGAAAATCTATGCTCAGAGCAATGCTGACTCAGAGTATGTCCAAAGTGTGTACAAGTAAGTGTACTTCAGTTATAGTGCTTGTGCATTGCTTATAAATTTGGCACCCATGTTGTTCTCTCTAGGGAAAAACAGTGGGTGCTTCTCAATATCCTTCCAAGTTTTTTCACTCCTCTGTCCTGCAACCCGTAAACGATTGAGCTCAGCTATCTTGTAGGACATCTCAATCCTCTAATTGCACCCCGAGGAGTCATGAGTGAGGATACACAGGTGGATCCTTTGCGGAAGTGTTTTATTGACTAAACGTGACACGCATTTTAATTCTCTTCACCCTTTACATTTGCGCCAATAATCACTTACTACAGTTGAAAAATCAAACACACATTAATGTCAATATATATAAAGCATACATTTATTGTAAATGTGGTTGGTTTTCACAGTTCCATTCATTTTGATGTAACACACTTTTCAGAACCAATAAAAGCAGTTAATAACGGAATAATTAAATGTTAATCATAAGTAAAATAAAGAATACAGATAAACATGTCTTTTGTGGAGGTTGAACCTATTACAATGTAAATGATTATCTGTAATCAAGAATGCGGATGTGCAAACAAAATCAGTGATGTACAGTATTCATTAAATGATAATGATATGAAAGCGCTAAAGTATGCGAGGATATATCATTTCACTTCATTTAATTCCTCTGTCCTCACATCAAATAAGAATTGAGAAGCACCCAGTGTTTATATTTCTATTGCAGAATGAGTGACATCATCACTAAGAGACAGAGAGCACCATGGCTATGGCCAGACTGGATCTACAACAAATTAAAGGAAGGCAAAGAACATGCAAGAAGATTGAAGATTCTCCACTCTTTCACTGCAAGTGTAAGTCATCACCTTTATTTGTATAACATTGTTATGTATTTATGTATATATATGTATAACAATGTTATACAAATAAAGCTGACATGGAATTGAAACAGATTTTGGTAATAACCCTAACAATACAAACATAAACATACAACAAAAAAAAAACATGTGAAAGTTCTTTTACATGTAATAATAATTGAATGACAAGGAGTTATTGCTGAATAACTACTGAGATTTCAGCCACTGTCTGGGCTTTAAGTAACTTAAAAAACCTTTCTACACCTCCATTTCTTCATGTGTTCAGTACTTTTTTCAATGTTATTTTATTACACATAACTTAATTTGTGAACTAATTAGATTTGTTTTCTTTGCATATATGGATTTCTTTGATTGTTATCAACATCTGCTGAAGATTTCAAGTCAACAGCACCATGAGAAATATGTTTTCTGAGAAAAATGGTGACATGTTGAATACTTATTTCCCCTACTGTATAAATATATTCATTTTCATTTTTTTTTTCAGTTCAACTTTTCATATATGAATTTAAGGTTTTCTATTTTTTATACTTGAAGGTACATTTTTCTGTTACTTTTCAATAAAATTAATAATTCATTTATTTAATAGTTTTCTTAAGCTTTTTTTGTTTATTTATTGGATTATGGAACCTTCATCTCCACTGTGACAGCTTTTGATGTTGAAAAGTTTACCAAAGTTAAATGTAATGTATATTGATATTTTTTTTGTAATTTGAAACAATATTGTTTGGATTGACCATTTATATTTTAGCGCAGAAGTTAGGTAAGGGACTGCCAGTATTGTTTTTTCTGTTGTTGCAAAGATTTATTTCTATGTTTTTTAAACAATATATTGTTTTAAACTACTAGTTTAATTTAAGTCACAGTAACACTTTATTTTGATGGTCCATTTGAGTATTTGTAGACTGTCTACTTAATATCTGTTGATAAAGACATTCAACAGACTTTTAACTGACTATAAGAAACTTTGCAAGTACATGTCAACTTACACTAACCCTACCCCTAACCCCAACCCCAACCTAACAGTTTACTTATAATCTAATGAGAATTAGTTGCAATGTAACGTATATTCAACAAACGGACCATCAAAATGGTCAAAATTATACAAAAAAGTCACTTATTTAATATAATGTAAGATTTTCAATATCAAAAGTTGTTGGAGTAGAGATCAAGGTCCCATAATGCAGTTTGAAAGTGTAAATACACTAATTGCAGACATATTCAATTTCAGAAAAGGTTTTAGTTTTTGTATGTAAAATTCTGTTAATTAACATTTGCACATTGCTCGAGATTCAAAGATGTTTTCAGTATATTTGTGCTTTTGAGTTACCAGACCTTGATCTGTGATCTGACAACGTTTTATGTTGAATCTTGAAATATGCATCTGATTAAAAACTGCATTTCATTTTTCAACATCAAAAGTTGTTGGAGCACAGATCCGAGTCCCATAGTTTAATTCTAAATAAACAGAAAACATCTACTCGACAACTGTCAATCAACTTTTTTTTAAGTTTACACACCAACAAAAAAGACAGATGAGTATCAAACCTCTAGATTGTACATACATACTGTTCTCTGTTTTCTTGTCGTTTAGGTCATCAGAGAGAGAGCAGAGTTCACGAGCTCTGAGCCCGACAGCGATTCTGACCAGGGGCAGAGGAAAAGACAAGCCTTCCTAGATATGCTGTTAAAAACTACCTATGAGAACGGACAGAAATTGAGTCATGAGGACATTCAAGAGGAAGTGGACACCTTCATGTTTGAGGTACAGATAAAGCTATATAGATGGATGGCTGGATGAATAGATACTGTAGATAGCAGCACTAATTTTGTTCTTTTTGAAAGGGTCATGATACCACAGCAGCTTCAATGAACTGGGCTTTACATCTGATTGGCTCTCATCCTGAGGTGCAGAAGGCAGTGCAGGCAGAACTACAGGAAGTCTTCGGTATGCAAGTCTTTCTCAAATGCTTTCATAAACTGACTGGCCAGAAATCTCACAGTTTCGATATTTATTTGGATCTTTAGGTGTGCGTTCATCAACATACTGTTTCAAAAAACCTGTAGTGTTACAAAGTTTTTTTCCATCAAAAATCTTGTACTGACCATAGGAGGACCTGCAGTATTTGATCCTGAGTATTTGATCCATCTCATACAGTAGATGTTCAACGAACTAAAAATTTAAAAGGATCCTTTATCCCATGTGAAATCAATGACAATTGAAGGGTTTCTCTTTTTTTTTTTGAGTTCATGCATTCAATTTTTTCAGGAAATCAAACCCATGATCTTAATTTTGTTGAATTTCCATTATGATGTTAGCATCATGACATTCTTTATATAACCTGAAATCTCACAAAACAGATTTGCTCTGTTTGCTCCAGCATATCTCAAAAATGTTTCGTGTAGTTACTATGGTGGACCAAACATACGTCTTGGCTAAATCATACCTTGGCTAAATTTGGGCTGGCAGTGAAAATCGAATAAATGTCTAAGAATAGTCATGGACTAGACAGGTATGAATAACAACATGTGTGTCATCATAGAAAGCGTCCATGTGAAACATTTTACAAGATGGTTGTTTAAGAAATTAAAAGCTACACAATGGATCAGTTGTGGTTAAAGAATCATTGACGCATAAGTCAGATCCATATTAATCATAGATGTACAATAATAGTAATTATAGACTCTTTTTCATTTTCCTACTTGTATCCAAACAGCCACGATTTTATTCTGTTCATACAGTTTACATTTCATTTAGCATGATGCCCACATATTCTCAACAAAAGCAGTTGTTCAATTTACTCAGTAAAGAAAGCATCTAGATGCTTGGAAACGGTTTCTCACAAGCTCGTTCTGATTGGCAGGTTCATCGGAGCGCCATGTGGGGGTGGAGGACCTGAAAAAGCTGCGCTACCTGGAGTGTGTGATCAAGGAGAGTCTGCGGATCTTCCCCTCCGTGCCTCTGTTTGCACGCAGCATCTGCGAGGCTTGTCATATCAGTAGGTGGCAGCAGTTTGTCACCTTGCCAAACAACACCGCAAACACAGCAAGATCAAAGATGTGCACTTTTTCATGCCATTCTCATTATTCGCATCTCAGCGTAACAGCAGATGTCACAGCTTCTATTTCCATTTCCCATTGTCAAACAAGAGACCTGCCTGTTTCCTTCTACTGAGGGCTATGAGTCTTTCATGCCAAAGTTAAACCAAAGAGCAGCTGGATGGAAAATAACAACTTTTAGGACAGAAAGTGTTGCAAAACGCTGTAAATGCATCTGCTTATCAATTATTTATTAAAGCTTTAGTGGTAAAGTTTGGCGTGTGCAAACTCAAATGTGCCCTGAATCCTGTTTAATTCTTAAAACTCTATGACATGTATGACATAACTGTTGTTGTGTTGCTCGGTTGCAGATGGGTTCAAAGTCCCAAAAGGAGTGAATGCTGTTATCATACCATATGCTCTTCACCGGGACCCGCGCTACTTTCCAGAACCTGAGGAATTTCAACCGGAAAGGTTTCTGCCAGAAAACAGCAAAGGGAGGCATCCATATGCGTACATCCCTTTTTCTGCTGGGCCAAGGAACTGCATTGGTAAGAAAAAGTACAAAATCAAAGGTTTTTGTGGCTTATATTAGAAATGGTCATGCTAAAGGCTTTCCATTATAATAAAAATGTATGTGCACGGGAACACATTGGTGTTGATGAAAGTCTTCATAAAAAACACAGAGAAGGTTAGGAAGCACCGCATACTGTATAACCAAAGACTATAGATGTACAAAGATGGTTCACTTGCATTACTACGGTATGAACGGGGGAAAGTGCAACACTCAGCATGACTGCCACAGCTAAGTCTTTCTTTCTGGTCAGAATAGCCTACAATCAGTCTTTATTGGGTACTATGGGAGCCGAGTCTGGACAGATTACTTGTTTGCTACAGTAATCCCTTTTGTGTGCCTGTGCTGCTTTTGACCAGAAAAATTACAACACATTACATCCAATTGCATATCGTGTCTTCCAGTGTCATCCTCAGGTTTATGCTCTAGGTTTTTTTCTCTGTTCCTCCAGTTTTTGAAACCTCTTACTTCGGTTGCCATTGAAACCATGAATAGGAGTGGTGTCATGAAATACTTGCCTATCTTTGCGCATGCAGAGAAGCTAGAGCAATCTGGAGATAACACGTTTTTAACCTAATTAGAGCTTAAGCAGCTAACGTAATGGCATAGTTCAGATTTTGTTGCTGATTTGAATTATGTAATTTAATTGTAAGTTTAGGGAGCAGTTTTTTGATCTTTCACAATTCCCAATTTGATTTAGATTAATTCTGCCCACAGAGAAAAGAGACTTTTTAAAAAAGAAACTTTGACATAACTGTACCATGCTTTTAATGCATTTTATAATACGGAACAAATAGTAAGTGATGGGAGTCATGAATAATAATAATAATAATGTCAACTGATTTATTTAAAAAATGACTCTTGAGAATCATTTGTTCGAGAATCAGACTACAGAAATCAGATACTGCAGTGTTTGATTCACTGAAAAGTGAAGAGTCATTTGCTCTGTAATCAGACTTCACCAGTTCCTTGCTATTCAGAGCTTGATTCACCAAATAGAACTTACAATAACAGACATTTCTCTGTAATAAGACTAAACTTGTTGCATTGTGTTACACCCATTAAAGAGTTATTTTCTTCTGTAATCTAACAGCACAGGCTGGTTTGTATCGTTGTTTCTGTAGCTTCAGTTGCATCATTGGATTAAAGTACAGTATTTTTACAAAATATCTGGTTTTAAATTTGAATTCTGGCTTTCCATGCCTAACCAAATGACTCCTTTAGAAGTTGTTAAAGTGCAGTTTCTTGTTGTATTCACACAAGAGTCATTTGACTTATTCAGCATGTCTAGCTGAACGAGACGCACAGTGCGCTCATCTCCAGAGTGTTTGGGCTTCTGTCCCACCTTTGAATGAGACAGATTGTTTCCCGGCAAGCGGTTGCTTGCAGGTTCAGGTCACTGGCCACACACAAGGAGAATCTTCTAACAAAACTGAATGAGAGCCACATACCGTTGGAGATTTATTATTTCAGCGCTCAACTCATCTCCACTGCCTTCCAGGAACAAAAGCACCAAATAAGAGCGTTTGTAGAAATTTACTTCCAGTTTTTTTTGCCTTTCTGAGATCTTATGCTCCCTTTTCTTGCTTTCTCTTTGTTTGTTTGTTTGTGGCTCCAGGCCAGCGCTTCGCCATGATGGAGGAGAAGGTAGTTCTTGCTACAATCTTGCGTCACTTTGACGTAGAGGCGTGTCAGAGCCGTGAGGAACTGCGGCCTCTGGGGGAACTCATTCTACGTCCCGAGAAGGGCATTTGGATTAAACTACAAAGAAGAAGCAAATAGCTCTCACCATCAATATAAGGTTGCTTCTGTTTTTGTTTTGCTTCTGCTTCTAGTTTTGATGCTAGTTTTATGTAGATTCAGATTTTTTGCATTTTGTGTGCTGGTTTTTATGGGAAATTTTGTGAAATGGATGAAAAGAAGAGCTGTGGGAAGCTGAAGTCATAATCAAATTAGTAAAATATGTGGACACTTTTATACATGGTTTAACACTGTTGTGAGGCAACAGTGTGTGAATAAAGCCAACCTCTTATAGTAAAAATGTAAAAATTCAATTTTTTATAATCACAGATCATAAAAGCTGTCACGCTGGGTGAATGATACAGAGGAGGATCCAATAGCAAGTGA
>CAIGQQ010038942.1:7605454-7617072 GCA_903798035.1 Danio albolineatus
CGTGAAAACAGACAATCTGGAGAGAGCACAAAACTGCAACCGTGACAAAAAGCAGTCTGCAGAAACATTTTGTTTGATGTTCTCCCTTTGTACATGTCATTAGAGGGAGAAAGTTGCACCAATTAGTGACGATCTCGCTCTCATTAGCATAAACAGCCCTGAGTGAGAAGCAGCAGTCTGTCAGTTTTCATGCCGTACCTGTTGAAGATAATGTTAGCAACTAAGAGGCATTATAAATGTAGAGTTTTACGATGCACAAATAAACACAGGAGTCTTCATAGACTCCCTTCTTCTGACCATCTATTGACATTTTCAGTTTTTCAGAGATAGCTCTCTGTTTTGAATGTATGTTAATGCATAGGCAGTTGTAATTCTGTCCTCTTTGAAAATGAAGGCTGGGAATACAATATCTTTTTTAAATTTAAAGCGACAGTCACCAAAATGGCACAATTTGGATCAAAGCCTAAATGGAGCAGCTTCAGAGTGTTATAAAACATTATTTTTGGGGTATTTTGGGTATCTCTAGGGATATCAGAGACTTATTTTACATTTTGATAAAAGGAGACAGCTCGCGCTATTAGGAAACCATTAACTTTGAGCTCAATAAACTATTAAAAAGCTGCTTATTTTTAGTTAGTGAGGTAGTTATTGGGTAAGGTATTGGATAGGGTTAGGGATGTAAAAGAAGGTAATACTTTATAAGTGCTAATTAACAGTTAATTTCTTAATAATAGGCAATAATAAGCCAGCTGTAATACAGGATCTTTTGAATGTTCTGAATTGCTATTTAAACTAACATGTTACCAAATTTGTTATAAAAAGACAAGAACGAAGAGCCAGAAGTTTGAATGATAAATTGTGCAGAAATTCTGATTGCTTGTAGATAGTAGTTATAAATGAGAATTATTTGATCTGCTTGTCTTAAGTTAAAGTGTGTGTGCAAGTTTTTACCGTGTGCTTACATTTAAAGACCTTCCTTTACTTAAACCTTTGCTAAAATATTTTAGTTATATTTATAATTAATACAGTACCTTCCCTACATCTTCACCCACCCTATACTTAACCATATATCACCTCAGTAGAAACAAATTGTTTTAGAATTTAGAATGAAAACCACAAGTACATCGTACCAAGCACTTTCACTTAAGAACAATGCATAGTAGTTAAATTTAAGTAGTGTACTGCCAGATAAGGTGATTATTCATCTCTTAATAAATACATCTATATTAAAGATTGATTTCTTCTAAAGTTGTTAGAGTACTCAGTAAGAAAGGTGCAGAAGTGTTGTACATTAAACTAGCACAGCAAGTACATTTGTTAAAATGTAAAAAAAAAAAAAAAAAACAATCACATAATTGCATTATTTTTTAAATCAGTTAGAATCAGTTAGAGTCCAATCAATCATATTTTCTCCTCTATGAAATTTAAACAAATGTACTGTAGACTTAAAATATATTATGTGTTCTATGTGATCCTTGTTTCCTCGGATGCCCCAGTTTCCCCCACAAGTCCAAAGACATGCTCTATAGATTAATTGAACAAAACTAAATTGGCCGTAGTGCATGTGTGTGAATGAGAGTGTATGAGTGTTTCCCAGTGATGGATTGCAGCTGGAAGGGCATCCTGCGTAAAACATATGCTGGATAAGTTGGCTGTTCATTCCGCTGTGGCGACCCCTAACAAATAAAGGGACTAAGCCGAAAAGAAAATGAATGAATGAATGAATGTGATTTTTTTTCCCTGTATTGCTGAATACATAACTAAAAAGATCACTGCATTCAGTTTTTAAGCTTGTGCACATTTAATTTCCCTATACTATTAATATTCCTGTACATTTGTTGAATCTTTTATGTATTTTGTTCTCAAGTGCCGAGGTAATTGCAAAAAAGAAAATAATGATAATGTAAAGCAAATTATTAGTTGTGTTTAGTTTCAAAGTCCCTATCATTTATTATGTGTTTAAAAGTTTCTTTTTAAAGTTGATTGTAAACAAAAAAGAGAAAATCTAATACTAAAAGTTTGCCAAAGCTTACGTTTATTTATTTTTTATCTTTTGCCGGCAGCATGAATGCCCTGTCCCTGATACCCCGCACAATCTAGTGCATTAATTATGCTTTAATTCACTTTTTAATGAATTCTTTAGCTGACGCAAACATCAGAAAGGTTACATTCAGCTAAAAAGACTATGTAGATTTGTATGTAGATTATGTTGATAGAAGGAGTAACAATGTTGAACATTCAGCTGTGCCACAGGAATAAACAACATTTGAAAACAAATATTAAAATAAAAAACATCTATTTTAAATTGTAATAAAATGTCTGTTTTCATTGTAATTTTCATCAAATAAATACAGCCTTGGTGAGCACTTCTTCGATAACCGCCACTTTTAAGTTGCAAATATTTGATGAATCTCAGTTTCACAGATGTGTTGAAGATCAGGACTCAAATCACTGGGTGAAGTGTTTTCAAA
This sequence comes from Danio albolineatus, assembly GCA_903798035.1. Taxonomy (NCBI): domain Eukaryota; kingdom Metazoa; phylum Chordata; class Actinopteri; order Cypriniformes; family Danionidae; genus Danio; species Danio albolineatus. The sequence continues at coordinate 7,607,926 of CAIGQQ010038942.1, forward strand.
CTAAACAGTGTCTGCACTTCCAGACGTACCGAATACCATCAGCATCTTATTCAAATACACAAAATGTACAGGTTGAATGTAAGTCTTTAATTGAACTGACCTTCAGCGTGCTGAAATCTTTAAGGGCTTTTATTAAGCAGAAATGTTTTCTTTAATTAAAATGAGAAATATATGTCTCCAAGTCAACAAAACACTTAAAGGAACAACTTGAATGATTTTCATCAAAAGATGCTGTAAGTGCAGAGATGGTAATGTGAAGTATGGCATACCATTCCATTAATATTGCTATAGATTTTGCTAATTATAAGATTTTGCATGATTAGGTCCTCTGTCTGTGATGTTCAGCCATTAAGCTTTACTTTGCAGCTTCTGTGAGCCTTTTCATTTGATGCCGTTCAGCTTGTAGAAATTTGCTTTTGTTCTGAGCCAATAAATTTTCACTCCCAACTCATCAGAGTTTGATGCTTGGCCAGAACCCCTTGGCATCACTTTAACACTCTGGGTACCCTGTTGGCATAATTTTCCAATGTGCAGGGGACTCTGTTGCTTTCTGTAACTAACTTTTGCATCCGTATGTGATGGGAAATTTGTCATCAATAAACGATTTATTGGAGAATAACACTAATATTATAACATATGTTGTGGGGTTTTCTGGTTTAACAGTAACACATTCATTATCATTAGACCTTTTAAACATTTTTGAGCACCTAGCAATGCCCAAACAACTACACCTATCCATTTTCTAATTTTGAAATCACTTGGCAGATACAACCACAGTTAAAATGCCTTCAGAAATGAAAAACAGTTACAGTATTAACTTTATCTAAGAAAACACCAACCCGAGCATTAAGGAAGATGAGTAGAATAAAAATAAAATTTTAGTCCCACAGTTTTAATAAATCAATGCATCAGTAAACAACAAGTGAAAATCTTTTATCATTCATTCATTCATTCATTTTCTTTTCGGCTTAGTCCTTTTATTAATCTGGGGTCACCACAGCGGAATGAACCGCCAGCATATAACATCCATACACACTTATTCACACTCATAAACGACGGACAATTTAGCCTGCCCAATTCACCTGTATCGCATGTCTTTGGACTTGTGAGGGAAACTGGAGCACCCGGAGGAAACCCATGCAAACACGGGGAACATGCAAACTCCACACAGGAAAAAAAACTGACACAGCCAAGACTCGAACCAGCGACCTTCTTGCTGTGAGACAAACGTGCTACTCACTGCACCACCGTGCAGCCTGAAAATCTTTTATTTTATACCATATTTGCATTTGTGATGCAATTGTATATTGGAATATACTTAATAAGGACATCATGTTTATATGTGAAGGATATCAAAACAGCAGACTGGCAAAACTTATTTTACCTCCAATGAAATGGCTGCCTCAATGTAGTTGAATGCTTTGTGTCTACACATAAATATAGATAAAAATCATTCAAAATTCATGCACATTCATACGTTTCATTTAAAATCCCTCAATTGTAAAGAGGAAGAGAGAGCTCAAATGTGCCACAAGTTAAGAAAACAAATATAAATAAAGTGCAAATAGAAAGATACTAGCAAATTTAGAAAACATCTTCATAAGTTTGACAACACATGCACTGCAAACAGTGCTGACCATAACAGAAAGCTGTGTCAGGGACACCAAAAAGTGACAGCAGTTTTGTTTAAAGGGCACCTGATGTGGGCACCTGTCGTGACTAGTTGACGTTTGGGCAGAACTGTGTGTTGTTCTAATCCGACGTTTGTAGTTCTGTTCTGACATCAGTTCTAAAGTTTGGACGGAACTGTGTGTAGGTATAGTGTGTCCACAGTCATATTGGGATGATAGAAACACAAGTGTTTATTTTAAATTTCCTGACATTAAAATAGGATCCAAATCCCAGTGATTTTAAGGCCCACTGCAACCACAGCACCCCACCCACTGAATTGATTGACAGGAACGTATTAACATGTTTCCGTAGTAACACATATAAATGTCCACAGCACAGGATTTGCAAAGAAACTGGGATTAAAATTAAAAGATCGGCTCCAACTCTCTTTGATCAGCTGCACCCTTAAGAATGAGTTTAACAAATGTTTTTTTAAAACAGAACATGTTTGAAATAAAGAATAGACAGTAAAATAACTATGTAATTCATAATTCATTAATGGAATCATTAATGCATAGTGTCAGTGCAACAATATACGAGGATGATTTTTCAAACAGCAGTCCTGGGTTGCTACTAAATCTGGTATATTTTGTACAGTAGCCTAATGTATATGTACATTTTGTTGCAAGTAGAAGTGCAAAAAATGCAAAGTTAAGCTTGTGTATACGTGTACTGTGAACATTGAAACGGCATTTGTGTGACTCGTCGTTGCAGAAAGGCTTGAGTAAACTCCACAACAACTACAGCAAATAAACTTACTTGCTACAGTATTTTGACTCAAACTGAATCTCTGCGACATTCGCGTCTGTCTCTAACTGACTACTTTTTATATGACGTGACACAGGAGTAACAAACATGCATGTGAATAGAGTGGGCGGGGAGAACCAGCTCATTTGCATTTAAAGACACAGGCCACACAAAAAAATATTCTCTAGCCTCAAAATTCACATATTTAGGAGAGTATAAAAATGCTCTGATGGGAATTTTTAACTGAAACTTTACAGACACATTTTGGAGACATGAAAAGACTTATTTTACATCTTGTGGAAAGGGTAAAATAGGAGCCTTTTATGTCACAACAACACCAAAAATTGCAGCCTGAAAAAAGAATAATAACTGTGTTTATAATTGTGAAATGCCACTGGCTCAGTTATGCTCAGTTTTGTGAAGAGGACATTTTAGTGATTAAAATGTAAATTTTCTTTCTGTTACTCACATACAGACGTTAAATGGCTTCAGTTTGCAGTACTTTAATGCTGTTGTCAGTTTTTGTGACCGAATACTTTTATTCACTTGCATTTTTTTTTTTTTTAAGAAGTACTTGGCTGCTCAAATATACTGTATCTATGGCAGATCATAATTTCTGCTTTTATGAATACTAACATGATCTGACACATAAAGCAAATAACAAAAAGCACTTTAGTACCCTTGGAAAAAAAATGAAGTGACAAGTGTTAGAATGTGTTGGCACTTTATTCGGAGCATTTCATCCATTCATCCTCTATAATCCTGCTCTGTCCGCTCATGTGGAGTGATTTGGGGGCTGATGGCTGATGATGAGCAGGTCTCCTCCACAGAGAGGCAGTATTGCTCCTCCTCATCCCTCATCTGCCCTGAGAGGACACCAAGCACCGCCAGACTGATGGGAAATTGACCCAGTCAAGCCCCAATCCACTGGTGTAACTCCATCAAGAGTAAATCAATCAGAGGAAAAACAGCCACTTGATGGAAAGAGAATGGCACAAACCCATAGTTAAGTACATGTTTCTGCTGTAATTGAGATTGAACTTTTATTGGCTTTTTAATGCGATTGAAATCATAATTCTGCAGAATTGTGTGTTAGTCACAATATTTGAAAACCATATTGTGTCTGCTGGCATGTTGAAAGAAAATGGAGCCAGTTAAAGTCTGCATATTTTGTGTAAAGAGACGATTTAGCCAAAATAAAATTCAGTCATATTATTTACTTTACTTTCAATAATTACTTTATTTTATTTGTCTTGGCATTGTTCCAATGGTGCATGCCCATCTTTTCTTTTATACCAAGGAGAAAATGTAACATTTTCATACATTTGAAAAACACAAACATATCAAAGAACATGCAATGTGTTAGAATGCATATGTTCATAAGGGATGGGCGTTGGAGAAAATCAAAACAAAATGTGATTATTTTTAGCTTGTTTAATAAAATAGATTACTATTTGATTGACTATTCGTCTTCGCACATTCATACATACTTGTGTTGGCTTCTTTTGAACCTTTAAGACTACTCACTCTCTTTACTGCATATTTAAAAATGAAATGGTATTATTTTTTGGAAAATTATTTTATTTGAAATTGATGAAATGTATTTGAAGGCCTACTGTAGGTGGAAAGGAGCATACATATGTGATAGAAATGTGAGATTTCAAAGCGATTTACATTCTGTCTGTGTCATTAGATCTCTTTCACTCAATCCTCCGAAAGCAGGAAATCATTTACACATTGTTGAGTCTTAAACTTACTGACTCGAATCCTCCATTTGGTTATGAATCTGATCTTACCAAAAGTAAAAACATGAAATAAAAGTGATATTACTAAAAATAAATAACATTTAGAAGACTAGTATAGTAGTCTCTTAACTATTTCATTTCCATCATATATCTACTTTAAGAAAAAACTACTGAAATTCCCTGTTCTGTTTTCCATTTTAAGTTTAATTCAATTCACCTTTATTTGTATAGCGCTTTTACAATGTAGATTTTGTCAAAGCAGCTTCACATAGAAGGTTATAGTAAATTTAAAAAGTCAGTTTAGTTATTATTGTTTGAGTTCAGTTCAGTTCAGTGTTGTTTAATATTCACTACTTAGAGTTCAAACACTGTAGAGTAATCCATCGGTGTGCAGCTCTATCTGCAGTCTAGGCGCCAGAGGTTGGAGAACTCGAGGCTCGTCTGTCCTTGGAGGGTAACAGGAATCCGTCTCTTGCTTGCTACTCCGCCAAGCAGCTGCTCAGGATACAGCGAGGTCCAGGATTATAGAGCCTTGGAATCGTCTCGTCACGGGTCTTGGATCGCATCCGTGGCGCTGCATAGTCTCTGGGGGCCTCGGGATGAGTATCCCCAGTTGGAAATAGAGAACAAAGACAATAATTAGCGTAGCTGCAGTTCATAGTGAATATAAAGGAGATGCGTGGAGCACATTCATGCATCATACCGCTAAGTGATGTATTGAGTGTATGCTTTAGTAAAAAGATAGGTCTTTATTCTAGTTTTGAACTGTGAGAGTGTGTCTGAGCCTCGGACTTTATCAGGAAGGCTATTCCAGAGTTTAGGAGCCATAAATGAGAAGGCTCGACCCCCTTTACTTGATTTTGCTATTCTGGTTACTACTAGAAGCCCTGAGTTTTGAGATCTTAAAGAGCGGGTTGGATAATAAATAAACAAAAAAATGCATAGGATTTGAATGTGGTCTCAGACTTCTGGAGCCCACTACTTCTAAACATATGGTAGTGCCCACCTGTACTAACTGTGCAGCAGGAAGGTGACCATGTGCCCATGTTTGCTTAAGCTGAAAGTCAGAGGGAGATTAGAGCAGATAACACAGTCTTAAGTGTTCCATTCTTCAAAGGACACGTTTCATCAAACGCTTTTACCAACGTCTGCAGCACCGAGATCAATGCTATCAAGAACGTAAACCAGTAATTCCTTCTTCCAGAAACAACTCCTATTTCATTGAACAGTTGAAAATGGTCTGAAAGACTGAGAAAGGGGAATTGCATTGTTTCCAGGGATGGGCTGTATTTATGATACATGCATTTCAAATATGTATTTCAAATACAGAATGTGTTTAGTCATTTGTATTTGATAGGGTTGATGAAAATGCCTTAATGTTTTGTATGAAAATACTTTAGTGTCTTGTATTTTAGTATTTTAAAAATACTTTGTAGGAAGTCAACACGATGACCTCATAAAAATGCCACCTCACATTGATTCTTTCTCATTTGCCTATAGGCTTGAGATCAGAACAGAAAATTGATTGAGAAGGTGCTTAATGCTTGGAATATGGATGGAAAATTACAGACAAATGGTAATTGGGAGCAAGTCAACAAGCATTGAAAATAGTATACTGCACAGTGTAATTTGGCACTGGTGTCTTTGCTTAAGAAATAAGTTGGAATAAAATATCAGTCCTTAAGAACAGGATGTGGTGCCTTCAGCACATAATCATTCCCAGTCTCAGTGCTGCAGGTGTAAATGCAGAGGAGCTTCAGAAATATAAAAGACCTAAAGACTGTGTACTGGTGTTCATTAAAGGGGTAAATTGGGACTCTTCCAAGTAAAGAAGAACTGAAAACATCTTGGAAGAATGAGTATACTGTACAAATAATAGTCGTTTTGGATGGATTGCTGATGTAGATGCCAGGAAAATAAGACAAACAACATACAATAAGTTCTACAGTGGCGATTCCTACATCATAGGCTGTTTCAAATGCCAGCGGCTGATCTGCAGATGGAGTGTACAGTTAATGAAGAGATGTCAAAATGGCACAACACAGTATATGAGACATAAATAATAAATAATACTCCATTCTATACTGACTGGTCAAAAACTCCAGCAGCCGTAGGATGTATATGAAGAGTTTAGTTGCAAAAAGAGCTAAGAGATAAAAGAAGATAAAAAGAGATATCATGTTGTGCATTGAAGAGTACAGATGTACAAGTAAATTACAAGTAATGTACGAGTAAGTGTAAGAAAAAAAACAAAAACATGATTTATAGAAATGACTAAAACTGAAGATTTTAGTAGTTTTCAGAAATCTGCAAGGAATTGATCAAATATGCCTATTAATGGAAGGTTTGTGAAGAAATTTCATGCTCCCTTGTAAAAGTATTTTGTATTATTTTCAAAATACAACAAACAGTATTTTATTTTGATACATTTCTGGCTGCTGTATTTGTAGTGTATATATATATATATATATATATATATATATATATATATATCAATGTAACCATCCCTGATTGTTTCTAAAAATTAAACAATTATTTCAATAATTAAGAAGAAAGAAATTGCATTTTTTTTTCATGCACCTGTCCATTTCGAGATTTGAGAGTTTTTGACTGATCAATTGATCGTTTGATTGATGAATGATTCACTCACTCACCCACTCACTCTCTTACCCACTCTCTCACTCACTCACTCACACACTCGTACGTGTTATTTAATTACAGTACATTTATAGCATTTACATCGGTAGTGCTCTTGCCTCATAGCAAGAAGGTCGCTGATTCGAGCCTCGGCTGGGTCAGTTGGCATTTCTGTGTGGAGTTTGCATGTTCTACCCGTATTCGTGTGGGTTTCCTCCGGGTGTTCCGGTTTCCCCCAGAAGTCCAAGGACATGCGGTACAGGTGAATTGAGTATGCTAAATTGTCAGTAGCGTATGTGTGTGAATGGATGTGTTTCCCAGTGATGGGTTGCAGCTGGAAGGGCATGCACTGCGTAAAATATATGCTGGATAAGTTGGCAGTTCATTCTGCTGTGGTGACCCCAGATTAAAAATGGACTAAGCCGGAAAAAAAATTGAATGAATAAACTTCACAGTTTTATTAATATCCAAAAGTTTTTTGATGGTAAACTTTCATCAGAAATTGCATAATCATATATATTTTATTCTCTTCTATTTCCTCCTGGCTGTATTTTTTAACTATAGCATAAAGTGTGAATTATTATGTGTATAGTGTTATAGTGATGTAAAGATAGCTGAAATCTTCTGCTAAAACCTTTGACTTATGTAAAATAAAACAAAAACAAGGATTTTGAACCTGACTTAGCCCCCTGTATATATTTTCCCCAATTTCTGTTTAACGGAAGATTTTTTTTTTTCAACACACTTCTAAACATAACAGTTTATTTTTACTAGATACTTATATCATAAGATACTAATATTCAGCTTAAAGTGTAATTTAAAGGCTTAACCAGGGTAATTGGGTTAACTAAGTTGGGGTAATTAGGCGTGTCATTGCATAACAGTGATTTATTATGTTGACAATCAAAGAAAAAAATTGCTTAAGGGGGCTACTTATATCCTTTAAATGGTTTAAAAAAATGAAAAACTGCTTTTATTCTAGCCGCAATAAAACCAATATGACTTTCTTCAGAAGAAAAATTATTATAGCAAATACTGAAAAATTCCTTGCTCTGTTAAACATAACTTGGGAAATAATTGAAAAAGAAAAGAAAAAAATCAGAGGAGGGTGAATAATTTTGACTTCAACTGTATATATATATATATATAGACTTTTATATACTGCATATAGCCTAACTCAACTGTACTGTCTAGTCTTAAAGTAGGCTTTTCTGCAATCTAAAAAGGCTGGGTTATTTCAACCCAAATTTGGGTGAAATATGGACAAACACAGCTGCATATTTGTCTGTTGAAGTAACCCAGCATATTTTAGAGTGTATGTTCACCAAAACTGAAGAGCTACCTCCACTGACGCACGCTATACACGCATGTTTCTGATTGCTTCTCTGATCTTCTTCCTGACCTGAGGCCTGAACAGGTCAAACGGGAATAAAAGCGGACATAATTGCTTTCAGAATCCATTTGCAGTGGGCAAAAGGCCAACTTATTTTCAATCATCGAATCGTTTTAGAACTTATGAAAGCTGGCTTTGTTTTTCGAAAATACTTTGAACACAATAGAAAAATGTTCTGATGTCAATAATTAGAACTTTATTGTTGTCCGGCAATTAGAATATAAATTAAGCTGTAAGTATTGAAGACGAGTAAACCAGCCTCTTGCCGTTTGTATATGACTTTGTGTGAGACTTTGTATGGGACGTTTTATGTGAAGTCAGATTATAATGGCCAAACATGTTGATGAAGATACAGGATACTGGTGGCTAATGAGAATTTGTGATTTGTCATTCATTCATTCAAACATCCATACACACTCATTCACACACACACTACGTACAATCTAGCATACCCAATTCACCTGTACCACATGTCTTTGGACTTGTAGGGGAAACCGGAGTACCCGGAGGAAACCCACGCAACCACGGGAGAACATGCAAACTCCACACAGAAATGCCAACTGACCCAGCTGAGGCTTGAGCGGCCTTCTTGCTGTGAGGTGAACGTGCTACTCACTACGCCAACGTGGCGCCGTTTGTGATTTGTCATCTAAACAAATTTAAAATTATTTAAAATAAAAATTCTTTATGGCTGAGTTCTTGGTTACAACAACCCAGCATTTTTTTAAAGTCATAATTACAAGATGCACATATGTTTAGCATATGTATATATTGTTAGGGGGAGTTTTTTTTAAATATCTATTTTTACATGAAGTAAGATTATAATGACCAAGTGTGTTTATGGAAAATGCAGGATAGTGATATTGAGATTCAGCTTTCTGGAATACATTGTTTTGGTTTGGTTGGTCAATCAAGAAAGTCAAATGTGTATATATATATATATATATATATATA
>CAIGQQ010038942.1:7623795-7637054 GCA_903798035.1 Danio albolineatus
TGTGTGTGTGTGTGTGTGTGTGTGTGTGTGTGTGTGTGTGTGTGTGTTCAATTTAACAATTCATTCATTTCATTTTCTTTTCGGCTTAGTCCCTTTATTAATCCGGGGTCGCCACAGCGGAATGAACCGCCAACTTATCCGGCATTTGTTTTACGCAGCGGATGCCCTTCCAGCCACAACCCATCTCTGGGAAACAATTTAACAATGCCATATATGTTTATTATATCAATAACAAAACTAATAAACGTTACATTTCTGATAAGATACAGTAGTGGAACATCAAAGTTATTATCAGGGGCATTCTACCAGGAACGTACAGTATCTGTCTTTGAAATAAAAACGTAAATACATTGAATATAAAGTATTTCACGCCAGAAAGTTTCTAAAATGGACTGATGGTTGATTTCTGTAAACTATGTCATTCATTTGGTTCTTAGATTTGTGTCTTTATTATAAACACTTTACAAATTTACAAACCCTGTTATTGTCCTTGTCCTCAGCCCAATTGAACCTACAGCTTTAATCGTTTTATTATGCTAAAAACTGTTATATTTAGAGAGAAAAAACTTCAGAAATAACAAGTTTAGTTTGCTATCATTAACGTCAGTTGATTAAAAACATCAAATTATAAATAAATTCTGCAAATAAATACTGTGTTTACAATTGTCCCCATGTTTTTGTCAGTCATGAAGTGACATCATTTGATGGAGGAGAAGCTGACAGTGATCAAGGATGTGTTGTATCATTTATTTGTATGATTTTATGCTTGTTTTTGTTTGTTTTTCTTTTGAGGAGGACAAGCTTTAAGATCAGTCCCTGTCACATTTTTATATGTGCAAACGTACGTTTCTGGTTGAATGTCTCATCTAATTTGAGCCATCATACAGATTACATGAATATATAGTTAAATCTAACTGGTTTTCGTTGAATAAATCTAAACAAAAACCTACATTTCAGCCATTAATGCTTTTTATTTTTATGATAATTAACTGCAAAGTTGCTTGTCCATTAAATCTAATATAAAAAAATACAATTGATTCATTACACAAGTTTTTGTTGTAGTATTGTTTAAAAAAAAAACTTGTGAAAAGGTCTCCTTTATTTATAAAGAAGCAGTATTTTTAACTGGATCATATATTTCAATATCATATTTAGGATTTCAGCAAAGTCATTCCAGTATACACTATTTTCCCTACATACATACAGTATTTTCCCTTCCATCACATACATTTAATATATATACTACTGAACTGCCTAAAATATATAAACATTCTTCCCAGGACTAAATCGAAAATGTAAAACCCGTTTTATGCGGTGACCAAAAGTGGTAGAATACGTATAAAACATGTTATGTGAAATGGCATCTAATTTTCAAAGCCAGTAAAGACAAGATGCATCCATTACAAGTAAACAAACAAGACTATATTTACTGTCAGTTACACACTACAGTACATCTGTCATGCAGTAACTCGAGACCCTCTTGAATACACACTCATTTTCATCCTTATTATTATCACTTACTGTAAATAACTGTTCTCAGATGTGATGGAAACACTGGCTGCTGTCATGTGCTATAGTACGTGCTTATGCAGTGGACATTAAAAGAGATGTTTTCCTCCAGCTAGGTAATAATGTGTAGTGAGAGAAGAGAAGTGACAGGAAGGACCAAAGTGTATTTATACCAGCAGGGGAGCTCAGCTGAGGTTAACGGCACCACACTGGGTGACACAGGACCTGCAGCCAGCTTATTGTGAAGGTTACCAGAAGCTTTTCCAGCTTGTCATTGCGTCTGGATCAGATTGCCTCCGTCTGTGTTTGTTAAAGGCCTTCTGAAATAAAATTAATTTGTTTGGGTATTAGAATCAATAGGGTATTTGGAAAAGGACTTTTAATTTTCAGTAGCACAGTTAAATCTCTGTACTCAAACTGTATGTTGTTACAAAATTACCACAAGGTCTGTTTTCTTTAAAAATTAATGATCTTCGCTGCCTGATTGATTTACGATATAAAATTGGTCTCAGAATGTTAAAGAAGCCCTGCATTAAATTACATTTTTCCCCGCCATGTCTTTAAAATATGAAAATGTATTGAACTCCAGTCTTTTCAATGGAGTTTCTGTGCTAGCCTGCTGATTCATCCACGTAAATGGCTTTTGGTCTCATTTACACTTAAATAACTAAGTGAATGGTTAAGTCTATTTATCTGATTATATTTTAATTACATTGCAACATCGATGCTGTTGAAAACTAATGTTGAAAAAAGTCACATTAACCAATCACTGGCAGTTTATGGGTAGGCGAAAAACACTAGCTGTGCATATACCATATATTTTAGTCTTAAAGGGATAGTTTGCCCAAAAATGAAAATTCAACCATAATTTACTCACCCTTCACTTGTTCAAAACCTGTTTAAGTTTCTTTTTTTTCGTTGATCACAAAAGAAGATATTTAGAAAAATGTTGGTACCCCTTTCATAGTATTGTATTTTTCCCTTACTATGGAAGTTGATGGGCAACCAACATTCTTCAAAATACGTTTTTTTGTGTTCAACAGAAGAAAAAAGGTTTACAACCACATTAGGCAGAGTAAGGGTGCTTTCACGTCAGCCTTATTTTAGTTTCGATGAATCATTCTAGAGTTCATTATCCTGTTTGGTGTAGTTCATTTGGGCAGCTTTGAATGCAGAAGTCCCACTCGATTACGCATCAAATTCTCTGAAGCGGTTCGATTTGGTGAGGACATGATCTGAACATTATCTGAACCGACCCAATTGCAAAAAGTACTATGCATTTTTTGACTAACCCCATTGCAATATTCAGCTGCGCTGTGTTTTATTTGATGAGGGCAAGTATTTGTTTACAGTGCTTTAGCAACAGCTCCATGGTAACTCATTTCTGAAGTGACTTGGGATGTGCATTCAACATTTGCAGTGCATTAAAATGTTGTTTTAAAGTTGCATCCACAATTCATTCCCAAAATGTGTAGTTTGTCTGAAGTGATGCATACAAACTATATAATATGTGATGACCAGGGAGCTCAGCCAGCTGAGTCGTTTCTTCATACTAACAAGCATTGTGTTGTCTGACAACTTTTCTTCCTTTCTTTGTTTACTGTGAGGTGTTCCGTAGGAATATTCATGCAGGTTAATTCTGACCAATCTAAAAGCAGTTTAGGAAATGCGTTTAGTAAAATATCTGGCTAACAAGTGATGTGGATGTTGTCACATGACTACATTTTGGTTTGTTTCAATTGGTTTGGACCAGAGCAATCAGTGTGGTGTAAAAAAGAAACCAAAACTGCAGACAAAATGCTACAATGTATCATTTGTTGCCCTTGGTCTGGACCAAATGAATCAAACCACAAGTGTGAAAGCACCCAAAATGTTAAGGTAGTTTTCCTTTTTGGATGAAATATTGCTTTAAAGTTAACTATAGGCTAGTGTGCTCCAATAACAAAATGGCTAAATCTGTATTTAAAAGATAAAAACATTGACAATGTACATAGAGCTTCTCGATTCTTCCAATAAAGGTTCAAGTTTTTTATGTCATCACCACACTTTAGTTTATTATCTGATCTTCTAACTAGTCAACTGCTGATGTGTCCCATCCCTACAGGATGTGGCTGAAATCATTCACTTATTCATATGTAAGCATTCATACTGAGAGTTTACCTAAATGCCTGATATTTAAGAAAAATGAATCAGTAGCCAATACAGTCATAACAGTGAGGTTAACCCCAAAAAGCACTTAAATTATTTATTCACTGAATGCTGTATTTTGAAGTGAAGAGACACTAAGGCAGACTCAGCATTGCTACTATACGCTGTGTCTTTGATGAATCAGATGTGCTATAGCTCAACAATTTTGGTTAACCAAGCTGTGATATAAAAATAATGTTACTGTCTAGTTTTAAAAAGAGGGAGGGGCTCCTCGGTATGCCCCTCCCTGTCTTCATGTTTCAGTCAAATCGCGTCACACATTAAATAAAGCTGAACATTTCAAGGCACTTCAGGGGACCTTTAACACCCAAACACAGGACACCCTAACACTCAAACACAGGGCCTCAGCACACTGCCAGAGTACATCAGCGAGCGAAGCTGAATTGAGACCTGTTCTTTAGAATAGAAGCCGCCCACTTCTCAGCCTACACAGCCCTGCTCTTTAACTTTGAAAGTGTCCTCAGAGAATTGAGGGAAACCACGTGGAATGGGAGCATAAGCATCATCAATGCATAAGACAAGCAGCCTCATTTCATGTATCACACAGACTGCTTTGTTGTTGGGTTTGCCAGCCTTTATTTCCATGTCATTTTGTGCTCTTTCTGTTTTTCTTTGTGTTTTCTTTAGAAGGGGAAAAACGCATCATAAAGATGCACATTCATCTGGGCTGTGAGCTGACAACTAGGTAACTAGCACCTGTGATGTTGCCATAACTCAATATTATAGAGTTGAACCCCTGAGGCTTGATCTTGACCAGCTATTGATTCATTTTTGTCTGAGACTGAAGATGCAGGCAATGTCTGGAAATCAAGTTATCATGTCATAGGAAGTTTTTTTTAAGGATTACAGAAATAGTATTTAGTATTAAATGAATAGTTCCCAAAGAATTAAAATAAGCAGATAATGGCAAAATTTTCATTAATGGTGCTTTCACAAACAGCTCTTCAAAAACAGAATTATGTAGCATCATATTAAAGTCAATCAGTGCAGTGCAATGGATTAAATTGAACCAGTTGAATCAGTCCTTTAAAATTAATAAACACATTTGTACTGTATGTATGAAGCAAAGAAATTATTTCTAGAAGATAGGACAAAATAATTTCATTCATTCATTTTCTTTTCGGCTTAGTCCCTCTATCAATCCGGGGTCGCCACAGCGGAATGAACCGCCAACTTATCCAGCATTTGTTTTACGCAGCGGATGCCCTTCCAACCACAACCCATCTCTGGGAAACACATCCATACATTCTCATTCACACACATACACTACGGACAATTTAGCTCACCCAATTCACCTGTACCGCATGTCTTAGGACTGTGGGGGAAACCAGAGCACCCGGAGGAAACCCACGCAACCACGGGGAGAACATGCAAACTCCACACAGAAATGCCAACTGGCCCAGCCGGGGATCGAACCAGCGACCTTCTTGCTGTGAGGTGAACGTGCTACCCACTAGGCCACCGTGGCGCCACACAAAATAATTTGATAAATATTTAAATTCTTTATTTTACAGTGAAAGAGTTATCCTGGAATTAGCTACATAGCTAAATTTAATCTGCATTCAATGAATACAAAATACAATAAAAGTACAGTGCTGTATAATGAGTGCAGAAACTTTTTATTATTTTTGTAACATTGTATGACAATAGCGGGCGCCACGGTGGCGTAGTGAGTAGCGCGTTCGCCTCATAGCAAGAAGGTCGCTGGTTCGAGCCTAGGCTGGGTCAGTTGGCATTTCTGTGTGGAGTTTGCATGTTCTCCCCGTGGTTGCGTGGGTTTCCTCCGGGTGCTCTGATTTCCCCCACAAGTCCAAAGACATGTGGTATAGGTGAATTAGGTAAAATTGTCCGCAGTGTTTGAATGTTAATGAATGTGTATGGATGTTTCCCAGAGATGGGTTGCGGCTGGAAGGGCATCCACTGCATAAAACAAATGCTGGATAAGTTGGCGGTTCATTCAATGAATGAATGTATGACAATAATTTACAAATTGTATGACAATAAAATATTATATCAATTGCACAATGATGAAATGATGAAAATGATAATTGAAGGTTTGTGTAACACTAAAAACTAAAGTAATGATGATGGGAATTTCAGAATCGCCATAAAAATATATATAAATATATTATTATTTTTTTAAAATCTTTCAAAATATAAAAAATATTTAACAACATTATACTTTTTCGCAAAAACATTATAAAATCTGAATGTGTTTAAAAAGACGTGATGAAATCTCAGACTTTTGAGTGCCAATGTTTATGCTTTATAAATATTTATATGTAATGGTACCTTAAATAATCTTATTTGGACCTTTTTTTAGTGAAACCTCATTTATACAGCACATGCTGAGAACCTAAGCATAGTACATTACTGTAAACATCACACTATTAAAATTCTCATGTAAATATGTGAGAGGTTAGTGTAATGCAGACACAGATAATCAGAGAAAATGACTGTGAAACTATGGCACCCTGGAGCTGCAGGACATTTACTGTAAATACAGGTTTTACAGACAGCATGGTTTCACTCCCAAAGCATGCTTTTCAGGAAAATAGAAAAACAGAGGGGGGAAAAGCAAAGCAAAGTTAAGTTTGTGGACATTTTAAGAAATGGAAGTCTATGAGCTTCCTCGGGGCAAGGTGAGCATGAAGGAATCGGCTCTGAGGAAACGAAGGCAGACTGAAGCTCAGAGATAATAAACTGCAGAGCAAACGGTGGATTTACAGACGTGGGGGACCTGAGCGATAAGAAGTGAGATGCGTGGGGGCAGGATACTGGTTACCAATTGAGTCAGCAGAAGCATGAGTGAAATGAATGTGGTTAAATTGGATTTTGGATGGGTCAAAGGGTTAATGGAGCACTGGAGATCAGGGGTGAACTGTGGAGAGTGTTGAGGACTGGGAGTATAGTGTTCGTCATGTGAACAAGAGAATGGGTCATTAGACATTGACTCAACTCAGTGAGGTGTGTAACATTATATACTGTACTCAATGATGTGTAATGTAATATACAGAGATTATATTCAGTTGTTTGAAAAATACCTATATAACAATGAGTGATGAACTGGGGCAGAAAAATACTCTTCATGATAATGGGCTTTATTTGTTCTAACATCTGTTGTTGTCAGCGGTCGGGAGTAATGGGAAGTCAGTCAGCGTGTTCGTATAAATGAAGCAGATGCTTTTTTTTTTTTTTCATAATACACAATACAGTATAAATGAAGCCTTGCAATGGGAGCCTAAAGAAAATGGATGCATTAAAACAGGCATCTCTCTAATTATTTTGAATCACAGAAATACAATGTCATCCACAAATACACATTACAATTTGAGATAAAGCATGAAATATTGAAAAAAAAATTTAATGTATAATGACTTAGACCCATCGATTTCCGCAGTTAGTGTAAAAATAATGACTGTCGTACATTTTATACCTTGATTTATAGAAGACACTCATTAAATTTTTTTTGCTGTTGATATCCCCCAAAAGAGACATGTATAGAACTAATCATTTGATTAAAAAGCTATTAACTGCTATTAACTGTTAATGTATTTAAATAAACATGGATTGAGAGATTCATTCATTCATTGATTTTCTTGTCGACTTAGTCATTTTATTAATCCCGGGTCGCCACAGCGGAATGATCCGCCAACTTATCCAGCATATGTTTTACGCAGCGGATGCCCTTCCAGCCGCAACCCATCTCTGGGAAACATCCATACATTCTCATTCACACATATACACTACGGACAATTTAGCCTACCCAATTCACCTGTATCGCATATCTTTGGACTGTGGGGGAAACCGGAGCACCTGGAGGAAACCCACGCAACCACGGGGAGATAATGCAAACTCCACACAGAAATGCCAACTGACACAGCCGAGGCTCGAACCAGCGACCTTCTTGCTGTGAGGCGAACGTGCTACTCACTACGCCACTGTAGCACCATGTGCAGTTTTAACAATACATTAACAAACATTATTAATGCAATTAGGGCATGCAGTAATTTAATATACATTGTTATGCAAATCACATCATTTGATTATTGTATTTGACAAATATGCTGAATGTCTGATTTTTAGTTCAACTTTACTGTATAATTGTTAATTATTTGTGTAAGTATTTGTTGTAATTTCTTTAATTGTATGAAAAATGTAACTACATCATAACTATATTTTTTTCATGGGTAGAAAATGAATAAATAAATAAACATAGGTATTGACAGGGTTTGCTCTTTGGTTGGGTGGGTAAAATAACTATTTCTAAGAAAACATATTTCTAAAGGTGCTGTTGACTTGAAAGTTTCACCAGATGTCAGTGACAACCAGATGAGTTTAGAAAGTAAGTTATGTGTAATAAAATTAAATGACACTGGAACAAAGTGTTGAACACATGAAAGATGGCAGTGGAAAAAGGCATGGAAAACCCAGACAGCAGATGAAATCTTGAAAAGCAACCCTGCCTCTCTTCAGCTTAAATGACTATTAGCTGATTCACCCAATACCTACATCAGGATGCTGAAGATACAACAAGGGTGATCCCAAGCACAAATAAGGAAAGAAAATCAAGCTGCTAAAATGGCTCATTAATCAACTGACTTGAATCTAATAGAAACTAAGAACTAATGATCAGAGTTAGATGATTATGCATAACAATTTTTTCTCAAATGTTTTGTTTTTGTTATTATTTGTATAATCTGGTACAGTTGCATGTCAGCAGGGCTTTTAAAAATATTTACTAGGAAAAATCATAACGTGTTTGGCTTATTTAAGCTGTACATTAATTTTCTACTGCTGTTATTTACAGTATGTGTATATTTATTATGTATATGTAAATACAACTATACAAAAATACAGAAAGTATATTTTAAAAAAATAAAATAAAAGATAAACATGCATGAGGGTTATTTTTTTCTCTCTTTTTTTAAAATATATTTTTTGGCAGGAAATGGAAAAAAGGCACTGCTTTCTTATTTTTCTTCTTTTACGAATGAATGAACAGTATGTGGATTGTTAAGCACAATAACAAGGCAAAAAGCCAATATCTGAAACCGAGCATAGCATGACACAATGCACACATCAACCGCTGCAGGCAATATAGCAAACGGGTCACGATTACACATCTTTGCATGACACTACGGTGGTGGGATCCATGCTTTTCTTAAAGCTTAATGTAGCATTTTCTCTTCTAAAGCATCAATGTGAAGGCTTGCACACACACATACCAAAAAAAGGATTGTGAAGTCTAGAGCACCCTGCTGATATTCATTTCTACAAAGACCCGCACAAGCTATAGAGTATTACAGAGTGCGATTCTGTAGATTTTATATTTTTTGCTCAAAGGCTTGACAAAGACTGATTCTATAAAACATTTATAGGGTGATTAGCCTCAAATAATAAACCTTGCTGTAACCCTGCTGATTTTAGCAGTGTTTTTTTGACTAATTTAAATGCAGTGATTTTTGCATACAATGACACTTAATTTTAAATCCAAAGATTTTGTCTGCAGCACATTCATACAGATTTATGCAAAGGCTGTAAAAGTGTCTTCATATTAAGTGGCTCCAACTGACAAGCACACATTCTCTAAATATGAGTTTTTAATTACTCACTCTGAGAGCCCCCAAGGCAAAGCTTTGAGATGATAAAAAATGTGCTTTCGTTTAGAATAATATCATGCTTTGCATCAATCAAGTCGTATCATAAACATTGCTCTGAATATGAGAATTATAACTGAGTTCACTGAGCCTAAAATAGCATTATTTTGTGAGAAACCCAATTTTCGTACTATTGATTCCCTGACAGAAGGTGAGAACCATAAAGAGCTATTCATCCTAATCATGCTGTAATGAGTTCCAGTTTTCTCTCTAGAAGAGCGATGTGAATCTTTGGCGGTACCAACAGCAGAGATAGAAAACGTGCAATGTTTGTGCTTCTTGTTAGTGTAACTTTTTATCCTGTTTGTTTATTTTCATCATCGTATAACTATGCTTGTTGCCGATGTGACATATGAATAATGCACAGTGCTGCAGAATTGCATCAAGCTGACATTTTGTTTAACCTTGCATTGTTAAGACTGTCAAATATAGTGAGAGTGCTCTCATATTCTTTGAATATTTTTCATCCAGCTGTGTCTTTTGCTACTTTTTAGGCCAGAATGATTTGAAAACATTAAGGGTTTTATAAACCTAAGTTGGCTTATGAATACGGTTAAGTCGTTTTTGTTCAATAGTCGCACCGGATTAGTTTGAAAGTAGGGAAGTAGCACTTTTAATAATTGCAAAGACAAACAAAATGCAGACGAACAAAATATATTGATATTTAGTCTTGATCCTATCCATAACTACTGATTGCCCTCTTGTCATTAGTTTTGAAATGTTTTGATATAGTTTTGAAGACCCTATTTTGCTACAATACTTTTTTCTATACTTTCTCACAACATATCCCATAACAGTCATGTGTTCAGTCTGTAGTTGACGTCGTGGACAGTAAATCTTTTGTGGCTTTTTGAACTAATTTGACCAAAGAAATTATGAAAAAATACACATCATGAAAAAAAAAAATATTATCAGTTGGTTTTTCTTCTGCATCTGACAGCAGTTGAAACCGGACAAGCTCAAAACATGCTGAAAATATATATATCTGCAAAACTGTTGCAAACAATTCATAGTTTGAATTTAAACAAAATAAATTTAGTTATGTTCAACTTTTAATTTGTTTAAATTCAGCCCAAATAAATTGTGTACAACCACTTCCAAAAAAGAGTAAATCCAAGGAATGAACAATTCTTTTCAGTGCATTTGTGATCCTGTTTTCGACTGTATTTTATGTCAAAGATCAGATTCGTGCTGCATTTTAAAAGGTTAGTTCACCCAAAAATTTTAATTATACTATTATACCCTCATGTTGTTCCAAACCCCTGAGACCTTTGTTCATCTTTACGATACTAATTAAGATATTTTACTTGAAATCTGAAAGCTCATAGCCAACAATGGTACAATGCCAAAAAAAAAACGTCCTCGTGCTATTGTTTATATGCTAGCAGTGGTTCAATTGGAATATCATCAAACTCGGAGAATAATTTTGTGTGCACATAAAATCAAAATAATGACTTAATTCAACAGTTTCTTTTAATGGTGGTTCAGTGGTTAGCACTGTTACATCACAGCAAGAAGGTCACTAGTTGGCATTTCTGTGTGGAGTTTGCATGTTCTCCCCATGTTCATGTGGTTTTCCTCCGGGTGCTCCGGTTTCCCCCACAGTCCAAAGTAGGCATGGGCCGGTATAAGATTCTGACGATATGATAACCTTGGATAAAAATATCACGGTTTCACGGTATTGAAATTACTGCTGTAAAATATATTCTTTTTAAAAGTCTGGCTAAAAAACAAAACCTTTTCTCCTTTTAAACACAATATATTTATTCTGAGAAACATTTAAAGTATTTTGGGGCAGTAAACATGTCAGGCTAAACAATTAAAGTGAATCATTGACATCATTTGTTTCAAAAACACTGACGTCTTTACAATTTACACCTAAAAAACTAAAAAACTAAAAAATAAGTAAATAAATAAAATCTTACCCATATCATAGGAACGGTATAGCAGAAAAATTTTGCGGTATGAAAACCTTGACTTTTCCAGACCGCGGTATACCTTGAAAAGGGTTATCGTCATGCACTCTAGGTGAAAAAAGTAGCCGTAGTCCATGAGTGTATGTGTGAATTAGAGGGTGTATGGGTGTTTCCCAGTACTGGGTTGCGGCTGGAAGAGCATCCCTTGTGTAAAACATATGCTAAAATAGTGGGCGGTTCATTTCGCTGTGGCGACCGCTTATAATTAAGGGACTAAGCTGACGGAAATTAGTTAATTCATTCATTCATTAACAATAGAATTTAGAATTTTTTAGTGTACGATCTCTTTAACACTGGGTGTAAATTGGGCCTGGCAGTCTCCATAATTAGGAAACTCAGAAAAGAGCAAAAAGCAAATTATAAAGTTTGATTGCTGTCTCTTTGAGAACTCTGCTTGGCCAATCAAATTTGAACATTTGAGCCATGTCTCAAAGTCTATTTATCTTTTTAATTCAAGCAGACAACTCTGATTAACACATTGTTTATAAAAATTCCAATCCAGTCTGTTCAAGTAAATAACCAACTTTTATAGGAGCGCTCAACACATGGAAAGACTGCTCCTGGGGTAACTTTGCTTTCAGTGTGAGCCAATTGCTGATGCCAGGATATATCTGAAGCTGGAATCAGTCAGTGGGACTAGAGGAGAGGTGTCTGCTGAAAGTCACTCAACATGACAAAGCACCTCTGAACAAAATCAGTCAGAGCCTTGCAGAATGCTAGCAGTGGTCCAGAGCACAGCTTCCCAACTGCAACAAATCCTGTAGATTCACTCTGGGATAGTCTGTTCTCTTATGATTGCCTAAGGATTTTATTACTGTTGTACCAAACGAAAGGAGTTTAGATGCATCTTTGTGTGTGTGTGTGTGTGTGTGTTATTTAGCTCAATTACTAGACAATGAGGCACAACTAAAACCTTTTTACATAATTACTGATGGTGCAAACATACAGATGGACAGATTTAAAAGATGTGGTTGCGACTGATTGGTTTATTGATCTATTTAGGAAAAAATGTTCTTCTGCAGAGAAGTCCTCTTCGGTATTTTTTTATTTTTGAAGTGTGATCTTAAATACATTTAAGTTTTCTACATTAAAATGGAATATTGCACCCCCTTCCCTAATACACAGAAACAGACACACTTAAATCGTGTTTAACTCGGGGTGCTTTCACACCTGTGGATTGATTCTTTTGAAATTGTTACTTTGTTCTTGGTGCGGTTCACCTTCACACAGCAAAGTTTTTATACAGACCAAAAGTGCTAAAATAAGTTACGGGCGAGTTTAATTTATGACGATGACATTATTAGCAAAAAGCTGTGCTTTCATTTTGAATGGTGACACCCACAGACATCGTCACAATATAAATCAGAGGTAAGACTTTTTCATACATAGTAGTTGGCTTGTACATTATAGGCTTTACAATGTAAAGTTTATATTATAGAGAGAAACAACAGATAAACCAAGACTGCTGTTAAGTCAATTTTCCTAACGGATAAACAGCTTTTGTTAATAATTAGCATGCTTTCACTTTCGTATTTGACGTGAAATGCACATTTACCAGTAGGAATGACATCCTGTCCTACTCTGTTCTCTCTTCATATAGCCATGTATGCCTAATACATATCCATAATACATTGTGATAGTTCGTTTCAATCGATCCGAGAACACCCCATTCAGGCAATCTCGGACCGATTGTATTGGCATATGCCAAACGAACCGCACTAACTGGGGAAACGTGCCAGGTTCCGAAACAAAAGTCTAGGTGTGAAAGCACCCTCAGTCTCTCCAGTCATCTTAGAAGTAGGTGACATCATCTCTTCAGTCACACTTCAGAAACACAGATACAGGCAACAGAAAATAAATCCTGGTCAATCTAAATGAAGTATGCAGGGAACAAGTTTTACAACAT
>CAIGQQ010038942.1:7637454-7655955 GCA_903798035.1 Danio albolineatus
TTATGACCGTAAATAATGTCATATCGCACTGATCCTGCGTGCTTGGCTGATTGCTTTTCTTTTAAAGAAGATAAATAAAGCAGAATGTTCTCCGACCTGTCCTGATATGTTTTTTCATTATGCAAACTTTACCTATATTTAACATCAGAGATTTCTGACACGTATTTATTTGATATGGCACCTTTTATACGATTTGTATGTTTATTATGAAATATAGATCGCGGAAATTCTGCTATACTGTACAGTAGGTATGCCAGGTATGTAAAGGTAATGTTCAGGGGGGAAAAAGCTATTATACAGATCCTCCCTCGTCACAGAAGTGGTAGAAAGACAAAAGAAACATGTGACTAGGGACTCGAAACACACTCCAGGTAAAATTAAATAAATAAAGCAGAATGTTCTCCTACTTTACCCGATATGTGTTTCTTTTCCTAAATTTCCCTCCATATTTAACAGCAGCGATTTCTAAAAATGGACCCTGGCTGCTTTCTCTTCATAATACGTATTCCTTAAGCGTAATTAATTGATATGGTTCTTTTTATAAGTATAATAATATTAATATTGTATGTTCATTATAAAAATGTAAATCGTAGCTCAGCTTTCGCAGTATTAATGTTAAGATATAAACAAACAGATCCTCCTTCATCCCCTCAGCACGCAGATGCGCGCGCTCTCTCTCTCTCTGCCTGTCAGTCTGTCACAGCTGATTCAGTGGAGGGACTAGAAAATCTAACAATTAAAAACGGACAAAAATTCGGACAAATATTGCCCAGCAAAGAGAAAACCTAGTTTAAATATAGGCCTACCTTGGCAACAGACCATGGAATAAGCGGGATAATCAACGGATTGCCGTGCGTTAAAGGATTTTAATGCACTTCGCGGAGGCGACCACACTCCGCTGCGCGTCGTGTGGTCCTTTGCCTCCACGTCGTGCATTAAAATCCTTTAACGCACGGCAATCCGTTGATTATCCCTTACATATATATATATATATATATATACTGTATATATTCGATATTTTGAACTACTCTTTGGATTGTTTCGACGTTCTTGCGTACATGAAGGTTCATTATGCGATGCAACTCTTGATTTCTTTTCATTAATTCAATATTTATGTTCAGAAGTTGTCAAAAAACGTTTCAGTTTGCGCATTACAAAATTGGATAATCTAAACAATAATCCGTAATCAAATCAACATTTCAGTCTTTAAAAGAAATCTTATCAAATTAAAAGGAATATTGCAGTTGTATTAATATCTGGAAAATAAGCAATGTTTTTACTCTTTTTTTTCTGTTTTATTTCGGGTAGTCCTGTTTTATATATATCAAAATAAATCAAAATAAAAACCTGTTAATCAGAACCAAATTGGGATATTTGAATTAATAACCAGTCCTTGGATGTCTATTAAACTATATAATGATAAATATTTCAATATAAATTCCCTTTAAATGAAATTACATAATCTTGATATGTTCAGTTTAATGTCTGTATTTATGAATATTCAGTATCACTTTATTTTGATGGTCGCTTTAACACATTTTGTTTAATTTAAGTTATTGTGCATCTACATGCCAACTAATTCTCATTAGATTATACTGTAAGTAGACTGTTATAGTGGGTTGGGGTTAGGGTTAGGGCAAGTGTAAGTTGACATGTCCTTGCAAAGTTTCTTAGTCAGTTAAGTCTGTTGAAGAAGCAGTATCAGCAGATATTAAGTCTACTAATACCCAAATGAGAATTAATTGTCATGTAGTTGCAATGCAACTTTTATACAACAAAATGTGCAATAGAGATCATCAAAATAAAGTCTTACCAAATATTCATATTAAAGTTGCCCTAAAAGCACAGTACTGTATATTCTAAATATAAGCAGAATATTATATAATTTTTAAATAGATATTGTTTTACTGATTTAAATTTACATAATTTGCATGCTTTATCTTTAAAATCAGAGATCAAAAACCATAATTTTCATCAATTTATATATCCTATTAAAACATACAAAAACTAAGAAATTGATTTCTCTAAAATATTTATATATTTAAAAAGCTGTCAAAAAATGTACACAATTTTTCTATCATCATAAATACCTCAGATTTGTGAAATGTTCATCTGGTTGTCATGATAGAAGTAATTAAAATTAACAATTAACTGTCTGATTTGAACTTTCACACTGCAGCAAAGAAATTGCCTTTGAACCTGAAGGAAATAGAGATTTTACAATTATTGTGCTAATTATCACTATCGATTGAAATGACACATTTAATGGTGGAACATTTTGGGCTATTTTGTCCAGCCCTACCCAGAATCCAATCTGGGTTGAATAATTGCCTGTTCTTTCTTTCTTTTCTTTTTTTTTCTTCTTCAATATATCGGCTTTATCACTTGTTTTCCCTGAGGGAGAGTCTAGATCAGTGTAAGTGCACAGGATGACATCACTTTGCACCTTTCCTCACATTACATCAACCCATAAAACCCCATTAATCCATATTTCATAAGCCTTTTCACATTGGGAACATGTGGGTTCATCCCAGTCCTGGCCACAGCACCAGATGCAAAGCTGGAGTCAAACGGTATGACTTAAAGATGGAAAACTAAGATCTTGGGCTTGAAAATCCTTTATTTAAGCAAACCTGTAATTCCTCAAAGCGTGAAATCATATCTTTCTCCATCAGATAAACCGACAGCCATTTTTGTTAATCTCATCTGGAGGTTTAACAGACAGTTCAGAGCTCATGACAAACAGTTTAGCTGAGGTTGGCAGGTGGTTAAGTAACTTAAAAGTTCTTTTTTTGATTCATATCCAGTATATAAATCAGTTCCATGAGGAGTCCATGAGGTTGCAGACGTATAATGTGAAGCATTTTTTATTTTATTTTATTTTATTTTTTAGCATAGCTCTCAGGAGCAAGGGCCAGGCCCGGGTGAGGCTGAAGTCTTTTTTAGAACCTCATTGTCGTGGTATATTATAAAGGTAGAAACTGGGTCACTTCATCCAGAAATAACTGCACTCTGTGTGAGGTGGCAAATTAGATTGACATATTCGTGAACCATAGAAATCTACAATAGTTATTAGTTTAAATTAATTGAAGCCACCACACATGGTTTTATGTGGATGCTCTGCATTTACCGAGATTGAAACAGAAGTAATATAGTAATACATGTAAGTTACCCCAACATAAACAATCTGAATTTAAAACTAGTGATGAGCAGAAGAATGTTTTAGTCAGATCAAGAAACAATAATGATTTTGGCGTCCACATAACATTAAATGTACAAAAGTGATTTTCATATATATGAGCAACATCACATGAGTAGAAGTGCCATATGGCTGTATATTGGCACTGGTGGGAGGCGTGCGTTGTCTCAAAGACGCAGGCCGGATATCTTAATGTCCCACCAGTGATGATATACAGCCATATCGCATTGCTACGAGTGTGATTAATGCGATTTATACAACAGTTCGACGGTATAATTGTGTATATAAAAAAGAAAATCAAACACAGAGAGTCTAAAAGTCGAAAAAGCCAAAGCAAACCCTTCCAGATAAATACAGCACTACACAATACAAAAGGGAGAGATCGATAGTGCCAATTATCCGTTCTGTAATGATTTGATCAGCTGTAGTTTTTCTCCTCTAAGGACTTATTATGCGGTCTTTGTTGCCATCTTCTGTGGAACGTCAACCGTCTTTGATCAGTATGACAGGCTGATGGCCGTCAATGCACTGAATCTACGAAATTATGAATATTTAAAATAGCCACTGTCCTTACAAATAAACTGCATAATTGCAATCTAAACAACTAAATTCTCGCCTAAAAAAAGGCCTCAAAAGTACATTTTCCATCAGCTGCAATATTTGTCAAACTGTAGTCCTCTGCTTGCCACTCATGTGGGCAAAGTAATACACAAGAGTGAAAAGGCTGTATGAGTGCTGATATTGCTTTAATATCTCAAGGCTATCAGCTAATCACATATTTAAATACTGAATATTGTAACTTTTACAGTATTTTGATAGAAAGAAAGAAAGAAAGAAAGAAAGAAAGAAAGAAACAAAGAAAAAGATAGAAAGAAAGTACTTTAATGCTGCATTATAGGATGTACTTTACCAAGATTATAGAAAAGAATAAATGAAAATTACAATGAAACTTATTAAAACATTGATGCCGTGTTTTGATTTTGAAGCAATTCGCTGCTCATTTTTATTCAACGAAGTCAAAGCCTTTTGGAAAAATTATTTTGGGGCAGCTAGTTTTTATATTCTTTCGATGCCAGCATAAATAAATGTATGGGAAACCGTGATAAACAGTGTAATGATATGAATATGTATAGTAAACAGAATGAAGATTAAACGTGGCACATTCCAGGTAAACCAATTCAATAAAATAGAAAAATACAATAAAATACAAAAATATATTTTAAATAAGGAGTCATGTGCGTTAATGAATTATATAAGACTAAAGGATTTTATTCTCAGAAAATAACTGAGTGGATGATTATTATCCCACTTATTACACCTTTATTACATGGCAAGAACAGCAGAGTGAATAAATCATATACTGATCAAGAATGATTTGTTATACCTGCATGAGTTTGTGTTATTTTACCAGTTATTATTGAAGAATAACATACCTTGGAATGGTATTATTAACCAATCAAAATCGAGTATTCCAGAAAGAGGCATGTAATAAGTGAATAAGGTCGCAATTCTCTTTTGATCGCACTATACTGTACTGTATAGTGCAACTGTTAGTTGACTACTTCTGGCTCAAAGCCCAAAACACACTGTTTTTAGAGACTGTTTTATGGTTGTGGAGATTCTGCTTGTAGAGTATAGTGGGAAAAAAACTTTCCCAGTTCAGCCCACTGATGTGGGTTAGGGACCCTGGGGCCATATAAAGAATAATTACAATTATGGTATGATGGCATGACTGTTTTGCTTGTGAGAAACACTAAGTTTAGTATTTATTATTTATGAGAAACAAGCAAACAACCACAAAATAAACTCAAAATACTGTAGACACTTTACAATAAAATTAGTTTTCTTTATAAGGCCCCTTGGGTTAAAAAAGGATTTTACATTACACGACAAGCTATCGTTTAAGATAAAATCAGTTACCTTGTTGTTGTTTGCTCAGTTCAGCCCACTCTTTATGTCACGGTGGGTGGAACGAGCGGGTAATAGAACATGAATATCCTTTAATCCTCTGCCAAAATTATTGAAAGTGTGTCTTATTTGGCTTGGCTTCCTCCACTCATTACCGAGAGGTGCTGCTTCTGCCAAAGTCAGCATGGAATTAAAGCTGTGGTGGAGGACGAGGCCTGAGGGAGGAAGATGATTTTAGGTGCATTAAGGGGATAATAGGTCGGATCTGGAGAGCATTTTACTACTGTCTGAGGGAATGTGGATGATGTACTGAAAGTATGAGAAGCAGGAAATCTTCCAGACCACATCGGCGATGCTGAAAGGACACAAGAATAACAAACAGGGTTAGTAAGGAAAAAACTTGAGCTTGCTTTATAGATGAGAAAGGCTGAGTAAATAAACTGCTATGACAAACATGCTGAATATTCTCACAATTGACTTCATGTGCGGTATGTGTGTTTAATGCAAGTAAACAATTAACCCCAATAAACTGTTATTTATTTTCAAAAACAAGTACAATAGTAACAAACTGTTCCATCCAATTTAGTCTTGATCCGTAGTGTTCATAATGTTAATCTATCAAAAAATAAACATGTTTTTCATGTCGATGTTTTGCATTTTTCGTTCTCTAGTTATTGCTGAGGCCCTTTTGAATGTTGGATTTTTGTATTTTGTGGTTCTGTCACTTTATAGTTCATTGAACGTAATACAACGTCAGTAAACTGACATCCGCAAGGAAAGACATCTACAGTGTATATTGTTATTATTTTTTTCATAATCGTTATAAGCAGTGTGATAATGGAATTTAATATAATGTGTATATATGATACAATATACTGTATAGCCATTTTTATGCGCACACAATTCATTATAACTCGTATATGTGGCATTCTGCAAAGCAGTCATAATGGTTAAGGGGGTATTGGTTCTGTTCACAGGGGTGGTGATTGTGGAAGAGATGGGTTTTTAGTTGTCGTTTGAATGATACTAGTGAATCAGCAGTCCGTGTGGGAATGGGAACATTGTTTTACATTGAATTGTTTTTATTGTCAAAGCAAAAAAAGAAAATCAACTCACCCAAAATGATCTTATTGACTTAATATTGACAAAACATACCTGAAAACATATAAAACACAGTTCTTAAAGTGTCTTTCCACCCTTCTGCTTACTGTTAAAGGAAAAGTGCAACGCATTTAGCACATGCTTGCAGTATGCATCAGCACAAAACAAAAATCAATCAAAACCTTAATTAAAGTGAAAACAAAAATAATTAAATATATGTGAAAAATAAAGTTATACATATTTTTTTAAGCATGAAAACTAACTTTTAAAGTGATTTTGAAAATAAAGATGATAAAAAATTAATAAGAGCTTAATAGAAACCCACCTCTCCCATGTGCAATCAGTGTGTACGGAGTGGAGGAGGGTGCAAAAGAAAAATACAACTTTTAAAAAACTATTTAAAGCAGACGATACTTTAGGCTGATAATAAAAAAATGTGTGTAATTCTATACACTCAAAAATATGTTGAAGGAAAAAATGACTACATCCTGACTGAGCTAAACGATGACTTTGTGTCACTGCAAAGAGAAGCTCTTGGAATAATTTAGCCTGATCCTTAGGGTTTTAAAGGTACACTGCACTTATTATTTGGAAATTGGCTCATGTTATAACTTCCATAGAGTTATAACAGTTAAGTTTTACCATTGTTGAATCCTTTCAGCTGATCTTTGACATTCACTTTTAGCTTTGCTTGGATCATTGAATTGGATTGGACAATCAGCATTTCACTCAAAAATGACAAAGGAGTTTTGATTGTTTTCTTTGTTGGGGCTTGGCTCTTCTCTACCAGTGGAAAATGAAAAGTTGCTATATGTATGGAAATTCTCTTTTTTATATATACATAAAGTTTTGCCTCTTGTTCAAACTAATTTCAAATAAATTGAAACGACAATTCTTACGTTTTTTTTTTTGAACAACTTAATTGGTTTGTGTTTAATCCACTTAAATTTTTAAAAAACAATTAAATTAACGTAATTTGTGTCTAAATTATTTCAAAATAATAAAGTCAGCTTGCACATTTTTTAAATATAAAATAAAAATGGCATTAAAACTCTACCAAAGATCATTCAGAAGTAAGCCAGTTGTGTCAAACCATTACCATTACTTTAAAACTGCTGTGAGAAATCAGCTGAACTGAAGTCCTTAGAGAATGAGACAATGTGAATGCCTCATATCCTAAACATCATGAGTTCCACACTAACTTCCTCCTCAGAATCACCGATTGTTCGTATTCCCATGTACATACAATGTTAAAATAAAAAATAAAAAGTCTCTTTCCCTTATGAATATTATTGAAGTACAGTAATGGAAGTTCAGAATGCTAATCCCCTAAGGACATATTGGCGATCACAGGCAAACAGCGTTAGGCACCTCAAGGCGTCCACCAGTGCCTGGGCATTGATTTTTTCCTCTAATCCTGTTAGTGCTAAAAGTACTTTCCAAACTGAGAGAAGATGAGAGAAGTAAATTCTTATTAGACCCTTCTGATGTGCATGCCGCTGACTCGTATTAACCAAAAAAGAAAAAGAAAATGCACCCAGGGACATTAATGATAGGCATTGACCCTTAGTAATTGTGAAGTGTGTGACTGCATTTGATTAAACACATTTATGCTGAGCAAGTAAAGTGGACCGAAATAATTGCTTCTGGTGTGAGATGAATTTTGCCCAAAATACCTACTTTGATCTTTTATTGTGGTCATCAGATTTGTCACAGTGTTCAACAGCGATATACACTGTAGGCGTTGTGTTACAGACGGCCAGAGATTTACTCAAGACTGAAAACAAGCAGCATAATGCTGATCAAAGTACAATTTCAGGTCAGGAAATCACAATGCAATATCTCTCCAGGTTAAAAAACTATGTTTTGTAGTGGAAAGATGTGAGCACGTTCATAAGTAGCATGCTTACAGTTCATTTGGCTTTGGTAATGTAGTACAGAAAAAAGGATTGTTTTTTGCAAATTTAAGTGGATTGAACGTAAAACAATTAAGTTGCCCTCCAAATAACTCAAGAATTGTACTGATTCAGCTCATTTTAAATAAGTAGTTTCATTCATTCATTTTCTATCAGCTTAGTCCCTTTATTCATCAGGGCTCGCCACAGCGGAATGAACCACCAACTTATCCAGCATGTGTTTTACACAGTAGATGCTCTTCCTGCTGCAACCCGGTACTGGAAAACATCCATACATTACACACTCATTCACACAAATACACTACGGCCAATTTAGTTTATTCAATCAATACACCTATAGTGCATGTCTTTGGACTGTGGTGAAGCCGGAGCACCTGGAGGAAACCCACGTGAACATGGGGAGAACATGCAAACTCCACACAGAAATGTTAACCTACACAGTTGGGACTCGAACCAGCGACCTTTTTGCTGTGAGGCGACAGTGATAACCACAGAGTCACCGTGACACCCCAAGTACTTTCATCAAAGACCATTTCTTGAGTGTATGAAAGTAATAATTAAGTATAAAACAGCATGAATCTTTGGCATGAGCATTAAAAGAACAAATAAAAAACTTTTTTTTTTAAGTGTTATTCATTCATTCATTCATTCGTTTTCTTTTTGGCTTAGTCTCTTTATTAATCAGGGGTCGCCACAGCGAAATGAACCGCCAATTTATCCAGCATATGGTTTACGCAGCGGATGCCCTTCCAGCCGCAACCCAAAACTGGGAAACACCCATACTCTCATTCACACACACACTGCCAATTAAGCTTATTCAATTCACCTATACTGCATGTCTTTGGACCATGGGGAAACCGTAGCACCCGGAGGAAACCTACGCCAACACGGGGAGAACATGCAAACTCCACACAGAAATGCCAACTGACCCATCCAATGCTAGAACCAACGACTTTCTTACTGTGAGGCTATTGTGCTACCCACTGAACCACCGTGACACCCCTCTATTATTATTATTATTATTATTATTATTATTATTATTATTATTATTATTATTATTATTATTACTAGTAGTAGTATTAATATTATTATTATTATTACGACTGTTATTATTCACTGTAAAAAAGTCCTACACATTGTCCCAACATATATTAATTAATTTAGCTTTTCTTTTTTTTCTTTTATTTAAGTGGAAAATAATTCAGTTGTCCCCCAAAAAACTCAAAAATTGTATTGATTTAACTTAGTTTGAACAAGCTGCCTAAATAATTATTTGTGTTTGAATATTTATAAAGATAAGCATTTATGTCAAATATATATTGTTTGTAGGATTATACGTGGCTTTACTGTCACTTTAGAGCAATTCAAATGATATACTTCACAGTAAAGTTAATATTTGCTGCTAATTTACTAATTCTAAAAATCCATGGTGTAGGTGAATTTTTTTTTATTTGATTTTTTTTCCTTTTTTTTTATATCTGTGAATTTTTGGTTAACTTTACGTCCTTTTCATTTCTGGAAATTCTGTTCATTTCTTTTCATTTCTGTTTTCATTTCTTGAATTGTAGTAAAACATGAAACTGGGTCCATCCATGAGATATTTTTGGTTAAAAAAAATGAAAGGAGGAGTAGATGAACTTGGTTATGCATCTTTTTTTTACGTCTTTGAGCACTGGCAGAAGCTGGTGGCAAAACGTACATCTGTGAAGAGGATTTCTTTGCGGAGAATTGTTTCTGAAATGTTCATATATCTGGCCATTATTCTCTACTGTGAACTGTAAGGTACGTACTTAAGACTTTTTCTGTGTTCTCTTTATGAAAGACGGCTGGTCTCAGGGGCACGTCAAGGACAAACTCCAGACATGCTTTCATGTCATTCTTTTGGAGAAAAGGCATCTTTTGTGCCACCCTCGCGTATTGGCCAGTGATATGCAGAGTGTTTTATATGGTTGACTGGTGCTACTCTGTTCTCAGCTCCTCGGTTTATCAAAAGCCTCCTTCTTATTCACATCAACAGTTTGGAGGGAATACTGTATATGGGTTGTTTTATCCAGCTTATACATTTGCGCAATTGAATGTTGTTTTTTTTAAAATTGGAAATTATTTTATATTATTGAAATGCTTATTATTATTATTATTATTATTATTATTATTATTATTATTATTATTATTATTATTATTATTATTATTATTATTATTGGGTGTCACAGTGGCGCAGTGAGTAGCATGAGCGGCTCACAGCAAAAAGGTCACTGGTTTGAGTCTCGGCTGGGTCAGGTGGAATTTCTTTGTGGAGTTTGCATGGAGTTTCCCCCACAAGTCCAAAGACATGCGGTATAGGTGCATTGGGTAAGCTAAATTGTCCGTAGTGAATGTGTGTGAATGAGTGTGTATGGACGCTTCCCAGCGATTGGTTGCAGCTGGAAGGGCATCCGCTGCGTAAAACGTGCTGAATTAGTTTGCGGTTCATTCCGCTGTTGCAACCCCAGATTAATAAAGGGACTAAGCTGAAAAAAAAAATGAATGAATGAAGAATTATTATTATTTATTATTATTTTCTCGTATATGTTTATTTTTAGTTTGAAGCATGTTAAGTGTCAAAAAAACAAAAGATATTTTGTTAGCCTAGTGGTATAGCCTAGTGGTACTGTGCGCCGACATATAGCACAGACGTGCTCACGGCGACCCGAGTTCGATTCCCGGCTCAAGGTCCTTTGCCGATCCTTCCCCTCTCTCTGCTCCCAATGCTTTCCTGTCTGAAAACTCCACTGTCCTATATCATAATAAAGGTGAAAACCCCTAAAAAATAGTTATATATATATATATATATAAAAAGTAAGGCCGCGTCCGAAACTGCATACTTCCATACTATACAGTACGCTAAAAACGGTATACAAGCCGAGTATGTCTGAATTCATAGAATTCGAAAATCAGTATTCGAGAAGTACCTGGATGAGTTACTACTTCCAGCGAGATTCTGAAGTGCGCATCCCATGCACGCTGTGCTATCCCATGATGCCCGGCGAGTGAATTCATGAATGGGAGTGAAGCGATGCAACTGACGCAGGTTGGTCACGTGACCATGACAAATTGGCGGATGTAGTACGTCTGAATTCCATTCATACTTCTCACATTCGTACTGTATAGAACGTACTTTTCTAATGGTCGAGCAGTACGTTTAATTTCAAATTCAGTACCTACTAAGTAGTAGGCGGTTTTGGACGCAGCCTAGGTATAAAATATATTAAACTAAATAAAATTAAAGAAATTAAAGAAAAAAAAAGAAAGTTTTAATAAGCCATTGAGCTAAACTGTATAAACAACATTTTTAAATTCCTGTGACGATAACTTGCAGTGAGTTTGTTACATTTGTTACGACCCGCTCGTTTGGATCGCAACATAAAAGAGCTCAAACAACAAAGGATGTATATGCAACTAATTTATTATACATCAAACTAATAGAAACACAAAAATCAAGAAACAAATAATGTCTAGGGATAAAGAAAACAAATAACATTAACTACATACTACGATAATACAAACAAAACCATAAGGTTATGAAGTGAGAAGAGAAAGGATCATCATGAGGACGCCCCAGTAGCCACACAGTCCTCCAGAAACTAGCCAAAAACTCCTTATATATTCTTGGACATCAATTGGGAAGCCAGCAGGCAACCAATCAGGATCTGCCACATCCGAACTGGGGTCGTCACATTTGATCCACTGACTTTGACACACACACACACACACACACACACACAAATTCATGTTTTTTTTCTTAGGCATAACAGGAAAACATTGCTACAGAATGCTGCTTTTATATTCTTTTACTCTTTTTTTTTTTTTTTTTTTTTTTTTTTTTTTTTTTTTTTTTTTTTTGGTGTAGTCAGTCATCTGGCCAGCTCTTTTCCTGAAGAGCAGCCTATCTGGAAAGGGTCTTTTCTCAAGCTGGTATCAAGAACACTGAGGGTACGACAGCATGTTTCATGACTTGGAAGAGAATTGGATTCTCCTTCTCCACCAGATGGAACTCATCTGTCTCCTTGACAAGAATATTGTGCTAATTTTCCTGATCCCATTATAGGTGGATTGTATAGGACTCTGTACTGTGAGTTGGCCTAGGATCACTTCATGTCTGGCATCAAAATTTGAAAACCCTCAGTTTTTGCTTTAAGATATTGATGATCATGCTGACATGCATGTTCTCACACATCAAACCTATATCGCTTCTTAAAGTTCATGTATTCTGGCTCCTACATATTTTTTAATGGTATAATACAAAATTTCATTTTGAAGCTAGCATTGGAGGCTTTAGTCATTAATATGTATTTATTGTTGAAACAGGAGACTTTGTTTCTTTTTTGTGTTGCATTGTGTTGTAAAATTAATGAATGTATAATAATAGTGACAACCTTGAAACCATGATCGTACTATAATCATGCACCAACAGTATCTATAATCATTGAATTCTCACTTGGGGTGTAGGGAAATGATTTAAATGTTTTAATTATGATTAGTCTAATCAACCAAACAGCCCTGTCTGCCTATTTTTACTTTAAGATCCAGTCACACACTCTTGTAAAGAAAGTAATGACACACATTTCAGAAGAAATTCTATTTGTCTTTGATACACAGTGTCTGTTGCAGATCATATCCTGAACTTGTCGTCTCTCCTTTACACGATCAGTGAAAACAGACTCTTGTTGCTCTGCTGAGACTTTGCTGGATTGAGCAAAACAGGTGTTTTTAGTTTGCTCTTCGGGCATCCTGAGTTCAAGTCCCAGCTCGTGGTTCTTTCCAGATCCCCTACCCTACTCGTTCTCCAACTTTGCTTCTTGGCTGTCCTATCATAATAAAGGAAAACAAAATTGACAGAGTTTCAGTTTCATTGCCCAAGCCCTGTAGATACTATACATGTTAAGAAATGTATAATTTGTCTTTTAAATTTTAGATAAATATGAATATATCAGAGTACCGTTGATCTAATAATCCATATCATTTGCAAATGTTTGAGAACTCGCAGTCTGGTTCGGTGCTGAATAAGTTATAAGCGATGTCTTTTGTCGACAACCGATGCCAATACTACATGTTTTATACATATGAATGGTCAGAATGACCACTATGGCCATTCTAGTGGTGCAACATTCAACAGTGTTAGGCAGCATTTCTGTACAAATAGCGAAAATGCTAAATGCTTCAACAACAGAAATGCTACTACCTCACAACTAAGAAATGTCATGCATTTTTATATTACAAAAGTATTTTATTTTTGTAAAGTGACAAATCTTTTTTTTTTTTTTTTTTTTTTTTGTGCTTGTACGTTTCTGGGGTCTGTTTTTTTTTTTAGAAGTCAGTGGGAGAAAGAGAGTTTTGCTTTCCATTTTGTGTTAAAAACATATGAAGAGTTTGTCAGATTTGGCCAGTTGCTTAATATTTGTATTTAGCTGATAAGTGTGATATTAGATTCTGTTGTCGTTGTTGCTATCAGGTCCTTTGAAATAACTGAAATCATTTGGCGGAGTGACATGAAATTGTAGCCTTCTCAAGACCTTCCTGGAACTGCCACTGCATTTTATGCAAAATAATTTGAATATTTATCAACCAATCAGAATCGAGCATTCAACAGCAATTCAATTGATTTAATTGTCCTGAGAGAAAATAAAGGAAGCAGTTACTGTATCATTATCTTATCTGGCAGTCATAGAACCAAACTAATGTTCCATTTGGTTATATTGAGATGCAAATATTTTATTTTCAGTTAACAAATTCCAAAGTGTTTTAATTCAGCATACTGTGGCAATGCTGTGACTAGTCAAGTGTTTTAATGGGTATTGTAATAATACATTTTGTGTTCCAAAAGCAGAAGTCCACTGCATTAATCTCCTACAGTACATTGTGTAGAGGGAAAACCATCTAATTAGACCGTAGTGTCAAACAATAAATATGCAGTACACATTCTAAACGTGTAGTATTCTCTTATGAGACAAGAAGTGCATCTATAAACAGAATCTCCCAAGTGAAAGGAGCCTGTCTCAAATGAATGGGTTTTGCAGGGGAAAACAAGTCTATTTTTAGAGCTTCTGCATTCATATATTTATAAATTTACATGAATCAGTTTGTCTTTTGCCTTTAGCAAATCTGCACTGCTTCGACTCCCCCGTAAAGCATGAGTGAATGGCAATACATGCTTCCTCGGATGAAATGCGATCAATTGTGGCAGGTTAAGGACACACGTGAACCAGGAGGAAGTAGACTCGGCTGACTGATACTCCAGGGCTTTCACGAACTATAAAGGAAAACGTGACTCGACTGCACTTTCAATGGGTCTTGCTGCTCATTCAGAATTCCGCTACAGTACATTCTCAATGAGGATATTACTGATCCAGTGAGGTGTAAGATATTGAAATGAATGAAAAGTGATATTTAAGCTTTATGCTTAACATTATGTGCTTTAATGAGGTCATAAAAGGTTATCATGTAGAACAGCTGAGCTTAAAGGGACAGTACAATTATAAATGAAACGTCTAAATAATATATTTGCAAACAACCCATTGACATTTATTTATTTATTTACTTATTATTATTATTTTTATTTATTTCATTAGCTGCTTTTTATGCTTAGCTCTCATGTAACATTAGATGGTTTTAATTACTACACTGTAAAGAAAACCTTGCTGTCTTAATTTTATATATTTTTTTGTTGTTGAATCAAATTAACTTTTCTAGTCATCTCAACTCACATCAAACTGATTGAAATTAATAAGTTAAACTAAAAATATTAAGTTAAACTTTGTTAAACCTGTTTAATTTATTAGAATAAGTTAAAGCAACATAAAAGTATTTGTTGCATTGACTTTCTTTTTTTTTTTTTTTTTTAGTGTATGTACTTATGTTTAAATTATTTGTTACAGTGTGCTCATTGTGGTCATTAATTTTTCGAACAGACCGCCAACTATTCCAGCATACATTTTCCAGCCACAACCCAGAACTGGGACACACCTATGCTCATTCACACACACTCATACACTATGGGCGATTTAGGCAAGGCAAGTTTTATATAGCTCATTTCATACACAGTGGTAATTCAAAGTGCCTTACATAAACAGAAATAAAATTAAAGTATAAGAAAATAAAAACAAATTATAAAAATGAGTAAAAACAGATAAAAACAGATTAAAATGTGTTAAAACAGGTAATAAAAGATTGAAAAACAAAAGAAAGACACAAAAGTGCGATCTTTCGGACGTAGCACAGTGCTCATTCAGTAAAGGCACAGCTAAACAGATGTGTTTTCAGTCTTGATTTGAATGTGCCTAATGTTGGAGCACATCTGATCATTTCTGGAAGCTGATTCCAGCAGCGAGGGGCGTAGTTGTTATAAGCCAATTCACCCTGCTTTGACTGAACTCTTGGAATTTCTGTTTTAGTTTATATGACCATTGGAATTTCTATTTATAAGTTTATATGACCCTAAAGATCTAAGTGATCTGTTGGGTTTGTATTCAGTCAGCATATGTGTAATGTATTGAGCTCCTAGGCCATTTAGTGATTTATTTAGTTTTATTCAATGCACCTATAGCGCATGTCTTTGGACTCTGGGGGAAACCCACGCAAACACGGGGAGAACATGCAAACTCCACACAGAAATGCCAAGTGGCCCAGCCGGGACTTCAAATAGTGACCTTCTTGCTATGAGGCAACTGCTAACCACTCAGCTTCCATGCTGCCACTATTGTGTGCATATATGTTTCTAAATTGTACTTATAATAATAAGTACAAAAAATAATCTGCATGTAATTACATTGGTCATTAATTTTAGTACATTTATAATTGCGCCGTTATATTTTTGTATGAATTTTACTTATTTATATTTTATTTATCTAAGTAACTTTTTATTATAATATGAATTTGTTTTTATCATGCAATTATTATGTATACATATCTTGCCATGAAATAGCCATAAGTTGCTAATGTGGCAATAAATAAATAAATAAATAAATAAATAATTGCGCCGTTGACCCATCCCATACACCTTAACCCACCTTAAATCTACCCATGCCAAACTTATCATATCAAAGAATTCTTAATCTTACCTTCATCCCACATTACGTGTTATTGATACAAAAAAAAGTGTGTAATACAATATGTAAACAATAATTACACTCTAATTTGTTATGTACTGTAAGTAAGAAAATGAAAATGTACTCATCCTCAAGTGGTTCCAAACCTTTAGGAGTTTCTTTAAACACAAACACAAAGATATTTTGATGAAAGCTGAAAACCTGTCACCACTGATTTCCATACTTCTGTTTTCTACTATGGAAGTCAATGGTTACAGGTCTTCAGCAGTCTTCAAAATATCTTCTCTTGTGTTTAACAGAAGAAAGACACTTCTAAAGGTTTCAAACACCATGAATTTTTTTAAAAACGCTTAGAATCCCCAAAGTGCCATAACAGACAATTGTCCTGTGCTGTGAAGTAGTTGAAGAACAGTACAGAAAAAGGAGCTTTATGAACTACGTGTTCAAACTGTAGGCAAAAAAAAACCTGACAATGAACAGCGAACATGATGCATTTCTTGTTCTAATCTTTGCATTTAATAGCGAATCTTCTACTCTTTTTCTTCTGTCATTCAAAGGAACTCTCCCATAAACTATGAGTCAGTGCTGCCCTCTGAAATCTGGTGGAGAAAAATAAAAGCACTTGTAAAAAAAAAAAAAAGCAAATGTACTCCGCATGTGTAAAACTCATCCATCTGCACTCATCCATGCTATAGAGTGCGCATGAAAGCTATGCAGACAACCTGCACGCAAGACGGAGTGGAACACAAGTGAGACTAGCAGTAGCTACAGTGACACAAAAAGCAATTGCAGCTTCTTTTTTTTAAAGGTGGTGCTATTCCAACATATTGCACATTTCACTTTTTTCCAAGTGGTAAAGTAATATGAGTGTGGCATGTTCTGGGGATTTTCATGTTTGTTTTTAGTAACTTTAAGAGACACAGATTTGTGTGTCATGGGTAAAGGAATAGTTCAACCAGAAATAAAAATCTGCTGTTCATTCATTTACCTCAGGCCATCCAAGATATAGGTGGCTTTCCTTTTTAAAAAAACATTAAAGAAGATTTGTTACTGAAATTGTGTGCTTGTTGGTTCATAAATGACATGCGTCACTGAGAATAAAAAATATCATAAGAGGGAATGTAAAATTAATACCGGCACTCCTGATGACCGATTAGATTGAGGTTTTATGATTAGCCTTTGCAAGAAACTGTGTATTATAACATTATTAGCTGTAATCCACAGCCTCAGACACATGGAGGGAGTCTGACATTTTGCTTCAATTGTTGACCAGTTTGTAATCATGCAATGACTAACCTCAAGTATACACAATTTTAAGGACCATAATGGAAATAAGTTTTGTTTTTTAAACTTTATTGGGTTATCCTTGACAATTTAAGTGTATTCACCTATTTTTTTGTCAAATATAAAATAAGAAAGTTTTTTTTTAATGAATTCATTTTATTAATTAAGTACCTTATAATAATAATGATATGAAACGGCAATATTATATCTAAAGTAAACACAAGTACTGGAAATGAGAACCACTGGTTTAAAAAAAGATAATCTTCTGTATATCTTGGATGTCCTAGGTGTGATTACGTTTACAGTAAATTAAATTTGTTGTTAAATGCTTCCAGTTGAAGTCAAAATTATTAGCCCTCCTGCAACTTTCATATTTCCTAAGAGTTGTTCAATAGAGTGATTATTATTTTTTTTTTTCAAGACACTTTTCTCTAGCTTTTCTCCAGACTGCAGCTCTGCACAAGACGTTTGGCCATAGGAGAAATGGTTGTGCCCAACCAAGCCTGGTTTCTCTTGAGGTTTTTTAGTTGTAATTTCCCCAATTGGTGAAGTTTTTTTCCTCGCTGCTGTTGCCACTGGCTTGCATGGTTCGGGACCTGTAGAGCTGCAGACCGACAGTTTTGCTATTCAGTGTTTGGACTCTCAGTAGTAAATATTAAACCACACTGAACAGAAATAAACTGAACTTCAACACTGAAAACTCGACTGACACGGTTTCAATTCACTATAATCTTCTATGTGAAGCTGCTTTGACACAATCTACATTGTAAAAGTGCTATAAATAAAGGTGAATTGAATTGAATTTTAAAGATAATAGTTTAAACTATTTTGTCTTTGCTTTGGTGACAGTATACATAATATTTTTCTACTAATGTTGCAACACATAAGTATCCAGCTATGTTATGTTAACTAGGCATAGGATAATTAGGCAGGTAATTAGATAACAGTGATTTTGTTCTGTAGCCAAAATATGTCTAAAATTAATTTATATATATATATATATATATATATA
>CAIGQQ010038942.1:7656355-7681034 GCA_903798035.1 Danio albolineatus
ATATATATATATATATTTCTTAAGGAGCTAATAATGTTGTCCTTAAAATTGTTCTTAAAAAATTAACAACTGCTTTTATTCCCGCCAAGCAAAAAGAAATAAGAAAAAGATATAGAAATAAGAAAAATATTATAGGAAATACTTTAAACATCACTTAGGAATATTTGAAAATATTATAATTATATCATAATTATATATTATAATTATATATTATAATAAATTATAATTATATATTATAATTATATCATAATTATATCATTCTTTTTTTATAATTTTTATAATTGTTACTTTATATAATGTACAAACATATGGAAGTTTACATTTGAAGTGGATCAGTATTATATTTTACAGGTTTGCAATATCACGAGTAAATAATGACTTATTTATTTTCTTTTTATGAGCACTATTGCTTTTCTGTGAACTGCTCAGTTGCCTTTTAAGGGAATTCAAAGCAAGATTTCAAACGTGAACGTGTACCCTGGATTGGAATAAAATAGGAAGTGTTAATCTTAATTTGAATCCTTTTAATTTCTGATTTTACTATTTTATTAATATTATGTACGTCGAGTACAACATGCACAATTTTTTTTTTTTATTAAAAAAAAAAACTTTGCTTTGTGAAGCTGGAATGTGTTAAACCTGTCGGGGACACGCATATCAACAACAAAGTAGTGATGTTTTTCATACGGATTGTTCTGGAAGAAAACGTCTGGTTATTTGTTACAGGCCCCAGAGGCCGGATAACAGTGGGAGGTCAGTAAGCTGGCTCAATCTGTGTGCATGGGTGAACATAGCAAGCTTTAAACCATGATTCACTGCACTCGCTCTGAACCTGCTCACACACACAC
Source organism: Danio albolineatus (assembly GCA_903798035.1). Lineage (NCBI taxonomy): Eukaryota > Metazoa > Chordata > Actinopteri > Cypriniformes > Danionidae > Danio > Danio albolineatus. The sequence continues at coordinate 7,657,204 of CAIGQQ010038942.1, forward strand.
ACACACACACACACACACACACACTCCATGCCGCTTTACACCGGAACAGGTAAAAGTCTTCACATACTGGACATTTTATCTCATCTACAGGATGTGACTAGTTACGACCATCTGTACAACAAATGACTCATTCAGGCCTGTCACACAATTCTGGACATTATAAGTGTACGTTATATTTCGAATTCATGCTTTCGTTACCTGTCGCTGCTCTCGCCAGACTCCCATTGTCTCCTTTTGAGTGAATCACTGAAGGTGCAGGAATGCGTAAGCTGAACAGCAAGATGGAAAAACTCAATTACAGATTTTACCATTGCGGCGAGGTAGATGAGAATAGAGGAGTTTGTGTATGCGAGGGTGAAGGATCATGGGAGTTTTTGCGTTATGGACTGTTTCTGCCCTACTTTGCTGAATATGTTGGCGGATTAGCTCATTATTGTCCGGCAGAGAATGATTTCTTGGGGTCAAACGCACGACACGTGCTGTTCAATGATTGATGAAGGAGGGAGCCTGTCTATTTAGCTTTCTCGCCTTGTGCTGTTTAATATCATTCAGATACTTTATGAAATCATAATTAAAATCCATTCATGGGTCCAGTGCTGAATCATAACCACAGTATCTTTAAAGCGACAGAAGATGCACCTGGTTATTACGAGAAAGGTTTGTTCATAATTGGGTGTTTCTTCAGTTGCGCGTCCTTTTATGTCTTGGGGGTTGATGTTTTTTTTATTAAAATGTACTACTGTGGATTTTTCTTGTGATATCTACTGAGCACATTGAATGGCTTTTCTTGACTTCATTTTTAGTTGTTAAAGTTGTTAAAATAAGTTTTGGTTCAAATAGCTTTTCTTGTCCTTGACTTTAGGATTTACAATATGAAAATTCCTCATAAAGATTTTAATTATAAATATGGTGTGATCTACACAAAGAGTGAAATAGAATTATTAATTACTGTGTGAAAATTATTTATAAGGGTCAAAGACATTTTGGTGTCTATCAGATTAAACTGACAAAGTTGGACAATGTATAGAAAGCATATTAAATGCAAGTGCCTGCTTTAATGTTTCTTGTCTAAAAATTAAATAGGAAAATCAGGGAGACACAATGTTAATAAATGTCACTCAGCATTAAAAAGACACAGCATACTTTGACTGGTAGTTATTAAAATATATAAAAGAATAATTGATCATATTGAATTTAATTATGTGTTTAAATCATTTGAAAAAATTGTACTGCTGACAGATGGGGCAAAGCAATGGTACTGTAGTAGCATAGTAGCATTGAGATTTAAAATGACAGTTAATTTTGAAATTAATAATATTTTGGGGGTTGCACTGATTCATGATATATAATGAAATATAATGTAAATATAAATCCTTTTTTTTTTTTTTTCTCATTTTTGTTTAAGACTAAATCTTTTTACACTAACTCAGGGGTGCCGAAGTTTTTTTTTTGCATGAAGGGCCAAAAATGATTGAGAGCCATGGGTCGAAGCAAAATATACTTTACCAAACTATTGTACATTAAATTTGCAATGGGTAATTTCCTAATTTATTTTATAATATTTATAAATAAATAGAAAACATTACTTTGAATCATATCACCTAATGCAAAATATATATATATATTTTTAATTATAACTTGCAATAAAATGCAATGAAAACATAACCACATTTATAACAGTGTAGTTCACCGTTGAAGCAGAACCTGCCTTTGCCTTCATCAAAGTCTCTCCATTGTCCTCTATCCATCGGGTGACAGTATGCACATTTTAAAACAAATTTGATTCATTATAATCATTTAAATTGAAACGTTTAATTTCATTAAGCTTTTTTGTTGCTTAACAATAAAACAAATATAAGGTTACATAAAATTTTAAACGACAATCCCTTAACCATCCCAATCATTCTCCCTTTTCTTCTCAGATGGGATGGAGGGCCAAATTAAAGGTTAACATGGGCCAACTTTGGCCCGCGGGCCCTAGTTTGGACATCTCTGCACTAAGTCTTCTATAGAACTGTAAAATGTATAATCATTTTCAAATGTATTTTTAAATACGTAATAAAAATAAAAAGTTGATGACACAATATTTGAGCAGATTAAGTATAACTTCTGTGAAACCATCTGCAATCTATTCTTTCAAATTTTTTTCTCTTCAAATCTGATTATTTACCCGTTATAAGTAAATGTCCTGCATTTCCAAAACAATTGATCAGATTCTCATTAAGAAATCTGCTTTGTTCAACACAAAGGTTTATTAGAATCTAAATATGTGCAGCTACAGAAAGTAAAGTGATTTTACACATATTCCTCCCAAAAAGAATCATAATAATCCATTCTAATTCACACATTACAGTGTAGTAAAATAGAAACGGTGTCTGTCCAGTTTTCAGAGTTGAAGTTCAGTTTAGTTCAGTTCAGGGGGTTTCACTGTTGAAAGTCTAAACACTGAAGAGCAAATCCATCGATGAGCAGCTCCACAAGTCCAAAACCAAGCAAGCCAGTGGTGACAGTGGTGAGGAACAACCTTTACCAATAGACGAAAGTGAAGGAAAAAGAAACATGAGAGAAACCAGGCTCAGTTAAGCACTACTACTTCTCCTCTGGCCAAAGTTCTTGTACAGAACTGCAGTCTAGGCACCAAAGGCTGGAGAACGATAAACGTCCATCGTGGAGAAGCTGCAGGTGTGTGTAGATCACTGGCAGGTGTTCAGGCTGGCCCACTGGATCAATGTGGAGGCTCGTCTGTCACTGGAATCTTTGGGGAATCAGTTTCATGCTATCCACTTCTCCATGACCACCACAGCATCTGCTCAGGATTCAGCTTGATCAAGGATTATGGAGGCCTCGGGATAATAAAAAACTAAGCGACTTTTTTTTTGTGTTTGATAGAAAAGACTTTTTCCAGTGTTTGATAGCTTTGATAGAAAAGGCAGGTTTGAAATGGGTCTATAATTTATTCATTTACTAATTGTTCTTCATCCTTTTTTCAGTGATGCAAAAATTAGTGTTTTAATAGTAAAACGTGTCATTGTAAACATTGTGTTATTTGGGTCACATTGCCAATAACAGCATGCAGTATGTCTAGTGAAGGTTTTTTGAAGAATGTTTCTTTTCTTTTCTTTTTTTTTTTCAGTTTTTTTGAGACTTTAACTTCAGTCAGTTTTATGCAGTTTGACAGTGCCAGAAAGAAAGAGTGTTGTTATTTTTAGTGAATACATTTCCTAATCTGTTGAAAGGCCTCTGTTTGTTCAAGTAATTGAGAGGAATTTATTTATTTATTTTTTTACATTTTGGGGAATAAGTAGCTAATTCGTGTGAATCTCTATGGTCTCATCTGTTGATTTTTAGAAAGAGGTCCTGCTGCTAAAAAAATTAACAGCCATCATTGGGGCTTGAGCAAATTAAATTTAAAAAAGGGAAACCAAAATGTACAAATGAAACCGTGAAAAATGGTAGCTTTGAATTGCTGTGAGATTGGTAAATTTGGCCCTTAGACATATTATCTCAGTACTTAATCTCAGAGGCAGTAGATTCATTAAATTAAAAAGGTAAAGGAAATCCAAATCAGCACTGTTGAGAGAGCTTTTGATGGGAATTGTTTCAGCTCAGTCCGTTAATTAAAAACTGAAGCAGATGGATGATTAAAAATAAAAAGCTCATTACTTTAGCACAGGAGACTATCATTTAGTTCCAATTAATGCTTATTTGTTGCGCCAGTATATGACATTTAATGTGCAAACTCGTTTGACTGGGAGAGAAGGCCTAGAGTCTGTCCTTGTGAATATGAACAGCAGCCAAAACTCTGCTGGCCGTGCATCAGATTCCAGTCCAACTGAAACTTCACACCCGTGTCCCTGGGACGTTGAGGTTAACACACGTGTTAACACTCCCAAAAGGTTGTTCAACTATTCATAGTGAATGTGTGTTGCCGGTAGAAGTGCTCACTGGGGAAAGGGATATGAACACGCGCCGCCGGCATTTTGTCATTTTGACATATTGTCATTGATAAATATGCCCTATAAGGAAGAATATTAATAATTTCCTTTCTTTATCACCCCATGTGTTCAAAAAAGATTTTCTGAATGGCACTAAATGGTGCATATTTAAAGTCCCTATTAATTCAAGAAGCAGTTTGTCACTCCTGACACCTCATTCTCTCCAGCTGATTATCAGACTCGCTTTATTTGGAAATATGTAAGCCCTCGTGTGTCACGTGGAGGTATTCTCTGGAACATCCCTATAAATAACGCTTGTGTCTGTGTGTGATGTTGTTTGGAGAGAGAAAATATCTGTCAATATGCTTAGTTTGAATATTAATTAACCCCTGCTGTTTGTGCTCCTCAGGCTTTCTCTTTAAAAAGCATACAGTATGACTTAATTATTGGCTGGCCTAAGAAAAGCCTAAAGCAACAACTGTTTTTAGTCGTACATTGAGATAACACAACCCTTCTTCACATGGTGGTTTAGTAAAACTATAAAATAAAAATTAAAATGATATAAAGATAAAAGATCAAATTTACTTTGTATATTGTATATTGTTTTTAAAGTGCCCATATTATACATTAAAAAGGGTCATATATTGGTTTTGGGGGTCTCCAACAGCAGGCTGATATGCATGCATGGTCAAAAAACACTTTCATTGTCTTATAATATGCATTTATTTTTACCTCATCCCAGCAACTCCTATATAAATTGTTCAGTGATTAATTTGCTCCAAAACTCCTCCTTAGCACGATGCTAAACTGCGCTGATTGGTCTGTTGCGATTGGTCGACAGCGCTCAGCGCGAGAGAATGCCCACCACGGCTTATCAATATTGAAGCAGTCATAGTGTGTGCGTGAGCTAATCTGCTAACACTCGTTTTTATCGGGAGTCACCCGTATTTCAGACACCTCATCCCCGAAGCTAACCCCCGATCTCCCAGCATATTCCCAGCTCTATTCTTAACCATAAGTAAAAACAGCGACACATTCAGTATTAGTGCACACAGCGGCAAAAACTGAACCATTATGAAACAGCACCGTCGCACGTGTGTAGAAGAGCTGATGGTGGCCATGGCAATTTTATTTCCGTAAACAAAGCGGCACACGTCGCGTTTACAACGTGCTTTTAGACGCGATATGAGAATACAAGTTAACCAGAGACACTACAAGCGGTTACATGTTACAAAACACAGTTAAATGCATCATTTACAAGCTAGAGAAAACAATGAGGCGTTTTAAATTGCACTTACTCACTTGTTGGATAGCAGGCCAGGAAATGTCCCGGTGCTCCGAATCCTCCATTGTAAACACTCTTCAGAGGGAACACAGCACATGGCTGGGTTTAATGCTGAGGTATTTCTGCAGAAATAAGCCTCAACTACTGACTCATCAAATCTCATGTCTCGTTCATCTACACACTTCCAATATCCAGCCGAGCACAGTGCTCTTCTCTGTGTTGCCAGATGTAGCTGACTGATTTCAGCCCAAACCCTCTCCAGAAGGTTTTTACCTGCACAATCAAACTTAAAACCGCCCAATCTGGCAACTTTTTCTCACCGTTGTTGTTTGTGGGCAGGATTGGGGGTTTCGAATCTCCCGGGGCTGCATGCGCACAGATCGGCGGGGCTTATGTTTCGTGTGCATGTCATGCCGAAACGGCTAAAGACTCGTAAGCACGGCGACTCGATTAAGGAACTATGAGTCGACTCTTTTATAGATGAATCAATAGTTTAAACACTTTGCACTTTCAGATTTAAGCCTTAGCTGGACATTTCACTTCACTTAGAGCTGTGTTACACACTGCATCCAAGCTCATTTTCCCATAATAGGGGCTCTTTAATGGCTGCAACTTAGAGAGGACATTCAGTAAGTAAATGACGTAGGCTGAATGTAAGCTCACTATGTTTAAAGGGGTTGTCCACAACGATATCTGATTTGAAACTTTAGTTGATGTGTAATGTAGCTGTGTGTACATAAACAACATCTCTGATTTTAATATGCTCAAAGTTCAGAGCAAAGGGAGACGTTGGCTTTTACAGAGTTAGCTTAGCAAAGCCTACAGCGAATAAAGTTTGGGGACTATAAAAAAATACATCCTGGTTAATGATGTCATAAACCCTTCAGGTTACAAGCATACACCCTGCGCAGTGAAGGGGCGTGGCCATGAAGGGATGTGACAATGTTATATCGCAGGAGTGCTCAACCATGTTCCTGGAGATCTACCTTCCTGCAGATTTCAGTTGCAACCCATATCAAATACACCTGCCTGTAATTAGCAAGTGCTGTTTAATTGGTTCAGGTGTGTTTGATTAGGAGCTGAACTGTGCAGGAAGGTAGATCTCCAGGAACAGGAGCTGCATCCCAAATCGCATACTTGTGCACTATTTTACGCCATTTTGTAGTATAAATAGTGTAAGTAGTGCGTTCACACTGAAAACTCTAAAAATAGTAAGCGCGCTTTAATTACCCGGATGATGCACTCATTCCACCAGTAGTATGAAGTGTGTAATGATGGATACTTCACGCACTCAACGACCGCAGCTTTGCGCACGTAGCAGAAGGGGCAGAGCTATCAGGCGCACATGTTGGATAACTTTATTTATTTTGGACTGTGAAAGCAAAATTCTCCTGTGAGAGTGATTATAGCGCCTCTCGATGGTGAATGCGGTTATACTCATGCCCGGTATTTTTTGATATTTTGGTCATTTATTTCATTAATTTGGCAACCGTCAAACGTTACCTGGAAACGGTTTGAACTTCCGCTTAGTAAAAAAGCTATTAGTGTTCCATTTGGGCCAGCACTACATACATAAACTATGCTGTTGAGTTTATAAGTACATAGTGCATAAGTGCATAGTGTATAGTAGGTCATTTGGGACGCAGCTAGGATTGAGCACCACTGTTATAGCAGGATGCTTCCTGGTGACATGGAGCCAATCCACGAATCTCAGCACATTATGTTAGCAGACCAATCAGAGCCTCTTGAAGGCGAGCTTTTGAAGGAACTAGTAAATATGACATTTTTATTTATAATTAAAGTAAGATATATGGAAAAAAAGTGCTTTTCCACAAATGAAGCATGAGCACACACTGCTTTGATTCCCCATAACACAATCAAGCTTTAAAAAATACACTCTGGATCACCCCTTTCAAAACGGCAACAAAAACACTCAAGAAAATATATTGTTTGCAACTTGTTCAAACTAATTATTAAACAAATTATTAAACAAACTAAAAATTAAAAAAACTTTATGTTCAATCCACTTACAGTTGTAAAAACTATTATGTTAGCTTAATTGATTTGTGTTGGGACAACATGAAGGAATTGTTTTGAACCAATAGTTTTTTAAAGTGAAGGCCCAATTTGTCGGATTACAAGCAGTGTTGGGTAAAGTTATTTTTAAAAGTAATATACTACAATCATAAGTCACTTTAAAATAAAAAGTAGCTTTTAATATAAAAGTAATTGTTACATAGTTACTTTTGAAATAAAGCAGGTATTATTTGTTGATACAGACATTCAACAGACATTTAACTGACTATAAGAAACTTTGCAAGTACATGTCAACTTACACTAACTCTACCCCTAACAGTCTACTTGTAATCTAATGAGAATTAGTTGCAATATAACTTAAATTCAACAAACGGACCATCAAAATAAAGTGTGACAAAGTATTGTTACACAATGTTTTAAATAATTTTTGTAGGATTTTTTTTTTCTTTTTAAAGATTAAGATGGTTTAAGACTGTAATATTGTACGTTTAAAAGTAACTTTGCCCAATGCTGGTCACAAGGGACATAAGAACTGCTTCTATCAAGACAAAAGAATCACATGCTTTGGAGTTAATTCAAGGAAAATAATTATACAGTGTATTTGCATGTCTAAATTTGTTTTATAGGAGTGTAAAATTGATAGTCTGCACGGATCACAACTCATGGTTGAGATGTATTTGATCTGCTGCTTAATTAAAACTAACTATAATCTGAAATGTAATGAAAGGTGTAGCCATTTTAAACAAAAGGTCTTTAGGTTTATTTTGAGTGCAGCAGGAAAACCCAACAAACAAAAGTGCAGAGTCATTCACAGCTACGCTACTAAGCTTGTTTACTGTTTTTTTTTAACTTAACTGCAGTTATGCTAGATTTTTTTTTCTTAGGGTTTTTTTTCTATTCTGTACACGTTTCTTCTTCTTTTTTCTGAAATTAACTCACCATTTATTCTCTTAAATGGGATTTTAAACATTCATTTGTTTATTTTGAGAGTTTGTTGAACACAAAAGAGATATTTTGATGCATTTTGAATTTCATAGTAGGAAAAAAAATACATTGGAAGTCAAGTCTCATCAACAAGCATTCTTCAGAATAACTTCTTTAATGTTTAACAGAAAAAAAACCCTACTCAAATAAGTTTTGAACACGTGCAGGTCAGTAAATGATCACAGACTTAATTTGGGGGTTAACTGTTACTTTAAAACATTTAAGTGAATTTTTATCTTACTCTTTTTCTTACAATTCAGAGTTTAGATCTTGCAGTTCTGACATTATTAATACAGAACTGCAAGATATGAAAATACAGTTGCAATATCTGACACAAAATAGCAATTTTAAGAACAAGGTATATTTTTTAACATATAACAACAACAAAATATATATATATGAAAACATGCTAACATATTGTTCTAACATTCTAACATGCTGTATTTTCCTCACAATTACAATATATATAGCAATTGTGAGGAAAATACAGTATATTAGAATGTCTAGGGTGGTAACTTTCCATAGATGACAGCGCAAATGCAACCATGAATCTATTTTCCCATCTGGTATAAAAAACAATTCAAAGATTAATTAATCATTGAATCATTTAGAAAAATTATATGTTTGCATATCCTGCCTGATGTCAGTCTTACTATAGTATATGACATACAGTATCGTGATCACATGTGCTTGAACACAGCAGGATCAACGCAGATTGGACAGTTTTAAAAGAACTTAAGACTAATTAGAGAGCAAGCATAAATGTCATCTGCATTAGACCACACTGAGAGACAGACCTTGGGTATTCTATGATGTGTGCGACACAAGTTAAAGTCAAGGCCAAAAGTGAGATATCTCTGCTCTTTATCTCCTGTAGTTTCTGTTACAGCAAACTGATACGAATGGTTTAGCAGAAAAGATGATATGCTTATTGTGGGACCAACAATGCATAATGTGATACTCCATCAAACAATATCACAGAAATGGAGAATGTTTTGTTAAACACCATGATTCGAGACCAAAGAGTAGTGTTGGGTAAAGCCATAGCCTTGATGTTGATATTAAATTTGAATGCTCGTTGGCATAGAACTCCTGACGGTTAGTGAGGTTAATGCATGCTGACTTCACATAAATGTCTCCTCTTCCAGCTGGGAATATGCCAGGCGACCGCCAGGCATCACGTTTTATTCTTAGCTGCTGCCTCTAGTGTTTTTTTTCCTTTATTTTTTTCACCCACCTTTACTTAAACAACCCCCTCCGTTGCAGTGTGTCCAGCCTTGTTTCTTCATTTCTGACTGATTTAGATGATGATCAGGACAGAGTAAATGAGAAGTGTTCTTGTAGAGTTTTACATATAGTCACTCTCTGTATATTTTATATATAATTTGACTAACCCAGTGGTTCTCAAGCTTTTTTTTCTCCAAGTACCACCTCAGAAAAAAATTGTCTCTCCAAGTACCACAATAATAACCGGTATTGAAGTACAATAGCATAGTAGGCCTAATTAAGCAGCTACAGCACTGCACTGTTCAAAAACAAGGCAGATTAATTCTTATAATTAACCATATTTATTATTGTCAGCCAATTAAATAAAAGGTTTAGTCTATTTAAATCAATTTACGGATTACATTGGTGTTATCGTATGCGTCAAAGGGTTAAAAGTGTATTTGTTTTTTTTATGTTAATTATTCAGAGATTCCTCTGCGTACCACTAGAAGGAAGCTTGTGTACCACTAGTGGTATGTGTACCACAGTTTGAGAACCACTGGACTAACCCATGGTTATTTACATAGTATTAATACCCTAAACCAGTATTACTAGTAAGCATAATATATTATGATAGAATAACATATTATAGCAAGCAGTCATATATTTGGTCCTTAAATTTGATTGGTCAGTATAGTTTTACGGTTTTTGTTTTTTTTAGTAGTGGTGGAAAGAGTACTAAAAAATCATACACTCTCAGAAATAAAGGTACAAGAGCCGTCTCTGAGGCAGTACCTTTCCAAAGATACATATTTGTACCTGAAGGGTCCATAATGGCATCTCAAAGATACTTTTTAGGTATACTTGGGCACTAATATGCACTTTTGCGGTACCACTCTGGGTACAAATATGGTTCTTTTAAAAAGGTACTGTCCCAGTGACAGCTTCTGTACCTTTATTTCTGAGAGTACTTAAGTAAAAGTATCATTGCTTAATATGTTACTCAAAGTATGAGTACAAAAGTAGAACTTTCAAAACAACTGAAGCGTATTGAGTAGTAAATATTACACTGTAAAAAGCTGATGCATTTACGTGTAATTTTTGGATATGTGTAGACGTAACATTTTGTTGTGCATTTAGTTATTGCTCAGCAGGCATGCAATGCCATAAGACATTAATACTAGGTTAGATTTAGGTCGTGATGTCAGGTGACCAAAATTCAATGTGTAGCCAGTGTCAAAGAACAACATTATTTTGATGTCTAATAACGACGTCAAATGACGTTGATATTTGGTGGATTTTAGGTTGTGTTAGAAAGTGACAAAAATCCAACATCGAGCCAACATCTTAAACCAACGTCACATTGATGTCAAATACTGACATTTATCAACCCTGCTCCTGGAGATCGACCTTCCTGCTGAGTTCAGCTCCTACTCTGATCAAACACACCTGAACCAATTAATTAGGACCTGAACACCACTAGATAATTACAGGCAGGTGTGTTTGCTATGGGTTGCAACTTAAATCTGCAGAACGGTCGATCTCTAGGAGCAGGGTTGGTCACCCCGGAGGTATGGCAAACAAAAATTCAACGTCTGATAGACGTCATAGTGGTAACGTCCACACAACCTCAAGCTGTAAAATCATTAGACGTTGATTTTAGGTTGGACGTTGGACATTGATGTTGGCCTGAAGTTGGGTTCTGATGTCAACCCGATTTTCCTTTTCAAACAAAATGTAGCGTCTATGACGTTGGGGTACAATATCAATCTCACACCATCTAGATTTCTTATGTCTGCTGGGTGTTTAAGGCCCTTTCTGTCATCATACAGTAAACATCCGTCATCTTCTCACCAGTGACATGCATCCAAACAGTCTCTGGGTCAATGCGTGTAAAGATTTTAAACATCTTCCCTTGGACACTTTTAATGCTTCCAAACAGTTTGCTGCAATTCTAAATCGTCCATGTCTTGAGGTAGTTTATTATGATGTGATTTACTTTCTATGTGCCATTTGATTGAACGGGAAACACAGGACTCATTTTTCTAATCCCCACAGACAAGAAAAAATAAAGTAGTGACTGCAGCTTAGAGGAAAGTAGTGGAGTAAATGTACCGATACTGCACTAAAAATGTACTCAAGGGAAAGTAAAAGTACACATTTTTAAAACTACTTAGTAAATTACAATTCCTGAGAAAAACTACTCAGTTACATTGGTTTGAGTGTTTGTAATTTTTTACTTTACACCACTGTATATTAGTCATGTTTAATGAGCAGTTAGTGTTAAAAAAACTAAGACTAGCATGCCATGTTATTTGAGGGGATATTTACATGACAGTTATGTGCTAAAAATAGCACAAAAAGTTTAACCGTTTACTCAAACTGATTCACTCTCTAACTGATTCATTCATGAACTAAATCATTGCTTTTATAAATAAGTAAATGAATAAATCACTTAACAGGGCTCTAGGCTGTAAGTAAATGGTCGCATTTTGTGACCTTTTTGCCTGTCTAAATTCTGTATGAGATTGCGCTGGCTCTAGTATAGTGATTTGCTGCACTGAAAAGCGATGACATTCTGTTACATACTGTATGAGGTGCATCGCTGAAACCACCAAAAATGCAATGAAGGAGTGTTATTTGTCTGAACTGCACCATTTATCAGATTTATCAGCTCAGTTCCAAAGGAAAGAAAGTGATTCAAAACCTAGTGTAAATTCGAACTGCAAATAAATCTAGTTTTATGACTAATTGAACAGTGCTGTTATTCTCCACAACACTAATGAAGAAAACGGCTACATTGTACAGCAATGTTCAGGCTAGAAGACTCTTCAAGTCACATTTTTAGCATAGTTTTACTGTTCTAACATATAGTATTTTCATTTTTTATTATTATGTTATTAATTAAGGATGCACCAATCTATTGGCACCGATACTTATCTGGAGATATTGGACAAGCAAGTTATAATACACATATAACAACAGCACTGGCTTTATTGGTTAAGTTTATGAAATTAAAATGTTCTATTATATGTCACCTAAAAGTGAATGTTGTTAAAAGAAATATATCAAAAATCATATTTGATGACTCTCATCTTTAACTTAACCTTACCTAGCCTCTCTTAAAATGTTAACCCAGGCTCAGTGGAATTATGTGCCCAGCACTACATTTTTGAGAACCGACAAATATGTACCCTGGACTGCGTCTTCTTGCAGTTTTTGTTTTCACATATCCACTAAAGGGTGCTTTGTGCATTTTTGACAATTTCAAGTATGTAACTGGGGCACATTTTCTCATACATGTCATTTCTCATAAATTCTCGAGGCCACTGTATACATTTCTATGCATATCGATGTCCTTCTGGTTCGTGTTCGGGAGAGAATCCAGTCAGCTTGTTGTAATGCATAATATATCAGCTTGATATTGACTGACCCACAAATCACCTTCCCAACTGATAGGGTTTTCAAAAGCAAACTAAAAGAGAAAAGCCATCGCAGCCACATGCTTCAACCACAACCTCATGCTGCTTTTTGTTTTTGTTTTTTTAGGTCTTTTTTGCTCTGCCTTCCAAGTCTGCTGCCATTTACGGTGAGTTACCGCGCAAACCGGTCACCCTGGAAAAGACATCCTTGCAAAAGTATGCAGTCAGCAGCACTGCCCCGTATCATTTGTTTACATATAAAATGCAGCAATATGTACCCGAAAGCACATATTCTCAAAATTGTAGATCAGGGCACATTTTCCCAAAGAGCCTGTGGTGCAAAATGTTGGCCAGCTGCATGTAAATGAATATTCAGTAAAATATATTTAACCCTTTGCTTACATGTCAAAAAAGACCACTGGTACCATTTTAACAGCAGAGCAAATAAAATCCCTATACAAAAATAAGTTTGATTGAAATGAGTTCTGAGTAAACATTGATCCATAATGATGAGAGAAAAATGAAACCTTTTTTGTGATGAAGATGAACTTGTTTCTTTATGCAAAATAGATTTGAGGATTGAAATGAAGTTTATCTGCTTTAGTTTTGTGAAGGCGGTTCATTTTGAATCAAAGGTCAAATAGTGTAATGCAGAATTCTAGGACAACACAAGGGTTAATGTAGAAAAACTAACTAGTAAAGCTGTATGCAATTGACCAATATCAGTATCATGGTTTACTTAATCATTATCTGTATTTTTGTCAAAATATTATCTGTGCATCCCTATTATTAGTGTATTAAGTTTTACATTTGAAGTCTAATATATTTGAAGTTTCTGTTTTTCATAACAATAAAATACATCAAGTTATGCTACATTTTACTATGGTTAAAACTATGTTAAACTGTTCATGATGATCTACAAATGTACAGTTACAGTTTGTTTTTGTTTTTGTTAATGAAAATATAATTACGTACATCTGGATCCCTATTCACACTCCTGCAGTACTCCCTGCTCAAACTACTGTCAGTGTGTATTTCTAAGAGTCAAAACTTGTAATATTAATAATATTACATGTGCAGCGTCACCAAATCAGGTGTTGGTGCCACCGTCTGTGTATCATAGTTGTACTGGTGCCAGTGCCACCAAATGTTATACTCTGGAGCCCCTAGTAAATCTGAATAATTTCATTCCTATTAGCATATGTTTTGGTGGAAAATAACTTTCTTTATGTTCTGCGTCCAGCCCAGTGTTGTGATGTATGCAGTTTTTCTGAAGTCCACTGAATGCCTGCCAAACTCCCTTTCACTGCGATGCAAAGCAAATAATTGAGACTAACCCATTCGTTTATTTTATGGGTTTGGTTAAAAGGTTAATGCCACCTAATGAATGATTTAATATGATGACAATTTTGTAATCGGTTGGCGTGTGGTTCTCTGTTTCATTGTTCTGAGAATTCAAAGGTTAAATTTTTTTTTTTTTTTTGTCAGTTGATTTAAAGTTTTATAATAACCCACGGTGACAAAAAAGCAACATTTTAAGATTCACTGCTCATTGAAATAGTTTTGTAAACAGTTTATATGGTTTTATGAAAAGCTGCTTTTGCTTTATTTATGTCTTTAAGAAATATAAGGGCATTAAGATTGTCATAATACAAGATACACATTGAAATATTTAATGTCCATATAATCACTTTTTCTAACAGCTATCCACTGTAGACATGATTGCCGTACCCGCTGATCACCACAGATTCAGACACAATCTAATAATGTGCAAAATCTAATGTAATGACATGCACCTTTTGTAAAATTGCTTTGGAACAATAATTGTTATACAGTGCTATTCAAATAAAGTTGAATTGAAATGTAATTGTAAATGTAATTTAATTCATTGTGAACATCTCCAAGTAGAGCTTTGTGTGTTGGCTTTGATGCTATAACTATGACATGGCATGAAAACAGCATATGAAATAGGTTTGCTTTTTTATCATTCAAAAGCTCCTACATATACAATACAGTATACAGTAACTAAATGTTTAGCTAGAAGTATTTTGATTCCAAAACCATTAGTATTATTATAATTACAAAAAAAAAAAAAAAAAACATTGTATTACTATTTTAAAGTAACTACATCAATTCAAAAGTCTTTGAATCATAAAAAGGAAATATAGTGGAGATTTTTATTATTATTATTTCCAGGCGCAAGAATATTTGGACACTTTGTGGATATCAAAAATCTTGTGCATACACCTATTGTTATTTGTAAAGGGTTAATGTTCTATTCTAATGTTCTAATGATGTTCAATATGTAATGAAAATACATTTTATATATACACTATATTGTGTAGTTGTTTTGAATTTTAAAGTCTTTATTATTTTCTTTTGTCCTTTATTGTTTTCCTTTTTTTTTTTGAGGTTAAGTGCATATTTCCCACAGTTTGGCCCAATTAACTTATGCAGGCACATTGTGTGCAAGTCTAAAAATACACAGTGATAAATGAAATATGATTGCTGCTGTTTTTAAATAATGTAATGTCTGGATGAAGGAGACTGCGTTCAAGCACTTTATATTGTACACCAACTAATTTCTCGACCTTGTGACCAGGCTGAATTATGATTTTTTTTTTTTTTTTTTTTTTTCTGGAAGTTGAAAACATTAAATATTCATCTGGAATTTATTATTAGGACTCTTTGCCAATTCTGCCTAATGTTGTAAATTACATAAACTAATCTTTTTGCTTCACAAAACCATCTTATCACCAGGACCCATAAGTTTTAATTTAGTTTTGCCAATACATTACAGGTCAAAAGTTTGATGGTAAGTACAATTTAAATTTTATTATTTTTTATTATAATTTAATTTTTTTTTTTATTATTCTTTTTAATGTTTTAAAATATGCTAATTGTGAAATGTAACTGCACTATAAAATAACTGTTTAAAAGTAGTTCATAATTCAATTTAATAATTTATTCCAGTGATTTTAAAGATTCCAGTCTTCAGAGTCACATGATCTTTCAGAAATCACTCTAATAATAATTAGTAATTATTATTGTTAATGGTAGTTATAAAAGCAATAATGACTGGAGTAATTTAATTAAAAAAAAAATAAGAAAGCAGTTATTTAAATTTTTAATAAGTTTTTAATAATTTTACTTTTTTTAACAGATTAACAGAATAGTTTTCTTTGAAAAAAATAATAATAAAATGACCCCAAACTTTTGAATGGTAGTGTATATGTTTTGTTTTTTACACGCCAGTAGCACTGACTTGCATTTTTATGAATGACAAATGACTATATTCATTTAAAAATCGTATATACCTTTTACAGTATATATACAGTATATATACAAGTATATATACAAGCTTGAAATTATTCAAACCCAGGGATAAGATACTACACTCTTAAAACAAACGGTTCAATATAGAACCAAAAACGGTTCTATGAAGCGCTTCATATATGGAACCCCAAAAAGGTTCTATATAGAACCATTTTAAGGGTTCATTAAATAGAACCCCAAATGGTTCTTTGAATTCAAGTTAGATGGTTCTATTTAGAACCATTTAAGGGTTCTTTTTATTTATTATTGAATTATTGTTACTTATTAATAAATAAAAAATAAAACCAATCCAGACAATTCAAATTGTTTAAATTTATTCAATTCATTATACAAAATATTTTTTTAAATATTTAAAATTGCACCTCTGCATACTTTGCATTGGACAGCAGATCTACCTTAACAGTTTAATGGCATTCAACACTGTTATTGTAATGACTTCACTTTTATAAGCTTTTTTACTGTTTGAACAAATACAGAGCTTAACTTTCACACATCTCTAAACGGAAGAGAAATATATCACAAAGCAGATGGAAACAATACACAAACAATCAAAACATCTATTAAATAACACTACAATTTCAAAAAGTGAATGGTACCTGCATGTATTGGTCATCACAACATCCATTTTTATACATAATTTAATAAGAAACATCACTAAAACATTGCAGAATGATTAGACAAAACACTGCAAACAGCCATTCCACAACCTGTAGCATGTCCATGTCAGTCAGCCTCTCTTATAAGGTAAATAGTTTTGTCCATGGGTGGCACAGTGGCTCACTGGTTAGAACTGTCACCTCACAGCAAGCAGGTCACTGGTTCGAGTCCCGACTGGGCCAGTTGTCATTTCTGTGTGGAGTTTGCAAGTTCTCCCAGTGTTCATGTGGGTTTCCTCTGGGTGCTCCGGTTGACCCCACAGTCCAAAAGCATGTGTACGGTATAGGTGAATTGGCCATAGTGAGTGAATGTGTGTAGATCTACTGTATGAGAGAGTATATGGGTTTCCAAGTGCTGGGTTGTGGCTGGAAAGGGCAGATTAGTTGGTGATTCACTCCTCTGTGGTGCCTCTGATAAATGAGGAAGTAGAAGGATAGCGAGTGAGTGTTGTCCATTGTAATACTGACACTTCAAGCCTTGGTGGAATCAGGAGTGCTGCTGAATCCTGGATGGTGTAGGACCTTTGGATTTCTGTAAAACAATATTTTAATGTTGAGTACTTTTAACCAATTAACATGTCATCAAATAGAATTACAGTTATAATCAATACAATTAAAGTGTGTGTGAGTGTGTGTGTGTGTTTGGGGCAAATAGTATGTAATATAGGGAGTAGTTACCTTCTGCGGTTTCCTCTGCTGGTCCAATGAGACTGTCATGGAGCACTACCTTCTTTCCGTCCCTTTTTGGGCCATTTCTTTTAAAGATGTTTCTGTGTTCTTCACCAAGTTTTCTATGCAGCATCCTAAATGCAAAAAAACATTTTGTTTACTTCATGTGTAAGTTTCCAAATGACATATTTTCAGCAATACAAGTTTCTTAAAGTCATCATGGACGCAAAACTATTTGGCACACAATGTAACAGTGTTTACTCACAAGCTGTGGCACTCCAAGAAGAAGAAACTGCTCCATTAGTTCTGCAAACCTCTCCATAATCTGTACTCTGGAAAAGGGTCTTTCATTCGGTTCTTGACTTATGAGTATCTGGTGTCGCATTCCAGGTCCATCACAATCTGAGGTAGGAAGACAGCATTTTAGAGTGTGTAAATATGAATTTATAATACAGAATTAATCTACCTTTGGCATAAAATGTATTGAACTGAACTTGCCTTGTGTTAAGTTCCTCAGAGTACAGTTCACTTCCTTTTCATCCCATTAATTTGTTTCATTTTGCAAGATGATTGATGAGCTCACCACTGAAATCCTTTCATTTTTAAATTTGTTTTGCAGACATTCCAACAAGGTATCCTGTAGGCAAATTTACACTTTCTTTTAAAACATATTTTCTTTGCAGGACTTTTTAATAAGCAATGACCTTAATATTCTCACTGTACAAACAGCAGCAATAAGTAATAGAACATTTTGATGATAAATATATTTCAGTACACAACAACCAAGTCTGACATATGCATGTTATAAAATACAATATTTACCAGGTGTCCTTGTTGATGATAATTGTGTCACAATTATGGATGTAACGCATGTCCTTCTTTAAGCTGGGATCCTTCCTCTTCAAAGCTATTTGTGTCCTGCAGCCCAGGTTGCAATACAATGTTAAAGTCTTTTATAATATTCATTTCATAAAACTTAATACAGTTTGTTTAGAATTAAAAGCAATAATACATACCGAGCACAAGATTTACGATGCAGTTCAGTTTCCAGGCTGTTTGAAGAAAAGAAAGATATACATTAAAATATGAATTTTAAATTTTTTTAGCACAATATATACATATATGTAGCCTATATTTAACAAGGTCAACATTTCACAATACATTTAGCCTGCATGTTTGTATGTCCTTCATAAATAACACCTGATCTATTATCTATGGATTATTAAAATATGTTTTGGCTTTAAAAGGTTTCAATAATACACTTAGCAATCATCACAATAGCGCGTGCATAGACTCGGGCGGGCGGGCGCGTGCATAGACTCGGGCGGGGCACGAGCGCGACATGCTCCCTTGCGGTTTTAATGCAGACTAGCCGGCGTGTACACTACTTTACAGAGTTTAGCCCGAGTTAAACTCGGCTAAACTCACACACGAACAAGCTGGGAGTACTTGTTTGTTCAAGGTTGGAGATAAAAACTGCACGAAAGCGGAAATCGGCTCATAAGAAGTTACCATTAAAAGAGCGTGCACGCGCTTCACGCTGCCTCTCAATGCCCGCCATCGAATAACGCACCTGTTTTATTGTTATTGATATTTTAATTAATACTGACAAACAAATAAAGCGAAACTGTAACTTATTTCGAACAAAAAGCAGAGCAAAGTCAGCTTGACACAGATTCCTGAAGCGAAGGCTGTCGACAGAGACCATCAGAAACTTACAAGCACAGTATTAATCCATATTAACGTTACCCCTTATTCAGTCTGTCACCATATAACACAAGGGAAGAGAAACATTACCCCGTAATACAAAATATTTCATTATTATAGTTTTAAAAGAGTAATAACGTACCCGAATGATGGAGCTGCAAAAGCGGAGTTCTCCTTTTCAAAAATTAACCGTCACTCTCCAGGCTCTTCACCACCAGTCCACCAATGAATGACGTCACCAGAGGGCTTTTTCATGATTATTACTTTAAAACAATTTATTAAACCATGACAACACACTGTACAGTCTGAATAAACTGGTTATTTAATTAATTTCACAAAATAATTCGTCAAAAATGTTAAATATTAAGCATATATAAATATTAGTTATATGGTAATGTACAAACCTGCGTGAAACAAAAATCCCATCATACATTGATTAGGTTTTTGACCATAGCAGTCATTTTATTAGGTTTTGACTCAAAAAGCTTTGTCTCTCTGTGTTATAGCTTATTATTATTTATAATCTTTACTATATAATTATGTCATAAATCCCACATTATAGAACCATTTTAATCAAAACGGTTCTTTGCACTCAAAGGGTTCTAAATAGAACCATTTTTTGGGTAAAAGGTTCTACTGGCCAAGTATAGAACCCTAGGGTTCTATATAGAACCTCAAGGAACCTTTTTTTTTAAGAGTGTAGTATTCAGTTTGAAGTGTAATCTAAAGTCTCAACTAGGTTATTATAGGCTATAATTAGCCTAACAAGGCAAGTTATTGGACAACAGTGGTTTGTTAGACAATCACAAAATATATAGTTCTTAAGGGGGGCTAATAATTTTGGTGTTAATTTTTTAATTTTTTGTTTAAGTTAAAAAGAAAAAAAATCTAAAATG
This sequence comes from Danio albolineatus, assembly GCA_903798035.1. Lineage (NCBI taxonomy): Eukaryota > Metazoa > Chordata > Actinopteri > Cypriniformes > Danionidae > Danio > Danio albolineatus. Next base: position 7,677,337 of record CAIGQQ010038942.1, read on the forward strand.
CTAAAAAAAAATTCAAATAAAAAAGGACTTTTCCCGAAATAAAAAATAGGAAATAATGTAAACATTTTCTTGGTCTGTTAAACATTCTTTTGAAAATTTTTGAAAAAGTATTAAAAAAAAACATGCACACACACACACACACACAGAAACACAGACAAAACACTTCGATGTATTGTGGGTGAGTAAATAACAGCATTTTTTTTTTTTTGAACTCTACCTTTAAGGCAAGGTTATTAACATCTACCCAGGATACCTCAGTTGATCTGGATGTCCGGTTGTTCTTCTCAGAATGTTCAATTGAATCATCTCACTTTGAGGTCAGAAGAGCATCTGGTGGACCTTTGGCTTCCACACGGCCATTGTAGAGAATTCTCCTGCCTTTCTGCTAACGTTGCCAGATAGCATTAGAGATGACTGCCTCTGCTTGATGCACACAGCGTGTTAACCACAATAACTTATACGTGCTCCAATTCACACAACAAGGAACCGCAAATATCCTTGTGTAAAGATATTAAATAATGAATTTGTGTTATGTTTACCTACTGAGTAACACTATTCACGCCCAGGACTACATTTTAGGTCAGGGTTGGGAAAAAATGAATAAAACATTGTAATATTTGTTTATTTGGTCACAATACTGTGCTCTCTTCACAACAATGGAAGGATGCGTGTGTTTTTACCTGCTGTACTCGTTCCTTCATTGTGCAAAAGAAACTAGACAAATATTGGCTTTGTATTCTGCAAATCATGATGAAACTAAAGGTGTGGATCTTGTTTACACTTGATTTCACAAATACAGCACTTGGAAATAAAAGCATATTTGCTGTTGTGATGTAGTTTTTCAAAAGAATTTTTAAATAGGTGCGTCGTGTTCGAGGAAACGATTATGTGAGACAGTTCTAGGAACTAATTATACAAAGGTTTGAGGATGGACTTTTAAAATGTAATTGGTTCTTTTTTTAATTTATGTGAAAATTATTTGCACTTACTTGCAGTGTTCTGTTTTATTTCATATTCTAACATGTGCATACAAATATGTGGATGAAACATCGCTAACGTGCATGTTTCAATGCATTTTGGTAGGATTAATTCCATTTCACCTGCTTTTTGATGGCAAATCATACATTGTAAAAACACTATGTAACCACAATTTACTGTATTATTATATATTTATAAAAAAAGCTGTAATGTTAATGTTAAAAAAAACTGTTAAATGTTACAGTAAAAAACTGTAACCTTGTTAAGAAATACAGAAGTTTTTGTATTTAATTTAATTTAATTTAATTTAATGTTTCAATGCATTTTTGTAAGATTTTTTTCACCTGCAACTTTTTCACACAAAAAAACTGTCTGTAAATACACCACAATTTTACATTATTTGTTGTGTTTTATTTTGTTTTGTTTTTATTTCACACTTTTAAAAATGGCTGTAATGTTAAATGTTACAGTAAAAATCTGTAACCTGGTTAACAATAATGTAAGTGTATTTGATGTATTTTACGATAGCAGCAGTTTTTAATTAAATTAAATTAAATTTTTAATTTAATTTAATTTAATTTAATTTAATTTAATTTAATTTAATTTAATTTAATTTAATTTAAATGCTACAGTAAAATCTGTAACATGGTTAACAATAAAAGTTTATTTTATGTATTCTACATTTCTTTTACAGTAAATTAAATTAAATTTATTTTAATTTTATTTATGCTTTATTTGACACTTTTAATGGTTAAAAAAACATACATTGTACAGTAAAAATATGTGACCTGGGTAACAAGTTTATTTTACGTATTTTACCATAGCTGCAGGTTATTTTACAATAACTTTTTATTTAATTTAATTTAATTTAATTTTATTTTATTTTATTTTAATTTTATTTTATTTTATTTTATTTTATTTTATTTTATTTTATTTTATTTTATTTTATTTTATTTTATTTTATTTTATTTTATTTATTTTTTATTTTATTTTATTTTATTTTATTCTATTTTATTTTATTTATCTTATTTTATTTTTAGGCATTTGACCTATTTTCAGGGTAGTATGCAAGTAAGTTGAAAGTGTAAAATCACAACATGACGCCTTATATTCATGTCCATTATAAATAGAATATTTATGACCAATTACCCAATCCTGTGATATACTTCCATTGACTTCTCAGTTCAGTTACCAGACTGATAGGAATGTTATTGTTTTCACGCTTTATGTGGAGGGTTAAGGGAGGAATTCCAAACACAAGCATTTAACTGTGAAATAACAGCAAAGTAATTTCATTTCACACTTGTTTCTTGCATATGCCAGGAAAGAGGCTCCGTCCTCAGTTTAGGCTTCAAGATAAGGAGAAGGTTGGAAATCCTCGAAAGCCTAACACAACATGACTTTATGAAACCCCTCTCCATAGCCAAACACAGAATGTAAATGCTGCTAACTCAATTATGCTTTCTGCTCTGTGGAATAGTAATCCATTGTTCCTTGGGCTTTCCAATGGCTTCACGCTGGACTGAGACTTGCTGATAGCGGAATCTTGACTCTGCAGACAGACTTTCAAACATGCATGCACACAAACACAAGGCCCTCGTTTCCCCCGCCTGAGCGCACATAAACAGCAGGCTTTATCAAACTGCTGAGCTCTGGACTTGAACAGATTCACAGTAGAGTCTCTCTGGTGAATCGCACTCAATAGCAGCACTCTCGGGCCCTGAAAGGAAGAGAAGTCTACATTGTCAACAGACACGCACGTCCAGGTGGCATGTTGGCACTTCGTAGAGCTGGCACAGGGAGAAATAGTCATATGTAGGATGACTGAAAGATGCTTGATGTCTCTACTGCTAAGAGAAATGATCACCTCAGCAATCATCCAGACTATTTTACTAAAGTCATTTGCAGACCTGATCTTTTACATTGCGGCTTCATTTGTGAGTTTGTTTGGGTCCACATAGAAGTATATGGCAATATATGCTAATTATATATATGACATGGACGATCTTACTTGAATTTGATATACAGTTGAAGTTAAAATTATTTATTATTATTATTTATTTTTTTTTCTTTATCAAATATTTCCCAAATTATCTTTAACAAAGCAATGAATTTTTTTTACAGTATTTCCTATTATATTTTTTCTTCTGGAGAAAGTCTTAGTTGTTATATTTTGGCTAGAATAAAAGTTTGTTTTTTATAAAATGTTTTGCATTGTCTACAGAACAAACCATCGTTATACAATAACTTGCCTAATTCCCCTAACTTTCCTAGATAATGTAATTATCCTGGTTAGTCTTTTAAATGTCACTTTAAGCTGAAAACTAGTATCTTAAATATCTAGTAAATATTGTTTACTGCCATCATGGCAAAGACAAAAGAAATCAGTTTTTAGAAATTAGTTATTAAAACTATTATATTTAGAAATGTGTTGAAAAAATGTCTTTCCGTTAAACAAAAATTGGGGGCTGGGAATATACAGGGGGACTAATAATTCTGACTTTAACTGTTTATAAAATATATGTACGGTGGCCGACAGAGCTAAATGTGCTGCAGTTTAAATAAAAACAGGCAATTGCAAAAAAACACCCACAAATTAAGAAAAGATCTTTGTCTGTTTGACAGCACGTGCTGCAAATTTTCCCACATCGTAAACAAATAAATAAAACGCACTGCATTTTCTCACAGCACAAACAAATGAATAAAACGCACTGCATTTT
>CAIGQQ010038942.1:7681044-7701538 GCA_903798035.1 Danio albolineatus
TGCATTTTCTCACAGCACAAACAAATGAATAAAACGCACTGCATTTTCTCACGGCACAAACAAATTACGAAAACTCCTGAATTTTCTCCCAACACAATGGAACACAACAGGTTTCAAGGGGACCCTAAAAATAACCAGACGCTGCTGCGAAATGTTTATTGTGCCATGACTAGTGCTCAGTGAAGTTGTAGGTGATCTTTGAAGAGTTATTTTTGTTGTTGTTATTTTACATCCTGACTCCCTTGTCATTTGTATTTTATTAGCCTAAATAACCATAACCTAAATGTGGTCTGTCACATTTTAGGGTCCCCCCACATTTCCATTGTGTTCCGTTCTATTTGCAGGTGTTGTGAGAAAATGCAGCGTTTTTTTATTTGTTTGCGTTGTGAGGGTTTGCAACACGTGTGCTGTCAAACGGATGAAAATCTTTTCTTAATTTGCTGGTGTTTTGGTAGTTGCATGCGTTTTCTTAAATTGCAGCAGGTTAAGCTCTCTCGGCCACAATATATATGTAATATATGCAACATATATTTCAAACTAGTGCGTAAGTGGCCGGTTACATATATTTTTAATTTTCAACTCAACATTTGGTATTTCAAATATGTACATTTATGTTCAAATATATTTTATAATTGTCATATTATGGCAATATAATTATATGTATTTCAACATGTACATATTTGTAATTTCAGTGATTGAAAAAAAAAGAAACGAGGGTAAATGAGCATTTTTGCAGTATTTTGAAATATATGCTGTATATTGTATCACTTACAGTATGTGTAACTACCATGTAGAATTTTTCTATGTGGGGATTCACTTTCAAAAAGCTAAATTTTCAACATTACTTCTTTGCTTTTTTTACCCCTTGTTTATTTTTTCTCATAATGAGTTGCTTGATTCCTCCTTGTTTGTACTGTTTGTCGATTTGGATATATGCATCTGCTAATTGACTAAATGTATTGTAAAACGTAAATTCAAAGCACGCCAAAATCTGTTTATCCAATTCACATGTGAATACAACTGTCCTCGCAATGGTTAGAGTGTCCTTGTTTTTGTTCCTCCAGATTGAATTATTGGCTGTGAGCTTTATCTGAAGCTGCCATGACCTACCCAAGCTCATTGAAAATGGGTTCCTTGGGTTCCTACATTTTTGTAAAATGTAAAATACATTGCACCAGGTACGTTGTTTTGGACAGCAAATCCACTAGAGAGCACTTTGAACACTTTTGTAAATCTAAAATATGTTACTTGGAGTGCGTTCCATTCTACTGTATGTTTCAGAAACATGTCCTCTTGTATATGTTCACAAGAGGGTTTGTTGTAGATCACCCAGCAAACCACTGACTTATACCCATCCCTAAACCCAAGCAAAGAAAAAAAAAATGAGAAAAGTGCACTGCAACCACAGAGTTTTACATTGATTTTTATGGGCATCATTTAGGTATTTTGTGGCATTTATTTGGTGTTTTGCTAAGAAATGCATGAAAATTATTCATTATTCGTTGATAATACATGTTGATAATGTAAATATTATTTGTGAGAAAAGGAACAAATTCATTTTACCCAGAAACTGCAGTCAAACACATGTTAGATAATGTATTTGCAGTTTTACAAAAAATGTGGACTGACTTTTAAGGCACATATTTTCAGTGTTGGCCATGATACATGCATATACAGTACCAAAGGTTATTCCTTCTCTAACTGATAAATATACATATTTTAAATACTTATACTACAGTTAGAGTGTGAGTCAAGGACTTGTCAGGACTGCATTCTTGTGATTTACAGAGATGAGCATTTCCAAAGCATATTAAGATGAAGTGGCACTTTACGGTTTTCAACTGCAATAACTCAAAGTATCAGGTTTTGTGATAATGATACCACTTAAATTGAGTTGTATAGCTTTCCATAGAGTTGACCTCAGACCATTGTTATCATTTCTTCTTGATCTCTCCAAACAAGTCTTTGGGGTAGAGTTATGGACAACATTATGAGAAACAAGGCTTTGGTTTTATGAAAGGCTTCTTCACTGCCTTTTTGGACCCATATGGAGAAAAGTTTGGCGAATTTTGACAGGAGTACCCATTTCTTTATGATGCTTTGTCCACAATGGGGTACTATTTTATTGTCTGTGATTCTTCCTATAGTAGAGTCAAGCAGTCATTGATTCTTTCATTTTCTTTTTGGTTTAGTCCCTTTATTAACCTGTGGTCACTACAGCGGAATGAGCCGCCAACTTATCCAGCATGTTTTACACAGCGGATGCCCTTTTGACTGCAATCACTGGGAAACATCCATGCACACTCATTCACACACATACACTATGGACAATTTAGCTTAACCAATTCACCTATACCACATGTCTTTGGACTTGTGGGAGAAACCGAAGCACCCGGAGAAAACCCACGCAAACACAGGTAGACCTTTCCAGCTGCAACCCAGTACTTGGGAAACACCCATACAAACTAAAATTCACATACATATGGTACGGCCAAATTAGCTTATTCAATTCAACTAAAGTGCATGTCTGTGCACTGTAGGGCAAACCAGAGCACCCAGAGGAAACCCATGCGAACACAGGCAAACTCCAAAAATAAATGCCAACTTGGCCCAGTCGGGGCTCGAACCTGCGACCTTCTTGCTGTGAGTCGACAGCACTACCCACTGCACATTTTTTATTTACTTTATTGGTTTGCATCTGTAAATTTCAATTTACAATAATATCTTTCTTTATTTCTTTATTAATTTTACATAAGCTACAGCCTACCGACAATAAAAAAACATCATACAACTTAAAGCAAACTTCAGCTGGTGCTCACTAGACAAATCCACTGTATAAAACCAAAGAAAAACCTCAGATTGTAAGAATGCAGTATTTTGAACAAGGTTTGAGATTTCTGTTCTAAAAATATAGGTAAATAATGCATTTTAATAATAATAATAATAATTCCTTACATTTATATAGCACTTTTCTAGACACTCAAAGCACTTTACACAATGGGGGGATCTCCTCATCCACCACCAGTGTGCAGCATCCACCTGGATGACATGACAGCAGCTATATTGTGCCAGACTGCACACCTCATACCAGCTGATTGGTGGAGAGGAGACAGAGTGATGAAGCCAATTATGGTAAGTGGAGGGGGAGGCCATGATGGACAGAGGCCAGTGGGCAGATCTGGCCAGGATGCTGGGGTTAAACCCCTACTCTTTTTCAAAGAACATCCTGGGATTTTTTTAATGACCACAGAGAGTCAGGACCTCGGTTTAACGTCTCATCTGAAAGACGGCGTTTACTGAGCAGTATAGAGTCCCCTTCACTATACCGGGGCGTTAGGACCCACACAGACAGCAGGTTGAGTGCCCCTGTTGGCCTCACTAACACCACTTCTGGCAGCAACTGAGCTTTCCCATGTGGTCTCCCATCCAGGTACTGACCGGGCACAGCCCTACTTAGCTTCAGTGGGCGACCATGTGAGAGTTGCAGAGAGCTAGCTGCCGGCTAATGAGTTAATACCTCATTTGCATATTTAACCTTAACATAAACATGTAATCTAAACCAGTTGTTTTCATTTTCTCTAATTAATCTCATGGGAAAGTATGGTTTTATCTTTTAGAGTAGTTTATTTTCACCCTATCCAGTGGTGTCTGAATAAAAACATAGTTCATACAATATTTTAGGCTTTCAAAACAATTGTGTTCAGTAGCAGAATTCGAGCAGAAGAAATATATTACACATGACGAAATTGGCTTTAAAATCAAACCATTAAATGTTACCAGATGCAGAACATTCTTAAGAACAAAGCTGGTTGGACCAAAAGATTTGAAATTATTTAAAAAGACAGTTCACCAAAAAAAAAAAAAGTTCTGTCATCGTTTACTCTTCACTTGTCACGAACTTGTTTGACTTGCTTTCTTCTTTTGAACACAAAATAAGATATTTTCAAGAGAGCTGGAAACCTATGACCACTGACTTCCATCGTATTTGTTCTTCCTATTATGGAAGTCACTGGTTACAGGTTTTCAGTTTAATTTTGGGTCATGATCAGTACATAATAAGTAAATCCCTCTGTCTACTTATTTATTTTTTTGTGAGATGTGCTGTAAAAATGATCATTAATTTCATCTCACCAGAAGTAGTTACTCTACATTGTGTAAATGATTTAATCAAGCTTCTCTTGACTGGCATATAAAGGTGAAAACTGTCTCATCACCTCTTAAAATCCCTCCTCTGAGAATCAGCCTGAGATTAAAATATGTCATCATAATATAATCCAAAAAAATTAATATATAAATTCTCAGTAGATGGGGGTGGCTACTCAATGGCTCATCCTTTAAGATCTTATTTAATCTGTTCAAGTTCATTAAGATGAAGGGTAAGAGGAAAAGACATGGATTTGAGTCGCTGGGGAAAAGAGGGGGTGTGGGATCTGAAAGGAAGCCGATCCCTCATCACGCTCGTGCAAAGACACGCGTAATTACTTAAGCTTTCACCGTTTTAAAGACACTTTCCGCCTAATGTCCAGAAATAACCATCCGTGGGCACGGGAAGCAGGTCAATGCAAACAGTTTCGGGTTTGCTTTTTTAAATAGCACCGCATGATTCGGCTCAAAATCTATGCTGGATGAATCACATTGTGGCAGGCGAGATCACGTATGCGAATGTGCATGATAAGTATGATGTGTGTTGTCAAAGCGCATTATGCGATGCGCTGGAATTTGGACAGCTTGAATAGCAGCAAACAGGATGCGTATCAGTGTGCATTAAGACCACCACTATGATTGGTCCTGAAATGAATGGCTGTTCTGTGTCCGTGGAGAGGGTCCAACAAAAACCCAGAGGTTTTCTCAACGTAATCTCTCAACGTCCTGATAATCCATTAGTATGATGGCACATATCCATTCAATGGTAATTGTCTTTGAATATGTTGAGGAAGCCACAAAGTTTCTTCAATCTTTGCGATTTGATAATCCCACTAAACCATGACTCATTCTCGGGCATTATTTAAAATGAATAAAAACATTTTGGGGGATTTAACTTGTGATTTTTACTCTCATTCTGATTTTGGCCCACGTAAACATTCAGTGAGAGTTTAAATAGAGTTCATTTTCAGTACAGATTTTTATTTTTTTAGGACCACTACCTCACCAAACACTGCTTAATGTTCTTTTATTGAACGTCCATATGTCAATCAAAATATTAAAAGACAATGGTTGTAAAAAATACCAGAAACCTTCTCTTCTTATCTGCAATTTAAGCATTCGTACATCTGGTTTTCTTCTCAGTTTATTCAGCACGGATTATTAACATTGAGAATTCAAGGATTGACAAGCAGACATGTTCCATATTGTTGCTTTTATGTTGTAAAAAAAACAAAGTAAGGTACTGTGTTGAACATTTGCAGCCTGATATGACAGTATAAAGGTGATTTATAGAAGTACAACATGATCCATGCCAGAATATGGAAAAGATATTGCTTGTAATTAAATGCACTTCATTGCAATAGTATAGCAATGCAGTTTGATGGATAAATGAATTACATAGAACCTACATAGAACCTGTTATGGTACATGAATGTCTAAAATAGCATTTTTAGAACGTACCATTTTGCTCACATTTCACAAGATATGCACATTATGGCGAGTTCAGACGAGACGATATCAGCCAGATTTTGGTGTCATGGTGATTCATTCACAGCAATGAGCATTCAGACAAAAAATCCATCATTTTATCTCATAGTGGATCGCAGCCGAGCCAGCACCATGAAGAATCAAGTACTCTGACATGCTTCTTGTCCATGAAATGGTACGAATTTAGCAGCCCAAATCACAGTCTCACGCAGGGACTATCATAACAAACAACAAAAGGGCTGTGTATAGTCTGAACCCGACATTATATAGATGCTACGGTGAGCTCTTAAACAGAAAATTCACCCTCAATAGAAAATCCGTCATCATTTACTCACCCTCATGTAATCCCAAACCTGTGTGACTGACTTTCTTCTGTAAAACATAAAAGAAGATATATTTTTTTAAATATATATTGTTGTCTATACACAGGCAGTGCAATCCAGTGTTGTTTTGGAAGCCACTAACTTTCATTTCAAGTGTGCGAAAGCAAGTAAGTAGGCGATTTAAATTTTCAAATGAATTAATCCATTTGGGTGCATGCTCACATTTACAGTACACTGTGAATCATAAGTTGAAACTCATTTGTTATTAACATCCAATATTGGGCACACACTTCTGTGCATATCACACTGACCGTCTGACCAATTAAATCCAGGTTATTTAGTTGCTATCCTTGAGTACATTACTTTGCAAATACATTATTTGGCATGCGCTCCAGACAAATCATTCGAAAATAACTCAAACTGAAATTACAACATGATAAAGATCTTTAAATGACACTGATTATGTTAACAGGTACACCCATAATGTGATTATTCCCAATAATCAGAGTAAGGACGTCATTGCGGTAATGTTTACATAACACTGTATGAGCAAACCTTTTCTATACAAATGATGAACTCTGGGTTACTGGCTACACATTTTTATGGGTGTGTTGGAGGATTATATTGTGTTGAGAGAATTAAAGGATTCGAAGTGGAGGGAAAGGTTCAGAATAATGTCACAGAGTTATATCATGATGTTGCGTGAGCAAAATACATCTCTGTTTGTCTTGGTCTAAGTGGTAATCGCATATTTAAGGTGTTTACATGCATGTTTGTTTATGATGCCAGATTAAAATCAGCATAAGCTGCAAATTTAAATGTGATTATGGTTACTGAGATTATGGGCTTAAAGGGATATTCATCCAAAAAATACACATTTACTCAGTGCCAAGCCTTTATGACTTTCTTTTTTCTGTTGAACACAAAATAATATTTTAAAGGTAGCCATTGACATTGACAACATTGACATTCTTTTGTGTTTTAAAGAAGAAACAAAGTCAAACAGGTTTGAAATCACTTGAGGGGGAGTAAATAGTGAATACATTTTCATTGTGTGGTGATCTATGCCTTTAAATGCATTAGTTTGATCAAAGTATTGTGCGTACACGGCGAAAACATGGGGATCACAATATTGCCAAAATAACATTATAATTACTTTATATGATTAATCTCATAGAAATATGATATAAATGGCATATACTGATTTTAATCATAATAAACAAATCCATGTTAAATAAAATCCATGACATCCACTTCCCACTTTCGAATGGGTAAACACAACTCACTGTGCAGTCTTCTCCAGATCTTCCTCTTGGGATGGTTACAGCAACATTGTGATGTTCGCCATTGTATTGAATAAGGAATTTTGGCAATATTGCGATTAAACGTTACTTCATGTAAATAGTACTATCAAACAAATGATTATTCTCATTAGAACTGGGCAGTATGATTATTCCATGCATAGAGAATGGGAATATGTTGGTACAATACATTCTGGGCATTTAGGACATGCAAATTTGATCCCCATTGATCTCTATTGATTTATTGTATCATATACAGTATACACTCATCATTTCATTTATGGAAATGTTTTCTTGTAGCAGTTTGTTGATACTCTGTCACTTATGGATAAACTAGTTCATGATCTGCTCCCTCTGCTTTTGTGCTCAGCTTTTCTAGTTCCACTTCAATGCTGGATACAGAATATTATGCAATGCATGTTTTCAGCTTCTCAGACACACAAAGAACCTTTATGAAGTTATCTAAATGATTGTCTATTTAATTCTGAGTGTATTTAGTATGTATTTTAAAAGGTATTACTTTATAAAATGGTCAATGTTTTCTGTGGTGATTTGCATTGGCTTACATTGTGTGCTCTTGCATGTCCGCAAACATGGTGGAACATAACGCGCTGTGACGTAGATTCCTGTTCTCTATGCCATGATATTTAAATAAGCAGGTGTGGCTAACTCACATGCAGTGTGAGTGAATCTGAATAAGGTCTGCAATATGTGGTAAACCTTTGCCTATGATTTAGATGAACTGTTTTGCATTACTGACTTAAAACTGTGAATGTGCATACAGTATAAATCTGTATACAATAATATCACTCAGTAAGTAACAGTAAGTGACTTGTGTTGTGCTGCTGCTTCTGCCAACTATCAGCCTCATCCAGGTCTTAATGCCCGTCTGGTAGCATGACTGATTCATATGGGGCGCTTAGACTTTTAGACTAAGAAAATGTAAGTAAAATACGCAAATAACTTGGCATTACGTCATAAAATGGTCTGAGTTTTTAGAAAAAGGATTGACATTATGTGTGACGTCAATCATACAAAGTACAGTTTAGTGTACGCTCTAATTAATTATTTTTATTTGTAATTTAGCTCCCAAATAGCCTCCCGTTGAGCCTTAGTGCCCTTCAGAAATTTATTCAGGGGCTGCTGTGTTACACTTATAAAAATGAAAGGGGAATAAAGTTAGTTCTATCTAAGAGCAAATCATTGCTCTATTGAGTTCATAAATATGTGAAGATTTTAAATAATGTGAGAAGCTAAAACTTGTGAGGAATAAGAATCTCAAACCCGAATCTGCAAATTAACCTGAAAATAACGTTTCACAAAAACAAAGATAGCAGCTCAGCCAAAAGGAGTTTAAAAAATGTGCAAAATCCAATATTCCAAGGTCCAAGTAAAATAAAAAGCCCTTTAAATTTCTGAATTATTTATGTTTATTCATCATCATTTTATTTTTGTTGATTTTCTGGAATAACTATCAATTTAAATATCTACATTGTAAAATATATTGTTGCTGTGAAATAAAATAATACTAGGAAATAGTATTTTGGTCATACTGTCCACCCCTATTTCAAATAAGTATAGTAGTAACCATAATTGCATTCAACTGTAAACATGGCTGTAAACAAAGCATGTAAAACACCTTTTTTTTAAAAACATTATTACCACTAGTCGGCCAAAAAAAAAACTAAAGTCTGTGACCACAACTCCCTGCAAAGTCGCTGCGCTACATCATCATCCAGAGATGGTCAAAACCAGTTACATGTCCATCACATCGCCAGATATATAGATGCAACACATCCAATTTCCAGCCCAGGCTCATCGCAAATGCATGCCTCAACCTACATTTTTGGCAAAACATAATATACGTTGCTCTGTGTTTGTTTGATGACAAATCTACTAGATGGCACTGTTTACATTTCTGCTAATCTGAAATACATTACTTATGGTACATTTTAGTGTACATTTCAGATACACAAACTTCCCTAAAACCCTTCCCTAAAGCCAACCAAGTGTTTTCAAAAGCAAATGTAAGAGAAAAGTGCACTGCAACCCCATAGTAACACCTTGACTTTCTAAATAGCATTTATCTCTTTTGTGGAACCGTGCTTCACCATACTCTAACCTGAACACACTGCATCACAAGTATAACACCGTACAGCTACAGCTACCATGAGCTACTAAGCGAATTGACCAGAAAAGTGTTGTTGTTGTTATACCCCGTAGCATTCATTTTAAATAGAAACTGCAGTCAAAGTACATTTTTGGGTCTTCACAAAAATAAAAGCTGAGGCACGTATTTCCATAGAATTTGTTGCTAATTTCATAATTTCTGCTGCACAGTTTGTGAATAATAATACAGTTTGTTAACAAAAAAAATGTACACCTAATAATCATAATGATATCAACTGCATGTAAAAATGAGAGTAAAGAGGTTTGCTTTTGACATGTAAACAGCCTACTGCAGTTAAGTCCTTACTCTGATGATCAGAAATCATTGCATTATTTGTGCATATGTAGAGTAAATGTAGTCATGGTCAAGCACTTATCAGGATTAAGAACTATCAATCTCCTCACTTGGCACCTTCATGTACAACAGTATGTGCCTTGGTTTTGTAGCATTATTGATATCCTGTAAAAACGGACTGTATGTAATGATGTCCTGACCAATTGTACGGTGTATAAAACAAAAAGGCCTAACATTATGAACTTGTAAACTCTGAGACGAAGCAAGATATTTGAAATGCACCTTCTTGCAAAAGCAACAGGTACAAGAAATACATACACCTGTATTCAGATTATAAATATCGCTTATAAATAGTTCATTCTGGAAGCAGCTGAAATGTTGATTTGGTTTTCGGTTCACAGTGTCCTTTTGCGTGATTTCATACCGAATCTACTTTGACTTGGTTGTTGTTTGTCATTAAAGGGGATGGCTTGCTTTTGATTCGTTCTACAGCGTCATTCGAGCTCTCAGGGAAGAACATCCTCGCAGTGCAGAGGGAGATGATAATTTTCTTGTACTCTCTTCTGAAGTTCTGGTTCAGCAGTCCGTAGACTATGGCATTAAGGCAGCTGTTGAAATAGGCCATAAAATAACTGGATACAAAAAACCACTCCGGGATAAGAGGCGCAACCCGGTCTGGATCAATGGCGACTGCCAGGCCGATGAAATTGAGAGGGGCCCAGCAGACAGCGAAAAGGACAAACACCACAAACATGGTGACAAAGTTCCTTATGTCATGCGGCGTAAGTTTAGGCCGGAATTCAGGCTTGACGCGTCTCCTAACCTGGATCACCAAGATCCAGATGCGCAGGTAGCAGTACGTCACAATCATGATTGGAAGGATGAAATGGAAGAAAACCACTGCGATCGTGTACGCCGAGCTGGCCGACTGCGCAAACGTACACGAGTAGACCCTGGGGTCGTACTGCAGGGAGCCCACGTAAAAGTTTGGCACTATTGCGACCACGGTCAGGATCCAGATGAGAAGGACGTAGCAAAGAGAGTTCTTGTCGCTGTATAGCTTGTCATACTTGAGGCTGTGACAGATGTAGCAGTAGCGGTTGATGGCGATGCCGGTGATGTTAAATATAGATCCAATCACGCTCAGTCCCATCAGGAATCCACTGATCTGGCAGTGGACAAATCCCAGATTCCATCCATTGTGGATAATGGAGACCAGTACGAGAGGATAAGGATAGACGGCCACAACAAGGTCAGCTACGGCCAGACTCACCACAAATATGTTCCCTGCAAAACAATGACAGTGGGGAAAAAGATAAAGGCGAATACAACAATTGCAGGCACTGTAAAATAATGTTTTTTAAAGAAAAGCAATTTTATTAATTTCCATAATCCAATTGATTAGGTTAGTGAATAGCACGAGGGCAAATTCAATATTGTAGAAGACCTTTAAAAATGTGTATTACGACTATGTTTACCATCTCACATTGATTCTCGTTGATTTCTAAACTAAAGTTTCGATGCGTTATAGCTGTCCTTTTCAGGATGGGTGTCTGTTTTTGCAGCGTGACCTTTATTGCGTCTAATTAAATGATTTCTTTCCTAAGTCCGTCAGCTGCTTTCACTATTAAAGGATTTGAATTGCATCTGTTATTGTCACATGATACTTCACTGCATTGAAGACCCTTTAGAATGTTTGGGGTTGTGTTATTTGAGACACTACCTGATCAAACAAGGCTAATGGAGTCACAGATTTTAAACATTGAGGTTTCTTTACAGCAATAATGTCAAATTTTAATTTCAGCTTTTTAAGAGTTTTATCCTGAACACTTACACCAAATGCCTAGGGATCGTTGACATATAGTAGGCATACAAAACTATAGATTATTATTTTATGCCAAAAATCATTAGAATATTAAATAAAGATAAAGATCATGTCTTAAATGGCGGTGGAAAGAGTACTGAAAAACAATGTAGTGCGAGTAAATGTTTATTTTCTAAATATTACCCAAAGTATGAGTAAAAAGCGTCTCTTTTTTTTGGTACTCAGTAGTGGTTACATGCATATTGTGCATGTTTATGAAAACTTAACATTCTGTAGTGCATTTAGTTTTTGTTTAAGGCCATTTCAGTCATCATACAGTAATACTGTCATCATTTCATCAGTTACATGCAGTCTAAACAGTCTCTGGGTCATTGTGTGTGACAATTTTTGGCACCTTCTTGGACACTTTTAATCCTTCCAAATGGTTAGCTGCATTTTTATAAAGTGCCCATGTCTTGAGGTTGTTCAGTATGATGCGATTTACTTTCTTTGTGCGATGTGATTGGACGGGATACACAAGATTTGATTTGTTTCTATTTTAGCCAATCTCCATTGACAAGGAAAAATAAAGTAGTGACTGCAGATTAAAGTAAAATACTGGAGTAAAAGTACCACTACTGCACTAAAAATGAACTCAGGGGAAAGTAAAAAGTACACATATTTAAAAGGACTTAGTAAATTACAAATCCTAAGAGAAAGAAAACAATTACAGTAATTTGAGTGTTTGTAATTAATTACTTTACACCACGTGTATCAAAAATGTTATAACTAAATTTTTGAACAGTAATATGCAATGCTGTGCACTTTATTTACATAGCTTTAAGACAACTTAGATTTAGTTTTAAAACCACAGATTCCAGATCATCAGATTCCCTCAGTTTCAAATAAAACATAGGCCTGACATTGATGGATTTACAGTATATATCATTGTCAAAAAAAACTGACACTTATGATTGACACATTTTAGTTAATCAAAGTGTGCATATTTATACAGCATACTTTAAGTGTAATAGTACTGTATATAATAGTGCAAAACTGAGTGTATTGCAGCATGCATTTGTGGGAAACCTTTTACAAAAAAAGGCCATCTAAAAGCAAAATGAAACTATATGAAAAAAATATTTTGAAGCTTGTCTTGACTCCACCATTGAACAGTATTTTTCAAAAGCTTTCAACTCAACTAGAAGTGTATTTTCTATTGTCATTCTTCCCATATTAGACTTTGTCTAAGGTCTGAGGTCAAATATTCAGAATGTGAATATATCAAACTTACTTCGCCAAAAAAAAAAAATTACAAACTAGACTTCTAGGTCAGTTGTGGAACACTGCTCTCGTATATTGCCGTTTTATCTCATGCACTTGTGTGAACTCGCTGTGCAAATCTTGTAATCCTGAAGGAGTGCAAAATAAATACATTCATGATTTAGCAAATTTAGCTCAATGTTAAGAGGAATCATCAGAGCAGAAGATCGTTCCAGAACAGTGACTCAGTGAATTATTCCTGTGACATCTCAACGGCTTCTCGCTTTTCATCTGTTGTGTTCTTAAAGTTTCATCGAGGACGACTTGCAGAAAAAGGAAAAATATAAAGTGAGATCTGGAGAGTCCAGCAGGGACCCTCTAGCTTGGACCGCAAATCTCTCTGCAAAAGTTAACCGCACTTCATGCGAGACGTCATTATTTTTGAGTGCGCAACTGTAACAAGCTGAAGTTTGTCTTCCCAAGAGTTCTTCATGATTTGTATGATTACAACTAGAAGGCCTTGTAACTTTAAGTATACGGTTAAAATAAAAAAATAAAAATAAAAAATGTTGATAACTATCGGATCTGTTGACAGTGACTAGGAAAAATGAACTGCTTTCATGCATCACCATGTCTTAATGAATTGGCATTCTAATTGCTAGCTCAAAGATTATTTTTTGTCCATAAAGTAAGTAGAATACGAAACTATTAACCACATATAAGACTGTTAGAAACATGGTGGCATTTCTAATAACATTTTCATGTCAAAAAAATAAAATAAAAATGTAGAAATAACACTGTGTCCAATTTTATATTGTTACACTCAGGTTAAAATTCAGTGATACTGGACACTCTGGATGTTATTATACACCAATGCTTTCATAAACGACAATATAATACACTAGAATACAAGTAATCTGAAGCTGAAAATGCAGATTTACTCTAAACCTAAAAATACAGCCCAGACTGACTGGAAATACATTTTTGCAAACTATAAAATGCATTTCTCTGGGTACATTTTGTTGCACATTTCATATGAAAAATCCACTAGTGGGGGCTGTCTACACTTTTATAAATCTGAAATGAGTTACTTAGAGTTTTGTTGTGTTTCAGATACATGTTTGTCTTGTATTGTACATATCTATGAGATGGCGGGGCTTGTCGCACAGATCACCTAGCCAACCGCTGACTTAAACCCAAACTAAAGATTGACCTTTATTTTGCATGGCTTTTATCTGTTTTGTGAAACAAGCTTCACCAAACTCAAACCCAAGCACTGTTAATTTTAAGTAGCGCTGCTTAAAATCAAGATCACGATTTTCTTACGATTCTGAAGATGTATAATAAAGGTTCATATGAGCAAGGTGTTATTATTGTTAATTCTCAGACATGGTAAAACTACAATAATAATATTAGGCCTATGTGTAGGTCTACTTTTGGTTAAAATACTAAATTTTGTAGACTTGGAATGGTGGATTGAATAAATTCATTTATTCATTTTCTTTTCGGCTTAGTCCCTTTATTAATCTGGGGTCGCCACAGTGGAAAGAACCGCCAACTTATCCAGCACATGTGTTATGCAGTGGATGCCCTTCCAGCTGCAACCCATCTCTGAGATACATCCATACACACTCATTCACACTCATACACTAAAGACAATTTAGCTTACCCAATTCACCTGTACCGCATGTCATTGGACTGTGGGGGAAACCGGAGCACCCGGAGGAAACCGGATTGAATAAATTATTAGACCTTTTTTTAACTAGTAAAATGAAACATTTGTCATTATCAGATTCACGTGTGATGTCGGGGCCACGAATACATCATTACATAGACAAAAATGACATTTTGAGTGAATATTACCTTATAAATACAGTATTTGACACTTTTAACACCATTTGGAGGTGTCCATGTTGTTGAGCAAAGTAAAACAATGTGAAGATTTGTGATCAACTTTGCTTCTGGCGAGTTTGATAATGTAATTGGCTGAATCGTAGAGATGCTGGATTAAGATCGTGTGGGGGGTCAAATCGAGATTCCAATCTTTTATTTTCTTTGAATAATTGTGCAGCCCTATTATCAAGTACAACAATGTGCAAAGCTACAGAGCAAACTGGTCATGCTAGAAAAGGTGTCCTTGTGGAGATACCTTACAGTAGGTAAGGTGAATGCATTTATTACAAATCATAGACATCATTAACATGCTTTGTGGTATTTATTTAGTGTTGTGCAAAGAAATGCAAAAAAACAATTTGTTCATTGATGATATGTCCCTTTAGATATCAATAGTGGGAAAAGAAACAAAAGTTGTTGCTGTCATACTGTCCTGTAGCATTCATTTTATGTAGCAACTGGCGTCAAAGGTATGTTGATGTATGTTTTTGTGGTTTTACAAAAATGTAGGCTGAAGAATGTATTTCCAATGAAACTGTTGTGTAAACAGACCCATATATGCTGGTGATATCGGCCATTTGACAGCAGATTACCCCTTGCAAAATCAAACAACACATTCAACATTATACTGTATACAGTAGTTTAATGTGGTGCTGTCACTGAAACTCCATAAACATTCTTTTTTTTTTTCTCTCACAGAGTACATTCACTCTTTTAATGCCAGGGATCCTCTTTGGATCTTTTTAAACAAACCACATGCACATTTACTCTCAGTGCTCACTTTGTGCTGCTTTCTATTAAAGGTGCAGTAGGTGATCTGCCACAATGCTAACCTGTTAGCATAAATCTCTGAAACACAGTCCCTCCCCTGCCGTCCAAAGCCATGGCTCCTGAAAACTCGAGCGCACACACCTTAAGGGTGACAGGAGAACCCTCTCACATGTGTTGAGCTAAAGCTAAAGCTTGGCTGGCGACGTGCAGGAATTACACTCATTACTAAGCCATACTTACACGCTATTTCTGACCGAATATTCAGAGTAGCGGTAAACAATATAGGGAGTACGTCACAGGCTGTCATTGTTCAAAAATGAACCAATGTAAACATAAAAGCCCTTGATATGACCAGGAATAGTTGACGAGTTACTATTTGTGTTCAAGAATACTTTTATTTAAACAAGTAAGTAATGGAAAAAATCCCATTAATAAGTTCTCTATCTCTCTCTCTCTCATGAACGCGCAGCATGTGTATGCACAAACGGTGGATCTGTGTGAACAGAGGTGCACAGTAGCTCAAATCTGAATTTCCTGACAGACAGTTTGAGCTACTTATCGAAATTATGGGATATGTCGGCCTGACACCATTTTAATTGCATGAACATTTTTTACTCTTATAGAAGAATTAGAATATAAAAATACATATAAATACATTTAGATAATTTACTTTAATCAGTACTATTGGAATGTGAAGAGACTTTCAACCAGCACAACAAAAAATGTTTCTGAAGACAATCACCTACTGCAAGTTTAAATGCATTGTATAATAAGAATAAACCTTCTAAAGCATTTTAAATAAAACTACAAAAAATTGTTTTGATATAAGCTGTGTCTCACTTCAGAGGCTGCATCCTCTGAAAGATGCATTCGAAGTGTGCTGCGTCATAGTGGCGCGACAAAGGCTGTCTCATTTCAAAAAAATTCTAAGGCTCCTTCAAACGCAGCCTCAAAATGCGTCCTTCGTTTCCCAGGAAATGCAGGACACAACCTGTGGATCCTTCACGGCCCCGAACGTCCTAAGATTCATTGCGTAGTGATAATGGCAGGATGTTTTTAAAAGAAACTCCAGTTTAAATGTATGAATTAGTTTATTTGACTTAGGATATCTAAACACATGTTAAAAAGCAAATAGAGTATGAAATGTCTTACTAAAGAAGATCCTGTAGAATGAGTCCTGTAGTGATTTTATAGACATTTTTATGCATGTATTGATCAAAGAAAATATATTTCCAGCTTTTGTAAACCTGGCTTAGCCTTCAGATCACTTAAAATAAGTTTTAAAATCAATCACTTACAAAAAAATCATTACAAATTTTATTATTGCTTATTAACAGCAGCTGTTATGGTTGCTTGGTGACGAGATCCATCCTATGTAGGCTAAATCGTCTCATTTCAAAATGCTCGGTTCGGCCTGTATGGACTCTGAAGGACTCTCCTTTGCCTCTGAAATGAGACACAGCTATTGTAAAGTCATGTTTACCATTTGTCTTTGAGAAGTGTCACACATATGCACTTCAGATGAATGGCAAACTGTCATTTACTACATTCAAATGTGATCAGTTAGTGCATCCAACCATTTTAGGTCTTTTTTTATTTACCAACTCTCATCTAAAAGTCTGTCATATGTGTTTTGTAAATCTATCATCTTATAAAGTCATTGTTTAACTTAGATTTGGAGTTGACCAAGGGCCATTGAGGGCCATTTTTGGATCCTTCAAACTCCAAGGAACATCTCTCATAGACACTTTTTCCATTTGTGTTTGGATGGTGAAGCCTTTTAGGTTTGGACCAACCTTTTTGGGTTGAATTATACCTCTTGAATAGTAAGCTGCATCTGGGATAAAGCCTTATTTAGTAAGAATAATGTTTAAAAAGCACAATGGTTTGTTGCCTTTCACAGGGTAACAACATTATAGTGCCATTTACTTTTAACATCAAGCCAAAAACAAATTTATTTCAAGCCAAACTTAAACCACCACCTTTTACAGGACTCACGAAATTACAAAGAAAGTGTTTATATTGTGGAAGAACCTTTTTGTTTGATTGTACAGATACTGTAATGCAAAATACAGTATTCAAAGTGATCATATTGAACTCATGCACTTGGATCTGTAAAAATGAAAAGATGTCAAATAAATTCATCCTTTTACATAAATCTGAATGCAGCACTGATCCACATGTCTCTGAATGTTGAGCCATTCTACTGTAGCGCAAGAGCCAAAGACTCCGAGACTGTAGAGTAAAAGCCCTTACAAGCATGTCACTTCTCCCTGGAGAGTTTGTTTGTACCACTAATGGCATATACGCCGCAGGGCAAACCTTTGGATATGATTTTTCCACACCGCCTCACATACAGTGAGAGAAATTCACGGCCAGATTCACAGGATCCTTTGAGAGCCAGAGGAGTGCAGAGAGAATTTCTCACTCTGTTAACTCTTATACATCCAACTGTTTATGCAACTCCCTTTTTTTCTCCCTTTTCTTTCTGCTTTGCGCTGTATGATTGAATTATCTTGCAAGATTTATTGTTTACATTTACCTTCATGCGTTTGACAGATGCTTTCATCCGAAGTAACTTGGATTTTAACAGTGCTTGCATTCCCTGGAAATTGAATCCATGTCCTTGGTGTTGTGATCGCACTCTTTATTGTTTGAGACAGAATGAAAGTATGCAAAAGAATCAATTATATAATGATTTATTCAAATGGAAATTGTTAATCATGAGGCCTCTATCAAACCAATCATGAAACTCCAAGGATGACACCTTTTAATGCAAGACACTGCACAGTAAAATAAGTAGTGTCCATTTAACACTTAAAGTGTTGCTTTTAACACTACTGAAGATCATATATGGTCCCAATCTATCAAGTGTTAAAAGCAGTGTAGTGTTAAATTTGCAGTGTAATATTGGCACTCTAAAGTGCTGAATAAATACACTAACAGTGTCGAATGTTACATTTACTATAGTTATCAAAGTTTTACACTTAGGGGCATTTAACACCCACACTCAAAAAAATGATTACTGCTGCTTGTTCAAATTACCTGTATAAAATGAGCTGAAACAACACAATTCTTGTATTTTTTGGGCTAATTTATTTGTTTTACGCTCAGTCCACTTACATTTGTAAACCAATAACTTAACTTAAGCATTTTGTGTTGGGACAACATGACGGAATTGTGTTGGTCCAACTACCTGGTTAGGGGATTTGTAGTTCGTTGACAATTGACATTGACATTGACAATAAAAGGAATCTTAGATGTTTTACATTAATAGAAAGGCTTGTTAGAGTTTAATAGTTACTTTAGTTTGAAGATTTAGAAGATTTCCATAATGTTTTGAGTTTTGAGGTTACCGCCTTGCAGAAGCACCCATGCTTTGGCTCTTCGCATAAGCAACAATGCAGTTTGCTGCTTTGCTCATTGAGCAATAACTGTCCTCAAATGATTTTTGAGATCAATCTCAATCAACTGTACATGTAACTCATGAAATATGCTTAAAAATGGCCTCATTTAAGATAACTTCATATAAAACTAGGAGACTTCAAAATGTACGACACATTATAGACATACATGATATTATCAGACCTTTGAGTTTAAGTTAAATAAAAATACAAATGTATTTAAACTTTTATTTGAAAAAAACATGTTGGACCAACTCAATTGCAATTAATTGTGTAAATATATATTTTTAGTTGGTGCTAAACAAATTTATTGGATGGAAATCCTGCCCTCAATTGATTTGAGTTCATCCAATGAGTTACTTTTTTGAGTGTAGTGTTGTACTCTACAGGTGTCATGAAGAAAGTACTCCCGTCAGTAACATGAATTTTTACACTGTTCTGTGGTGTATGTCTAACATATTGCGATCTTTTGCACTTATAGTGTTAAAGGAAAATCACATCATATTGCACCTTGCAACTACACTATTAACAGGCCGTGGTTAACACTGTATATTGTCAGTTCAACATTTTTGGAGTTATTGACATGTAACACTGCATTTTTTACACTGCTGATTTTAGTGTCACAAGTAAATAGGGTAAAAAAAAACATACGAATAGTGATCACCATACTTTCAGAGTTGATTGATTAAATTAAGAATTGAAGTTTTTATTACCAACTTTCTAAAATGTTGTTTAAATGTGGAGATGATACATTTGAATTGAATATGTACCAATTAGCATTCACTTCTAACACCAAAAATTGTGTTCCTCTTTTGTCACGTCATAGTTTCATTTCACATAAAAAAAAAGTATATATAACGAGTATAATTCCTTTAATTACTCTCTAAATTGGCTTTTTGCATGTTAGAATGTATGTCCTGAAACACTGCTCCCTGCAAGTAAATCAGTGTGCACTAAATGTAGGGATTAGCGATTAGGGATATTGATTTCACATGAAAACGAAAGTGATGTATGCCATATGTCAGCATGTGAGCGCTCGTGGACCAGAGTCCCAAAACTTGAACTCATGCGATGCAAGGGAGATCTGACAAATTAGGCTTTGCTTCTCAATGTTGAAAGTCAATTATGATCAATAATTATGTCCACCTGTCTGACCTGACGAGCATTCAATCGGTTATGCCTTGGAATGTAAACAATCGGGTTATTGTGCTGCATCTGTGCTGCATCTTAAAGCAAAAACATCTTATTCCTGCTGTCTGTGTTTTTTTATATTAATCAAACAACAAAAGATAATTAAATCAACTCAGTAATGGGTAACCTTTACTACTACAATGAAGATTATATTCAGTATGCAATGTTATTTGAGGTTAGTTTGTGAAACTGAAAACTACTGTTAGGTACATAAAAAAATTGAAAAGCACTGTTTATTTTAGTATTATCTTTGATATATTGTATTAATTTTGTATTGTGTTTTGCTTGTAGAGATATTTTTTGTCTTTTTTAGTGAACACATACTTAAAACCATGACTTAAAACCAAAAACCGAACTGTGAGAAGTGTGTACTGTTGCACTCCTAATATGCTATATTTTGGTTTAAAGTCATGTATATAAGAATGAGTTCACTAAAAAAGACAAAAACA
>CAIGQQ010038942.1:7701938-7742648 GCA_903798035.1 Danio albolineatus
AATCAGCCAAATGATGTTCCCTTTGTAAAAACTTGATTATTGATAAAAAAAATTAAAAAACGCTCATTTTGAAAAAAAAAATGGCCATTAAATATATGAACTATTTTTAAATACAGACACTTATTGATAGTGTGACCTCTCGCGTGAAAGTAAAAATGTGTTTTTGATTGCAGTGTCTCACATTAAGAGTAATGGGTCTGTTGTTATTTAGGAAGTAGAGATTCGGCTGATTTAAAGTGACAAGCTATGTTTCTGAAGGAATTTATTTTTTGTTATGTTTCAGTTGTTTTCATCTTCACTTCCAGTGTTTGAGCTTGTCTCACCTGTTACTAATTTAGCTTTTTGCTCTTTTCTTAATTTAGGCATGGCCTTTAGATCCAGCATTCCCTGGTCTGTACTGTTTTTCAATATATCTCAAAGTTGAAGTTAATAGTTAGCTGTGATGCTGTTGGTTCTGTATTGGATTCCTGAGTGTTAGGTTTGCTTTATTATTTTCAGTATTTGAATGTTCTAAACCTCAGTTTCTCTTCTTTCACACCAGTGTAACAAAAGAAAATATAAATTCATAATGTTATAAAAGATTCATAATTTAAGAGTCTGCTGTGCTGTTCTCTTGAAAAAAATGTATCATGATAAAAAACATTAAGCTGGATAAATATATTGAACATTGTTATTATTATTATTATTATTATTATTAGTAGTAGTAGTAGTAGTAGTAGTAGTATTAGTATTAGTATTATTAAATAAGCATCATCATCTAAATAATCATCTAAATCATCATCATCATCATCATCATCATCATCATCATCATAATAATCATTATCATCATAGAAAATCATCACGATTTCTGAATGATCATGTCTCACCAAAGAAGAAAAACAATAGTTCAACCATTGGCCATCACAGGAATAAATTATTTATTATTTAAAATGTATCTAAATAAAAATTTTTAAATAAAAACAATTATTCATAGTTTATTAATTCTAAAATATTCATTCGAAACATTACTTTTAATACTTTTAATATTTACAAACAGATATTTAAAAGTAATTAAAGGTGAAAAAAGAAGTTTGCATCTACAAAGCAAACGGCAGTTGCTATTGAAACTACAATCATACTTCTACAAAACTGTTTTAAAAGTAACTTTGGTCTCACTATTCAGATTATTTCCCCCTCACAATTATACCTTTGTGACCCTGGACCACAAAACAAATCCTATTGTATGGGTCGATCATTTTCGGAAATTATAATCAAGTATGGAATTTTAGTATAGGATAATATTTGGCTGAGGTACAACTATTTTAAAATCTGAATTCTGAAGGGTTAAATATATACAAGTCAGAATTATAAACCGGCTTTGAATTTTTTTTTTCTTTTTTAAATATTTCCCAAATGTTGGTAACAGAGCAAGGAAATTTTCACTGTATGTCTGATAATATTTTTTCTTCTGGAGAAAGTCTTATTTGTTTTATTTCGGCTAGAATAAAAGCAGTTTTGAATTTTTAAAAAACATTTAAAGGTCAATATTGTTAGCCCCTTTAAGCTAATTTTATTCAATAGTCTACAGAACAAACCATCGATAATCAATAACTTGCCTAATTACCCTAACCTGCCTAGTTAACCTAATTAAGCCTTTAAATGTCACTTTAAGCTGTATAGAAGTGTCTTGAAAAATATTTAATATTATTTGCAATATTATGTAATATTATTTACTGTCATCATGACAAAGATAAAATAAATCAGTGATTAGAAATGAGTTATTAAAACTAATGTGTTTAAAAATGTGTTGAAAAATTATCTCCGTTAAACAGACATTGGGGAAAAAAATTTACAGGGGGGCTAATGATTCAGGGGGGCTAATAATTCCACCTTTAAATTGTCCAAATTGAGTCCTTAGCAATGCATATTACTAATCAAAACAAACCCAAAATTATTCATATCCTTGGGGTATGAGTAATTTGGGCTTGACTGTACAGTATATATTCTAATAGAGAATGACCTTCACACATTATCCTAATAATGTTTGGCATAAAGGAATATTCGATTGGTTTGACCCATAAAATGTTGCTGTCTAACCTGTGTTTAGTATATAACATATAAATATAAATTTAAATTTATATATCAATAAACTCAAAATTCTATTTCAAAATAATACAAAAAATTTGGTTAGCCAATTGATTAAAAAAAAAGTTTAATATTTCAACAAAAGTTCTACATTTATTTGTGCATGTTATGCAAGAAGCGGTTTTCTCTGTGCTGGTCAGGCCTTTAGGACATGCACTGTATTTATAGTAGTTGGAAATGATAATGAAGATTGAATTGTAACACACAGCGTGTTCGGCAGGAAATGCGGCAGAACATGTTTGCTATCAACAAAGCGGCTAGATGTCATTAAGCTTAAATGAATTTAAGCCCTGTTAGACGCTGCTGGTAGACGCTGTAACTACACCATCTGGAACTAAAAGGCATCTTTCTCCGATGACAGCCATACGCATTCAATATTTCATTATATTGTTGTAGGTCTTTAGCCAGAGCCGGGTTTGTTTTCGTTGGGCTCTTAAAAGCGTGAAATGGATTTATATTGTTCCCGTCTGTTGCCTTTGACATCACAGCTCAGGATAGTCACTAGTGAAGCGTTTGAGGTGATGTCAGTCAATCATTTGTAATGGCGTTATTTTCCTGCAGCACTAGAATCATTAGTCACGTGACATTTGCAAATGAAATCGTGTAAATCCAAAAAAACAACAACATATGATTCAACACTTGCATTAACCTTTTAAAGATGTAAAGCACACTTTTGAATGCCTCAAGTCCAGATGTCAGGTATTGTTTATTTAGCGAGTGACTGGACACCATGTTTAAATTAATCAAATTTTAACAAATAGTGTATTTTTAATGTGTATTTGATGCGTTTAACCTAAGTCAGGAGTTTTTAAATCCTAAGATATAATAGTGAAATTGGTTTGCGTTACACACATTTGGTCTCTCAAATCTCTAACGCTCACACTAAATGCTTTGAGATGTGCGGTACATCACCCACTGCGAGGTATTATTAGGATTATCATGCCTGAGGAACACCTCACTTGATCTCATGCAGCAGTTTGTCATAATTATTAATACTCTGATGTAACATGTTACATGAAGCCGACACATGCTTTGGAAGAGTTTACGCTAGAGGAAAGAAGACAAGATGTCTGCATTGTAGGGTTTTTTTTTTTTGTTGTTGTAAAAAAGGACCTTAGAATTACATTTTGTAAATTGTTTTGGGAGAAAAAGATTTAAAGGGTAAAGGATTGTTCACCCAAAAATTCTCCACCTTATGTGGTTTAAAACCTTTGTGAGGTTCTTTCTTCTGTTGAACACAATATAAGATGGCTTGACGAATGCTGTTTGCATGTTGTAAATGATGGCAGAATTTTCATTTTGGGGTAAACTATCCCTTTAAGGTGTTAAGGTGTTTAATCAGCTTTCCACTGGATATGTTTTTGTTTGCCTGTTTTTTTTTTTATCACATCATGATTTATATTTTGATTTGGCTATTAGTTTCTGGCTTAAAATATAAAGAGCTAGTACTTATTATTGCTTATCTGAGCCTTATATGAGCCAAATTGTACATACTGGTGCTTCGCTTTTACAGTTTCCAATGTTTAGTTGCAGGATGGAGAAACTGCTTATGGTACAATATTTTGGCAACAACGTTACAACGTGTAACCTTCAAAAACCCCATACTATATGTGTATACTAAAAAATACCACAAATAAAGAAAAATGGTTGAGAGAACCTCCTGAAAAAAGAAACCATTAGAATCCGTAGTGGTTTAAAAGGTTATAATGAGATTTGTACTGGTTTTAATGGAAACTGTACTGCTGCATGTGGCTCTCTACAGGAAAATTGTTGGTTTCTGTTGAAAGCATGTTAGAGCTAAAGATCACACTTTATTTTGATGGTCCGTTTGTTGAATTTAAGTTACATTGCAACTACTTCTCATTAGATTATAATTAGACTGTTAGGTTGGGGTTAGGGTTGGGGTTAGTGTAAGTTGACATGTACTTGCAAAGTTTTTTATAGTCAGTTAAATGTCTGTTGAATGTCAGTATCAACGGATATTAAGTAGACAGTCTACTAATACTCAAATGGACCATCGAAATAAAGTGTTACCAAGCTAAATGCTAGTATCCCAAAGCATATGTTGAAACTAATTAAGTTTTTAATGGTTAACAGTTGTTTTTAAATGTATGTACAGTGTACAAGTAATGGTATTTATTTCAAAAGCTAACACATGTTAATTATCTGGTTAAATTTAAGTTCAAGAGTTCACACTTAGCTGATTATTTAATATAAGCTAGTTTGGCATGCTGTCCCGGGAGAGAGCCCTGAGCTCAAGGGATCCTCGAGCCCAGGGCTCCCTCCCGTTTGTAGAGCGAGAGGGGAGCTTGAGCTTAGGTAGCTCTCAAACTCCCCCTCTGCAGCAGCTAAGGGAACCGTCAGAGGAGGAAGGGAGTTAGACCAGAGCCTGAATTGTTTAATCTGTAATGAATTGTGTATATCTTTGGATGGTGGGAGGAAACCGGAGGCCCCGGGGGAAACCCACGCGGCCACGGGGAGAATATACAAACTCCGCACAGAAACACCCACCAGCCTGGCGAGGACCAGGACTGGCGGTGTTCTTGCTGTGGGGCGACAGTGCTAGCCACTGAGCCGCCGTGCCGCCCAATCTAAGAAAAGGAGGAGAAGGGGGAGGAAAGGAGGGTTTTCTTCCATACGAAGATAACTGTGGACTGGAACTGTGGTTATTTATAGTAGAAGGGGAATCGTATGATTGGGAGATCGTGATAAGATAATGTGCAGCCAGCCGTGGTAAATCATAAGCACGTGATCCTCTCGAAATTAGCTTGTAAACAAACTTCACTTAGATTGTAGTGTGATTTGAAATATTTCAAATCATGTAATGTGTGCATGTTAAATGTTTGATCGAAAAACCTGTTAAGATTCTTCCTACATAGGTACTTGCATAAATTTCATAAATAAGTGTTTAAACACTCCTCTGAGCCTGGTCTAAATGCCTATCATTACTAGGTAATCTGGGCTGAGAACCAACCAAGGCCCTGGACAAAAGTCTTTTTTTTTTTTTTCCCCTGATTGTTGTTAGTGCTAAATCAAGAGTAAATCACTCTATAATCTTGTGTAGTTTGAGCCCAGATTAATTTTCAGAGACTTGAAGTAGGCAGTTGCTTTTAAAATGTAACTGAGATATTATAACGTGCAAAGGGAACAAAAATGAGTATTAATATTCAGGACCTTTCAGGAATTGTAAACTAGACCTTTAGGCGTTGGACATGAACTGTGACTATCACTGTCAGTACATGTAAGCCTGCAAATGAACCAATAGTGCTGCAAAAAAGTTCATGACTAATCATAAAACACAACGAATGGCTATTTGTTTTCAAAACTAGGCTTCCTTGGCTTTAATCTCTTGGCTTAAACTGAAAGATTTTTCGGTCCCATAGGTATCTGTTAAATGTATCCGATATCCTTTTAATGAAGCCTCTCCACGTCTAAGCAACCAGATATTAAAGCAAATACTGTATCACGCTGATGGTCAAATTTTGAAATGCTGGCTTCTAATTAGTCAATGCTGGGTATCGCATTCTTTAATTGCAGCCTTTGCAAAATAAACTTTGATATCATTTTGTCACCCCTGTGGAGTATAAATACAGCTCTCCAGACTATCCTTGAGTTCACAGAAATATTATGCTTAAATCAATATTTTATTGCTTTGGGACCCTGAAGGGCTCTGTGAAATGATACCGGTGTCTTGTCAAACATAACTCGTCACTCATGTTCTTGTGCTTAATACGACACATGCAATGACAAAAGAGTGCTTGTTTTGTTTACCTCACATTTGTGCACAGACTGAAAGATCAGTAAAATGTGTTATGAGGCGGTTATGAGGCACTGAATACGTACAACTGACTAGAAAAAAATGTCTATACTTCTAAAGCCGTTTATCTACTGTATGCCTCAGTGAAAATATAAAACCACAGCAATAACATTTATTCGTGAAGATAATTCCTCACTTCCTCACAGATAATGAGACCATTATGGAGCCCAATTGGGGAGAGATATGACATTTGATATTAAGTCATCTGCCACAGTCACCCACATAAAGGCTCTCAGTCTGGCCTTGCGGAAATATTGAACAAACCAATTCAAAGCCGATTGCAACACACCGAATATCAGTTTGAAGATATTACTTGTCTGTATTAAAGACCTAATGTTTATAATATTTGCATTCAAATTTGTGTTTTATACAGGTTTCCAAATTTGTGACTTTATTAAACTATTAGACTTTTTCAACTTTTTAAATAAATAAATAGATAAATAGATAGATAAATAAATAAATAAATAAATAAATAAATAAATAAATAAATAAATTAATTAATTAATTAATCAATCAATTAATTAATTAATTAATTAATTAATGGATGAATGAATGGATAGATACATACATGCATACATACATACTGTACATGCATACAAACAAATAAAATAAAATAAAATAAAATAAAATAAAATAAAATAAAATAAAATAAAATAAAATAAAATAAAATAAATTAAAATTAATTAAATAAATAAATAAATACATAAAAATCAGCCTTTTGATATATTTTTCTTGTTAGATTGCCTTAGATTGTTGACATAGCAATAGCATCAGTTTAGGCAGATCTATGTTAAAGCAGCATGTTAAACATTCTGAAATGTGCACATACTGTACTGTTGGTCTTTTTTGTTTGTTTTAGGCTAGATAACATTTTTGATTAAATGAAACATTGGATAATTTTGACATAACTCAGTCAGAAGGCTAGGGATGTGCAGTATTTATAATGCAGGTATTTTAAATATGTATCTAAAACAAAATGGTATTTTGTAATTTGTATTTGACAGGTTTGAGGAAAATGGCTTAATATTTTGTATCAAAATACTTTAGTGCCTGGTATTTTTGTAGTTTCAAAATACTGTAAAATACTTTGCAAAAGGTATACCATACATGATGACATCTTAAAAATGAGGCCTCTGATTGGTGATTTATTTTTAAGAAGGTGGTCAATGATTGGTGTATGCATGGAAATTATGCTTAAAGAAAGTTACAGACAAATGGTGAGGGTATATTCAGGAGCAAGTCAACAACCAATAAAAATAGCTACATAACAATGCTAAAAGGGCGCCACGGTGGCGCGTGAGTAGCACGTTCGCCTCACAGCAAGAAGGTCGCTGGTTCGATCCCCGGTTGGGGCAGGTCCCGGTTGGGCCAGTTGGCATTTCTGTGTGGAGTTTGCATGTTCTCCCCGTGGTTGCGTGGGTTTCCTCCGGGTGCTCCGGTTTCCCCCACAGTCCAAAGACATGCGGTACAGGTGAATTGGGTAAGCTAAATTGTCCATAGTGTATGTGTGTGAATGAGAATGTATGAATGTGTTTCCCAGAGATGGGTTGTGGCTGGAAGGGCATCCGCTGCGTAAAACAAATGCCGGATAAGTTGGCGGTTCATTCCGCTGTGGCGACCCCGGATTAATAAAGGGACTAAGCCGAAAAGAAAATGAATGAATGAATGAACAATGCAAAACAGAAATATATAATGCTGTAGCGTACAATTCAATCTCTTTGCTTAAGATATGAGATCTCAGTCCAACATGATGTGGAACTTCAGAACATCATCAATCTCACTCTGCTGTGGTAATGCAGAGGAACTTTAGAAATGTAAAACACCTAAATATGGTGTACTGGTGTTTTTAAGAGGGTAAACTGAGACTCTTCTAGTTAAAGAAGAGCTTAAACAAAATCTTGGAAGAGTGAGTATACTGTACAAATAATGGATGGAAATAGCAAATTATGTGAACAAAAAAGGAACTCTTCATATGGGCCTGTCACCCTTTTAAATCTAAGATTGTCAATAGGTGGAATAATCATTGAACAGAGATGATGGGCACATATTTTACCGGCCATGCAATAGGTGGAAACATAATCAACAAATATAGTATGTTCTGACTCATCTGTGTAACCCCACAGATCCTACTCTAACTCTGAGCGGTGATCGAACCGTTGACTCTCCGCATGGGGGTTGGTTGCTCGAACAAGGAGGCTAAAGACCTTGGCCACTATCTTCTGTTGAGGTTGTGTTGAGGGAATGAGGTTTTACCTGCACAGCACTTCACTAGCTGGCCTCCATTACACTTACCCCCCTAAACATTACTCCCATTCAGGTCACGGCACCAATGTAACCACACCTGTCCTACACCACCCAACCCGTTCCAAGCTGGGATCAAATCAGTGATTCTTTGCATGGTCAGAGGAGTGAGGTTTTACCTACACAGCACTTCACAAGCTGGCCTCTTTTACATCTGCATTAAATCATTTAAATCATAGGATATCATCTTCAAGACTTTCTGTTTGAAATTTGCGCAAAATTTATACTAAACTCACGTTTAGTAGAGAAACACAAGTTACCTTTGGGTTACAAGTTCAACTTACAAACAATTAGGCCACAACTACACTATACAGTAGCTAGACAAAGGGCAGAGAAAAGTTGTTGTTATCAAGCATTGTTTACTAATTCAGTTTAACGCTGAAGGGATTGATCCAGTAGGCCTATTGATGGATTTATAATTTAAAAAAAATAATAAAAATAATTTGTTTTGATACATTAGTGGCTGGTGCGTTTTGATATACTTAAAGTTGATCTATTTGGTATCTTATTAAAAAAAAAAAAAAAAAAAAAAACATTTCAATGTATTTTTGCCCATCCCTGAGAAAGGCCATAGATCTCAGGTATAGAAAGAGCCTGACGTCTGCATAAAGTGGACACCCTTAAGCAGTCAGAGCAGTTCGCGATTGAACATGGAGGATGATCTCCAAAATGTAACCAAGAGTATACTTGCTGTGCTTCATGTATTGTGCTCACCCATCTCATTAGATGAGGTTAATGTTGAAATTAAACAAACAAGCCACTATCAAAAAGTATATGGTTCATTCTTACAGTGTTGTATTCTTTTGTGTTGTCAATATACTGTAGGCCTATGTTTGGATAGGCTTATTGGCGTGTGTGCGTCGTTGCACTCAGCGTTTGTATAACTAGTGGGAGTCACGAGTCACTGGCATTGTTGTTTTGTCTTTCCTGGACTGCAATGTTTAAGAACCCACATTTTAAGAAAAGTGATTGTACTGTAGTAGCTATAGCATCAAGCACTAATTCATTATCATTTACTATGGGATCGGTCATAAAAAAATACATACAATAAAACATACAGATGAACCAATTACGCAAGAAACTATTGTGACAAGATGAAAGGTAAAACGAGGATCAATATTGGCATATCCAAGATGGAGAGAGATTGCTATCTGCTAAGAGCTTGGACTACAAAGACATGCAGATCCTGCTTGTGTTTGATTAGACAGTGTGCAAATGTTTGAATACCTTTATATGATATTCTAATATCAGTCTAGCTCAAGGCAATGTGCACCAATTGTGTCGTGCCAGCCACTAAGCTAATGCATACAGCAACATTATAACCTAACAATGTTCAGCACAACTAAAATGTATCATTGTTTTGACTACAGTGCTTTCCAACTGGACAACTGTTTGAGTTGACCTGATTTAGCATGTACTGCACAAGTTTGTTAGTTCCACCTGTTTTCTTTTTTAGAGTGATTTAAAATAATGTCAATTAAACTGATCAAATTGCAATGTTTACTCTAATTTTAATTCGTTTCTTCATCCACTATTGTATGTCTGCTGTACGTCTATGTGAATGTAAATATGACAACTCCCATGATTACACACTCATTCTTATATGTTCTTCTACCTTCTGTAGCCGAAGACAAATTAAGGCTGTGAGCTAAACCGTTTCAGGAAGGTGAGTGAGGTGAGAATTTGCAGATAGATATTTTTTATATATTTGTTTAATGGTTGCTTGATTTCTATCTTTGATTTTTGATGTTTTTTTTGTGTGTGTGTGTATATATGTATATATGTACATGTATATATGCAACATAGCCTGATAAAACCTATATAGCCTAAAGCAGGGATGTCAACTCAGTACCTGGAGAGCCACGGCCTTGCAGTTTAGTTCCAACCCTGTTTCAAAACACTTACCTGCTGGTTTCAAACAAGCCAGATGGACTCATTTAGAATAATCAGGTATGTTTAATTAAGATTAAAGCTAAACTGTGCAAAGCTGTGGCCCTAGAGTAACTGAGTTTGACACCCCAGACCTTAAGGTTTTGAAATTTCTTAAACAGATGAATTATCACAGAAGAACACAGGTGGAAAATAAACACATTAATGGTGATAAAGTGTTAGAGTGTATGGAAAATTTTATCAATTTAACTTTCATTGCATTCAAGTTATGCTTTAGTTAATGAATGTATTCTTTAATTATGTATGGCCATTATGTACTGTAGTTGATGAAACACTTTAATCCACACTGCTTTTTGTGTAACGTTATCATGCATTCGTCCATATAGGCTCCTGCAGCCACACATTTGGACTGATGGAATCATTTCTGCTCTGCCCAAAAGGCCACATGACTGACATGTAAAGCAACCACTGAGAATTCATATTTGTCTGCATCATGGTTAGGGTTAGTAAAATTTAATATCTCTAAAAAACCGACCAGCGTATAATCAATAAATCATGCATTCAGGAACACCATCAAGTCATCAAGAGTTTATGCTGTGAACTTTGCATACTTTGAAAAGTGTTCAACTTACCCTGACAAGCACTCATTGTCACAGTTGTAAACACAATGGCTTTCTTCTTGTGTAATGAAACAAAACACATGGCTCGCGAAAAGAAATCCTGTTGTAAAATTCTATCCTCTGGTCTACCTATCTAAACAACTTTTTTTATTGCATGGCACTATGAGCTCAAAAAATATTACTGTCAGGAAATTTTAGTATAGCCTGTAACACCTGAAATAGACCCTAGACGCCTGACACATTGGCAAACCAGGGGTTTCTGTCTGTGTTTAACAGTGGATGAGCCTAGAGTGGATCTTCAAAAAAAAATGATTCAGTCTATAACTGACTACAGTATCAGTGCATTGTATCTGCAATTGCCCATTCATTAAGGCATCGAAAGAAGCCCAAGGGCAGGCCGAGGGCCAAGTCAGGCAGAGTCAGGACATGAACTCCTCCAGAATAAATAAAGCTTCATCTCAAAAAGCAAAACATTTGAGTTTCCCACGGGGCAATGCAGTAAGACAACAAGACTTATAAACGAAAGGTAAAAAGTAAGGGTAAAAGTTTTTGTGATTCTCATTATTAGTATGTTAATTTCACCTAAAATATGATTTAATATGAATAAATTAATGGCTTGTCGTTTAAAGGAAGAAAAAGTCTATACCCAAATGTCTCCCTTTACAAATAAGGCACTGTTCATTCAAAAAAAAAGAAAAGAAAAACAATTACATTTTAGTTTGAAATCGCATAAATTTAGTGAATTATTGAATAGAATTATTGAATTCTTTCTTTGTCAAATAAAAGTATATGATCATGCACAAAACGTTCAACTTTGTAATACCAGTGGTAAGTGTATTAATTGAACATAAAATAATTTTGTAAGCATAACAAGCTATTCATGCAGCACGGTGTTTGAGTCACTAGTTTGAGTCCCGGCTGTGCCAGTTGGCATTCCAGTGTGGAGTTTGCATGTTCTCCCTGGGTTTGCATGGGTTTCCTTTGGATGCTCCGGTTTTCCCCACAGTCCAAAGACATGCGGTATAGGTGAATTAAATTGGCCGTAGTGTATGTGTGTGAATGTGAGTGTGTGGCTGTTTCCCAGCAATCCCATCCAGTCGCAACCCCTGATAAATAAAGGGACTAAACTAACGGAAAATGAATTAATAAATAATTTTGCATGCATAATAAACTTTTCAGGTGGCATGGTGGCTCAGTATTGTCACCTCACAATAAGATGGTCACTGGTTCGAGTCCCAGCTGGGCCAGTTTGCATTTCTGTATTGAGTTTGCATGTTCTCCCCGTGTTGGCGAGGGTTTCCTCTGGGTGCTCTAGTTTCCTGCATAGTCCAAAGACATGTGCAATTGGTGAATTGGATGAACTAAATTGGCTGTAGTGTATGAGTGCGCGTGTGAATGTGTGAGTGTATGGGTGTTTCCCAGTACTGAGTTGTGGCTGGAAGGGCATCCCCTGCGTAAAACATATGTTGGAATAGTTGATGGTTCATTCCCCAGTGGCGACCCATGATAATAAAGGGACTAAGCTGAAGGAAAATGAATGAATAATAAGCTTTTCATTTAAATAGACATATCAATATAAATATTTTTATATTTATGTTACCTGAAGCACCATTCAAATGCACAGTTCAACTCAAACTTTCCATTGCTTTAGAAGACTTTAAATGAGAATTTTTTTGTAAATTAATAAATGTCTGCAAACATCTGTCAGTTTAGTTCTTTTTAGGGCTTCGGGGATTTCTTTTTTGAAATAATAATACAGACATTTAGGTGTGTGAAAGTATGCGTGTCATAGATTTACTTTTGCTCCCTATTAAATTTGAATCTAAACCTACTAACGTTATATTGAGATTCAGCAATAACTCAATAATTTAACCTGACTGACAGCTTTTTATGTGTAAATCTGTAGATCCTAAAAAGAATACTCTTTCAAGCGAAACTTGTAGGTGCTTTGTTTTAGATTACAGTAAGTAATCGCTGTATTCTCCAGACAGATTGTGTCCTCGTTGCACCCATGTAGATCCTGCTGAAAAAGCTCTTCTTCCACTCACACAGCCACTGTGAATAATTGGTAGGAGAGAGTTCCTCTTGAATGAACAGTGAACTTCATCTAATAAGACCGCCTTGGGCTCATAAGCAACGTCAGTGCAACTAAAGAACAGTAGTTAGAGATGAGAGTCGCACAGAGAAGACAGGCTCTATTACACTGTCCGAGACCTTGAAAATGGAAAAAAGAGAAATCGCTGAGTTCTTGTTCAACGTCATGAGTTCAACTGTCAGAGAATGCACATACATGAAAATGTAAAGAAGGTCCCATTTCCAGATGGTTCCATTTCCATTTGTGTGCACTTTTGCATTTCAGAAAGTTACAATAAACTGTTTAGTAATAGGGTCGGCATGGTAGATCAATGGTTAACACTGTCACCTCACAGCAAAAGGTCGCTGGTTCAAGTCCTGGCTGGGCCAGTTGGCATTTCTGTGTGGAGTTTGCATGTTCTCCCCGTGTTCGCATAGGTTTCCTCTGGGTGCTGCGGTCCAAAGTAGGCATGGGACGATAACCTTTTCAAGGTATGGAAAAGTCAAGGTTTTTATACCGCCAAAATTTTCTGCAATACCGTTCCTAAGGTATGAGTAAGATTTTTTATTTACATTTTTTGTTTGTTTTTTTAGGTGGAAATTGTAAAGAAATCTGTGTTTTTGAAACAAACAAACAGACCGCAGAAGTCAATGATTCACTTGAATTATTTAGCCTGACATGTTTACTGCCCCAAAATACTTTAAATGTTTTTCAAAATATAATATTTTGTGTTCAAAGGCGGAAAAGGTTTTGTTTTTTAGCCAGACGTTTAAAAAGAATATATTATAGAGCAGTAATCACAATACCGTCATACCATGAAACCGTGATATTTTTATCCAAGGTTATCATACCGTCAGAATCTTATACTGGCCCATGCCTAGTCCAAAGACATTATTGGTGAATTGGGTAAACAAAATGCGAGGGTGTCTATGGAAAAGGAAAATATTTAGTAACATATATTCTTTCTATATTATTTATTAGTTCTGTTACATATTATCAATGATGTAACTATACCAACAGATTTAACAATAAAATCATTAACAATTTGTAACTTTTTAGACAAAAATTCCACTTGATCAAATAATGAAATCATGATTAAAATATAAATAAACAATGTGTGATCGATGTTAAATTCTGCGTTCCTGTTGATATTAATATTGTTTGACGTGGAAAAAAATTACTTTTTAAATCAAAATATTTTCTGAGAAACAGCACACATACAGCACCTTTTAGTGCTTCAGATCTTATCATTGAGAGAAAGTTGTTTTAATCATTTTGAATGCAAATTAAGGGGCGACACGGTGGCGCATTAGGTAGTGCTGTCGCCTCACAACAAGAAGGTCGTTGGTTTGAGCCTCGGCTGGGTCAGTTGGCGTTTCTATGTGAAGTTTGAATGTTCTCCCCGTGGTCGCGTGGGTTTCCTCTGGGTGCTCCGGTTTACCCCACAAGTCCAAAGACATGCGGTACAGGTGAATTGGGTAAGCTGAATTTTCCGTAGTGTATGTGTGTGAATAAGAATGTGTGGATGTTTCCCAGAGATGGGTTGCGGCTGGAAGGGCATCCGCTGCGTAAAACAAATGCTGGATAAGTTGCTGGTTCATTCCGCTCTGGCGACCCCGGATTAATAAAGGGACGAATGAATGAATTAATTAATGAATTAATTAATTCAAATTATGATATGATAACTGGAGTAATACAATACAAGATAATTGGACACACGTTTATAAGATCATTATTTATAAATGATTTTAAAATTGTTGCAAAAATAGGAAAATGACCGTTTAGGGCAATTATAAATAAAATAAATGAAATGTTACTAAAAACAAATGTGAAATAAAACAATCTGATTAAACAATGATGCGGGGTGGAAAAATATGACTAACTTAAATGACAATAAATCATGATTTTCAGCTACTGTATATAGACCATTTCGAGGGATGTAAACAATAACTATGGTCTCAAACTATTTCCTGTTTTAATTTTTAATTTCCATAGCTTCAGTGAATCTAAAAAAGTCCCCATATTGATAAATAATGTTATGACAGCTGTTTTAAAATTACGATATGATTGAATTGCCTCTTGTTACACTTACAAAATAGTTTGACAACAAGCAGGAAATGTTCATGGGCCAGTGATATCGCTATATTGAAATTGTCTGTAAGACACAGAAAATGTCTGGTTGTTAGGCATGTGACAATATTGAAGGTTCAGCAAAATTGCCATATTGTGGCAATTGATGACAATGAGTAACAAACTATTCAAATAATTAGAAATATAACCATTAGAAAGAGCAGGGAAAATGGCTTTACACACCACATGCATTTGCAGTTATAAAATCACCAATATAGTCACTTCTAGCACTCAGGTAGAGTCTTATTGCAAGTTTTATGATGTAGGTACAATGGCTGTGTTGAAATGAGGCTTACCTAACAGCAGGGAATGGTTGGTCTGAATAATCTAAACAGACAGTGGTGCCACAGCAGATCGCGTGTTTGAGGTTGAGTAGCTTAAATAAAACAGATAGACCGCAATGGGGAGGAGAGGAACCACTTTGTTTCACCACAGAAGAACAATGAAGAGCAAATGTGTGCGTGCTTGAGTATTTGTGAATTACTGTATCTTCAGATATGTGCTGGAATGGTCGCTAATTGAATATTCACACTGGGTCAGTGGTCTTCACAGTGGGCCATGGGAGGTCCGAGAACTAGTGAGAAGCTTAATGAAGCACACAGCGTGGGAGGCTAATGGAACAATTACTGGGTTAATTTGACCCACTAATCAAGGAACAGAACATGGAGCAATGTACTCAGTAGAGGAAAACGCAAAAGTAAAAAAACAATTTTCTACTGTCTATCATAATATCATAATTAGTGTTTAATGATCTACTGTAGGAGTAAAAACAAATAAACACATCATGAGAGTGCAAAAGCTTTCACAGTGTGATGAAACCCATTAGAATGAGGTTAGAATGAGCCTATAATTAATTAATCCATATTCATATTCACAAGATAACGCTATATAACACAGGCAGTATTCAGATGTATTTCAAGGTATTTGTGTCAGGTTTATGTCCTCAAACTGCTTCCTTTTTGTTGTTTTGATTTAGATTGTTTTTTCTGTTGTAGAAGTAGTTTTAAATCATTTAAACTGTTCAGCATTATGATATGAAACTGTGATCAAGACCTGTCTGCTACTACTTTAGCTGTGTGTTTATTTGAAAATAACTGTACAAACAAACAAACAAACAAACAAACAAATAAACAAACAAATAAAAAAAATAATAAATAAATAAATAAATAAATAAATAAATAAATAAATACATAAATAAATAAATAAATAAATAAATAAATAAATAAATAAATAAATAAATAAATAAATAAAATGTGCGACAATGTAAAATAAAAATAAAAACATTACAACATTACTGAGTAGAAAGGAAAATGCAGATTCACTGTCTGACAGTAGGTGGCGCTTATGGAAAATCATAAATACAGCATTATATTACACTGGAACACAAAGCAGCGCAGCATAACTTTCTTATTCAGACAGTGACTTTGAACAAATATGAGTCTAAATGTCTGATAGTTAATCAGTATGTACATATTTTCAAATAGCCATTTACATTAATTACTTAAAGTTCTTAAATATCATTTATTTTAAATGATTGGATTACAGTAATTTTACCAGTATTTTTTAAAGTAATTTTTTTTATTTTATGCAAGCCCAGAAATAATATCTTGATACTGATACTTTTGTACTTCCGTTTGTTACAAGCATTTGTTTACTTTTTAATTACAATTGATTGTAAAGTGTTTTACTGTATTTAAATATTAAATGGTAATACTTTATTTTAAGATGTCATTTATACACATTCCCAGTACTTACTATGGTAGTTACAATAAATGATGCATAATTACATGTAACTAACCCTAAACCTAACCTGAATTCTAACCTTAACCATATAATAAGTACATTCAGTCATTTTCTTTTCGGCTTAGTCCCTTTATTAATCCGGGGTTACCACAGCGAAATGAACCGCCAACTCATCCAGCATATATTTTACACAGCGGATGCCCTTCCAGCTGCAACCCATCTCTGGGAAATATCCATACACACTCATTCACACACATACACTACAGACAATTTAGCCTACTCAATTTACCACAAGTCTTTGGACTCGTGGGGGAAACCGGAGCACCCGGAGGAAACCCACGCGACCACGGGGAGAACATGCAAACTCCACACAGAAATGCCAACTGACCCAGCCGAGGCTCAAACCAGCGACCTTCTTGCTGTGAGGCAATCGTGCTACCCACTAGGCCACTGTGGCACCATAATAAGTACGCATAATTAGTTAATATTACTCAACAGTTAAATTCACAGTAATAAGGACACAGTAAAATAAAGTATTTCTTGCTTATAAACGTAGGGTTGTTTCAACATGCTTATGTAATCTAACACAATGCCATCATAATGCCATATCCGTGATGAAATCTTTATCAGTTATTATAACATGAATTTGATGCCACCACATGCCTACTTCATTTCAAAAGCAATAAAACCAACAAGCTCCTCCACATAATAATGTACATTTAAGTGTATGCTAAGATAATTGGAATTGTCAGTACTTGATGTAAACAGAGCACTGTAAAGTATATTTGTCCAAAACCTGTTTTTCTTGTAGCTATTAGTTTTCAAACTGGTGCCACAAACTTCTCAGCTGAGGGCCAGCATAAGGTCTTTGTCTCTATTGGCAGAGGAAAGTGACATATGGGTCTGTGTGACACCGGTGATAAGCACTCCGTCCACTCACAGGAAAATGACTGGCCTGTTCAGTGTTGTTTGATATTGGGCCAGTTACCTGAAACCTCTAAAAATAGTTGCTTTCTGTCCGCTATGATCCGGTACATTTAAAAAAACAGAGAAACGACCGAAAATATGAAATCACGGGAAGAATGTGTATGAAGTTTATGAAGAATGCTGCCTGATTCTAAAAGATTAGTGGGTTTCACTGTATTTTAAAGTCTTCTTTTCCAGTTTTAACTGTTCATTTCTACTGAGCGATGGTCATTAATTACATGCACTCATATTAAGGTAACAATGAAGGTTAGATTTAAGATAAGTTGCATGTAATTATGCATAATTATTTGTAATTGCTAAATATATTGTACATGCACATGCACCTATAACATGCAATAGTGTTAAAGTAAATGTTACATATTTTTAAAACTCACTTCACACCACAACACAACACAACACAGTTACTTACTATTATATTGTATGGATGTAAATCTGTCAATATTTTAAATCCTGTACTTTAAATACTACACCATTAACTGGAATCTTGGTGCCCACTAGAAAGTTTTTAATTAACTGCTCAGTTACCATTCTGAGTCATTGCCTCAGTAAAGAACAGGTGTAATTAGTAAGGCAATGTTAGCTACATTTTGTTTGTTTGTTTGTTTGTTTTAATGAATCGCAAAGATACCATTTAAACAACTCATTGTATCAGGGGGAAAATGTTTTAAGAAATGTTACCGCAAGTGAAATGGATAGTTTTATAAATATGCATGAAATCTTGTTGTCATTTGATATGCTGTAATTTAAGCACTCAATTACCTTGAATCCTGGAGCCAAAGTTTCACTAGTAAGTTTTTAATTAACTACAAAGTTACTTGTCAAACTAGTCATTACCAAAATGAAAAGCAATTATATCTAATGTTTTAAGAAAGGTTGCCACAAAGGTTAATTAAGTACTGGTTTAATTATTTTTATATACAGTGAATAACTGTACAGTAACTGTACTGTATAATCGTTTGCATTGGTACAGTATCAACA
Source organism: Danio albolineatus (assembly GCA_903798035.1). Lineage (NCBI taxonomy): Eukaryota > Metazoa > Chordata > Actinopteri > Cypriniformes > Danionidae > Danio > Danio albolineatus. The sequence goes on from CAIGQQ010038942.1 coordinate 7,720,603, forward strand.
ATTGTGAAACATACAGAGATACCCGAGTATCATTTATCTACATCATAGTAAATGACAAAAAAGCAATAAGCTTCCAGAAAACAAATCTAATTAAGTGCCGATGATTAATAAATAAATTTTAGCCACTGTTTGTTCTATGAACAGTTACAGGTGAATGTAAAAAGATAATAGTATTGGGAAAAACTGTAGGTTAAAAGCGATAGACAGACAGAAATATGTTGAAACGGCTTGCCATATTCGTTTTAAAAGCGATCTTACCTGCGTTTCTAAGTTTCTTGTTTCTGTAGACGGAGAAGATCACCAAGAGGTTCCCCAATATATCAACCACGATAGTGAAGATCAGAAAACTGCCCAAAGTTGTGGCGACCCAGGGAGGGCGATTCAGAGTGTTCTCATGAGGGCTCAGTGAAGAACTGTTCATCAAGCCGCTGCCATTTATTTTCATTTTATCTTCACTTCAGAAATCCTCGCCATAAATCATAGGACTTGATTCCATTGTAAAACCATGTGTGGCGGTGATTGCGTTTGCGTAAACGTGCGTAAACTGAAGCTCTGTTATCATGTCATGTGGTCCTCGATGGTGCGCACGCCTTCGTGGTCTGAGCGCGGACATGTGTCCGCACTTTTATAGCTTTCTGTCTACATCAGATTGTTGGTATGTGACATCCGACAGCAAGTTAAGTTCTCCCCAAATGCCCATGGATGGGTGATGCTGTCTGTAGATCGCGGTTACGCTGCCCCGCTGTGGAAGACAACGAAATCGGCAAGGAATTTGGGTCGGAGAAGGTTCAGCTTCTTTCACAGCCACTCGCGATTACTTATGCATGTGTTCATTCATTATTTTAGGTCATTCATGCTGTATCTATGTTGAAATCGTCATATTCCTTTAGTTTATTCAAGCGTTGTGAGAAAATAATTAGCTGCATATTGGTTAAAACCTGGAGTCGTCGAGTTCAAACACTGGCGAGAGTGATTCTTGAATTATTAGTAATCCCCTTAGGCAAGAATTTTTACACCAGATTGCTCTATGTCTGTTTCTGTAATAGACAAAAGGTATTTAAAGTCACAAGATGAAGTATTAATGCCATGGATATCAGGGCTGTTCAAAGTGCACTTGCAGCAAAACTTATTTTAAAAGTATGATAGATAGTTTACATTTTAGACGCATTCATTCATATTTTTATTACTTCTAAGACATTCCAGATATTTCTTAGAACAAGTTACAAACCAAGTCAAATTTGTTTGTATGAAGTGCTTTGTACAATGTTTTGTAGCCTACAGTGTTTTGAAGCACCTAAAAAACTGGAAAATAATAATTTAGTGTTAATAATTAAAATTCGCCTTGTGCAATACTTCATTGATTTCAATGTCTATCAGGATTGCAAAGTATTACATTACACAATATTCAAGAAATTAAGCAAATATAAGTAAATTATTTACTTTTTGCTCAAATTCAGTTTGATAGCCCAAATGTCACTGTTGTAAAGTTATTGTCACCACACAGCTCAATTCCATCAAAATGATGTTCTCTTCAATAATATTTCTGAACACTGACTTGTTGTCTCTATTGTCTGGATAAAAGCGTCCTGAAAAAGCTGCACAATTATAACATTTAAAGATTTTTTAAAAATGTATTACATCCTTTGAGTCTATTTATCAGTCCATTCATCTTTAAAAACACGACTTTAATAAAACTTATTGGATTAAACCTGGTATTTTTCAGAAAATATAAACATGACTTTTGAAAACAGCACTGCTGATGTGTTGCAAGCATGTCAGTGCTTAGAAAAAGATATAAATTCTATAATCACGTTGACCTTTTTTGGAACTGTCTAATTGGGCTTTTGACTTAAAGCCTTAGAGCTACTGAGACATATTCTGTGTGACAGCTTCCCTCTAGGAAAAAGATTATTTTTTTTTTCATTATTATTACGCCATTATCACCTTGCTCTAATAGGCATGCAGTCAGCCACATATCAAGCATGAAATGTGTGAGGAGTGCATTTGTTGAGTTTAAACGCATATTCCTGATGGTGTTATCAGCAGTTCCTCAGTGCATATTATTCTAAGGAAAATATGTGCCGTCTTATACTGTTATCTAAATGTAGAGTTTTCCAACCGCCAGATGGAGATGAAAAAGCATCTGAGCAGCAATAATAAACTGCCCCTTAAAAACAACCTTTAGAGCATGCAGCTGTCCATTTGCACATACAGCCAAATGTATTCGTCATAGAGTAATGTGGTCCAAATACTCTTTGGACTGCGGTTCAGCACCATGCATTAGCTTTGCATTGGAGGATGCCTGTCGGTGCCAGCCTCTTTATATAAACCACACTGAATAGTTGCAGTTTTATCTCTCTAATACACTCTCCATTTCAGACGTCAGAGCTATACATTCAGTGTGTCAAAAGTTAAACGGGTTATATAATATATCCTAAATACTTTCCGCCTGAGATCCATTTCTTAAGTTAGTCAGGGTGTTTTGCACCAAAATCCGGTGATAATTTAAAAGTTTTCATGATCTCTGTGGCATTTACAATTACTGTAAATGGAAGGCTTTATGCTATTGTATTTTATAACATACCTATTTTATTCTATTTTAATTTTGGAGGTGTCCTGCAATAGGTTTACAACCATACAAGGTCTAAAAGCACTTTCATTTTCTCATGCGCTCCACATCAGCTCTTTTCTCAGAGTTCAAACTATATGTGTATGCTCAAAAATGTCCTCACGAAATATATCTAAACAACTATCACAATTAAAATGAAATGTGTAAACATATTGTCAGTTCACTGAAAATAATACGCAATCACAAACATTTGTGTTAAGCTCATGAATGCCCTCTTACAAATTCTATAAATTATGACACAATCAATGAATGAGATTCATTTCTAACTTCAGTGACAATCAATGGTGTAAAGAAACAAATTACACATACTCGACTGCTGTAGAGTAGGTGTTCTCAGGACTTGTAATTTACTAAGCAGTTTTAAAAATGTGTTCTTTTGCTTTCCCTATGTGTACTTTGACTTTCCCTTTTAGTGCAGTATCTGTACTTTTTATTTTATTTCATTACTTCAACCTGAAACTACTTCACAACCTAAAATCAACCAAATATCAACGTCTAATTATGTTACGGCTTGATGTTTTGTGGACATCACCACTATGATATCTATCAGATGTTGGATTTTAGTTGCCATACCTGATGAATAAATGTCGGTAATTTGACGTCAATATGACGTTGGTTTAAGATGTTGGCTCGACGTTGGATTTTGGTCACTTTCCAACGCAACCTAAAATCAACCAAATGTCATTTGACGTCATTATTGGACATCAAAATAACATTGTCCTTAGATGCTGGCTAGACATTTAATTTTGGTCACCTGATGTCACAACCTAAATCTAACCTTATATTAACGTCTTATGATGCTGTGTGCCAGCTGGGCTGTCTGACACAAAGCATGCTGGCAACTAAAGGTAGTTGACTAGGTAGACTGGTTAGAATAGGTTAACTAGGTTAACAGTTTAAGTTCAACTCAATACAATCAAATTTTGAGTTCTTGTCATTTGTTAAGCTATTTATTGCAATAAGCTTTTATTTAATATTAAGTAAAAGAAACTGATTTAACTAATTGCTAGCTCAATTTACAGTGTTGTAAGATAATATGTTTGGCAACATACTGTATCAGATGTAATTCCATTACAGTAAGTTCAAAGTCCAGTGTACTTATACTATACAGACAGTTCTTGATTTGACTTCACTGCAATAAGGTTTTATGAATAAACCTTTTTTTATGAATAAAAAGGGCACTTTTAAAACTTTTATGAAAATAGCTTTTATGACTCTTTGCAATAATGTTTACTTATGGTTTGTGGCTATCGGGCACAATATAATTGCCTCATTCTTCAGTAACAGCATTTCTGGAAAACATTCATTACACTCTGACGAAAAAGTCTGCACTTTAGCCACACAAGCTGTTAAGGTCAGACTGACGTTATCAAGGACACTTTAATAAACAAACTCTTTTCTAATTTAGGGATCCCGAGTAAGACAGAGCAGATTTACATACATTACCCCAAAAAAGTTCTACTTTGAAACCTGTTTTCAGAAGTTTGCGTTTTCAAGTCAAACCTTTATAAATGGACTTCTAAAATGCATAACAGTTAAAATAGATGCTGAAACAGTTTTGTTAATTCAATTTTAAATCCCCAGTAGCAATAGTTTTGACGTAGTAGCAACTCCATTGGACTGAACTATTGTCAGTAATGGTGTAACGGATCATGGTTGATGGTAGATTAATCCTAAATTTGTAAGGATCACAGAGAAATCGCCTCTCTCGCAATTCAAATCACATGTATCAAAGCATTTAGGCTTTCCTGAAAAATATAATGATGACAGAAGAAGTTGTGGTCGGTTATTCGGGTTGTGGAGGGTTTCTTAGGTTATTAAAGGTGTTTTCCATCGTTACTTCCTTAGCCTGAATTAATGCATTCGGTGTAACCTGCACGATTAATCATAAAAAGATGGGGATCTCAACACCCACGCAACATAAATTATAAATGATGATAGCTTGCATACGTTTATTAGTCTTAAGAGATCCAGTCTTTAGTCTTTTGAGTTGTGAACTGGGAGATGTACTGGAATAACAGTTTATTGATTTGATGAAACCACTGATGTTTATGGTAAAAATGAAAATGACTGTCGTATGCATTTAGCTTGATGCTCAAAAATGAAAGCTGTAGGCAGCAATTACATTATTTAACCAATAGGTACTTTACCCAGCCATCAAAAAGATGCCACTGAAAAAACGATCCATCTAGAAATGAAACATAAAGTTTTATAAATGAATCATTTATTGAAAATGAGACTAAAAATAAATATTGGTTGTACAAATTATAATGTTAGATTTATACATTTACTGTCATGAGCAACAGTAGTTGTTTTTTCACAGTACTGAATGTTTTACAGTTCATTTTTATTCAACTGATTGTTTCTTCATTTTATTTTTAATAAAATTACAGGTTCTAAGTTCTATTTGTTAAAACCAAAAGTGTCATGCAGTACTGTTTTTTTAATTAATGGAAAGCAAATTACATTTGTCTCCTCCCCCTTTTTGGCTGACCCAAAAAAATTGGCCGATCCGTGAAAACAAAAGCATAACATGATTCGAACCGTGAGATCTGTGATGCGTTACACCACTAATTGTCAGTGTAACTCGAATGATGCACAGACAACTCTGGGTTTTGTTTTTGATCCCGGACTTGAAGAGCAGTTAAGTGCACTTGAACAAGTCACAGGAAAAAAATATCATCTTATCTGAAATGGAACAGATTAATGAGTTGGAGTCCGGGAGACAATTTAATGAAGAAGAATCCAATACAATTTTGCATTAGCTCATTCATCAAGAATGCAGATCTTAACGTTTATTGACATGTACCCTCACCCTCCTATCAGAACACATTAACACTGGATCTCATTACACTTTACCCATGGAATTGGTTACTCCAGAGGACACAATACAGATGAGAATATTCCAGTATTCTCCTTTAAATTGACATGATGTGTTTTTACTTTAAACTGGAGAGAGAGACGATAATATGTATAATTTTGAATTAAGGTTGCATTTGATCTATACAATGTGACATAAATAGAAGCAAGTAGGTCCAGCATCAGCTGTCGTACTGTACATACAACATGCTTATACTCTCGCACACTAACACAGGCATATCTGTTTACTCTTGTATATAATAGAAAAATACCTCAACCATCAAATCATGTCACGCTATCTACTACGCCTTACTGGCAAGCAGATGGGAGCAGATATATAAGAACAGACAGCTTGGTTTACTGGCAAATTCCAAAGATACGATGATCTGATGACTACCAAATTGAAAAGCTGTTTCGGTTTTACAAACTTCTGACCAACAAATGAAGGACAATGCCATGTGCTAAGTAATTAACTTTAAAGTGCACTGTTCGTCTCGCTGGCGTTTTATTGATAAAAGTCGTCGTGTTAGACGTGACCTCTTTGAGCTACCATTGTTTTGTTTTTTTTAAAGATCACAGGTTGAGGTGTTCATTTGGATTGAGTGTAATTACGTTTTGAACTTTGTCAGTCCTCAGATACGAGGAATCCTCACTCATATTACAGAGAGTGTGAGAAAGGGGATACAGGACCATAGTCATCAATAAATCATTAAAGTGTACTGGAAGTTAATTCTGAGATAGAGCCTTTGTTGTTTAGCAGTAAGGAGAGCCTTGAGTTTTAGTTTTATCATTCACTGTGTATCTAACTATATCAAGTTACAGCTGAGAAACTTTGTGACTCCATTTCAACTTCGACTATTTAGAATAAGTAAAAGATCTGGGAGTCATTTCCAAAAAGAATCGATTTCCTGATTCTGAGAGACAGTCGATTCCAAAGTTTAAATTTTACGATTCCATAAAGACAATCGACTTCTTCTCTTTTCATTTTAAAGGAACTAACTACTAATGTGAACTAATAATTTGCTAATAACGATCAGAAGTAACTTCCTAATAATGATCAGATACATTCCCACCAACAAATTTGCATGGTTCACTTCAATTAATTGGTTCAAATAACCAAATCTGCAGTTCTTTTCTTTTTTGACAAATTTTTAATAGCTGTCATGCTCCCGTATGTAGATAATAGACAATGTAAATGTGTATTGCAGATCTTTTTAATTTTTAATTCATTCATTCATTTTCTGTTAGCTTAGTCCCTTTTTTCATAAGCAGAATGAATCACCAACTTATCCAGCATATGTATTACACAGCGGATGCCCTTCCAGCTGCAACCCAGAACTGAGAAACATCCATACACACTCATTGACACATACTGTACACTACGACCAATTTAGATTATTTAATTCACCTATAGCACATGTCTTTGGAGTGTGGGGGAAACAGGAGCACCAGGAGGAAACCCACACTAACACGGGGAGAACATGCAAACTCCACACAGAAACGGCAACTGACCCAGCTGGGACTCGAACCAGCAACCTTCTTGCTGTGAGGCGACAGTGCTAACCTTTTCATTCAAGTTAATAGTGTTTCTTTAAGTTGACAACTTTATTTCTGTACCTAATGCTCGACATTGGCACACGAATGTTGTTTGTTGTACCTGCCTTATAAACGGCATGTTTTATAATTAAATGGTGAGACTGAATTATAATCCACAAGGTTTGAGTCCCATAAATTATGTATAATTTATAAAAACGGATTCACCTGACATTGTTTTAACGAAACATCCATGCACATCTGACCGACAGATAAACTGTTTATTATTTAATAATTAGTATTATTATTTAAACTGTACATTATTTATTTCAGTATTATAATGCTGTTATTTCAGTGTACAGTTTGCTGTTTGTGTTACAGTATGTACGTTTAGACACTATACACTCTCAGAAATAAAGGTTCAAAATCTGTAACTGGGGCTGTACCTTTTTTTAAAAGGTACATTTTTGTTCCTAAAAGGTCATTAAAGGTACATATTAAAACCCAAAAAGTACAAATGTATACCTCATAGTACCTAAAGGGCCACAAAACCCTGTCTCAGGTGTTTTCACACCTACAGTCTGGAAAAGCTCAGGAAAGTGGGTGTGTCCAGCTCTGTTTAGGTGGGAGTGTCAGGGGAGGGAAAGAGGGAAGGTGCATAAAAATGGGAGTTTCCATTTGGGCAAACGCTCATTTTCAAACAGGCAACACACAAACACACTGACATCAGTAATCTAATTATTTACCAAATTATTAAATTTGTCAACTTTAACTGCAGTTTGGCACTTTCAGTCAATAAGATTTCCTGCATGTCCCTTGTGACAAACGAGATATTAAATGTGAGTAACTGCTGGAGAAGTGCAGATTTATTGTGTTTAGAGTGTTTGATACCGCACGGCATATGTTAGAAAAAAAAAAACTCTGCATTTCTTGGTAACTCAGTAGGCAGCATCAGAAAGTCGTGTGTGTTTAGGCTATCCTGTCACAAAACGCGGCAAAAATTCTACACGACGGTAACCGTTTGACTAGGGTGTTCATATGTTTACATTCGGAGAGTACGCTCACTTACCACATCTGTAGAGACGGGAAAATCAACACCAACTGGACTGCGGCTGTTTTTTTTAAAAGGAGACTAGTGCCAAATCGGCATTTTACTATTTCCAGATGCGGAAAGCTCTTGGGTAAAAATGTTCCTTACAAACGCATTTCTGTTGCGTGCACTGTAATCCACCATGAGTCCAGTTGCGCTCTCATAGCAGGGAAATGAAAGCAAAACTTTCATTGGAGCACATTTATAAACACAACACTGGCGACCTGTGTCTCCAAACAATTCTTCTTCTTCCACTTGTTTTGGCAACACAGCATGGCGTCTCTCTGCCACCTGAACACTGTAGCTGGTAAACAGTCATGAAGCTGTCGTGCATATTAATGAAGTTGCACCACATACATAATAGAGTGCGCTGATTGGTTTGTACCAAGTCTATCTCATGAATCAATGCCGCACGCTCAGAGACGTCATGATGCACTCGCCGGTACAGACATTCACTCTCCACGCTGGAATACATGAATGGATCTCATCGGCGTGACCAATTTTCACTTTTTAGTGAAATATATGTGTCCTAATAGTGTTTATAGCAGTGTGGGACACATATTACTGTCAACAGCTCATAAAAATGTGTTTTGGTGTTTCGTGATCCTTTAAAGGTACAAAAATGAACCTTAAAAGTTCAAAAGTGAACCCTACATGTACTAGTGTTGACCTGTATGGCACAAATGTGTACTTTTTGAAAAGGTACCACCCCAGTGACAAATTTTATACCTTTATTTTTGAGTGTGTGTGCTAGTGTGATATGCATGCAATAAAAGTCATGTGCTTGAATTTGCTTCCTTTCATAAATAGTAGGGGGTTTGAGTACACACAAATTGAAGAAGTATCACAACTACAGCGAATTCTCTGAATCAAGTAAATAAATTCCAGAAACAGGAAGTGGAATCATGATCCAAACATATTGGAATCGTACAGCCTTAAGTTAAAGTTTTAGAATTAATGACTGTCTGCCATTGGCTTTCACAGGTTTTATGACCACACTACTGTTTTGTTCAATTCTACGTACTGTACGATGAACTTTCAGTAAACCTCAGGTTTGTAAATTACAAAGACAGTTTATACCTTCTAGGAAGAGATACAGCCATGTGAGCACATATAAATAGAAAAGGGCCTTAATGGGGTTTGAATAGGACAAACTTGACACGTAAATTTATGTGCGCATAAATTACCTACCTCAGGCATTAAAGCAATTTTCGTGCAGATCTGTGAAGGAACAGACAGCATATTCAGCTTAATTATATTTGTGATTCGTTGTGACACAGCCATGAGTGAGTCTCGTTGTGGTTCCGCTCCGGGTCTTTGAGCGACTGTGAGTCCTCTGTCTTCGCAAAAGCACTTGAGAGGTGAAGATGAAATTTTTTGGACTGAGCGGTGAGCACATGAGCCACCAAAAGGGCATTTTGAGCTTTATGTGAATTAAAGAGAGGCCTGTGGTAAAGCCTGAGATATTGTTGGGTCAAGATAAATGGTAGGGGAGAAAGAAAGAGGATGGAAAAGACAAAGGGAGTGTGACAGGCATATCGGTTACCGAACAGTCAACTGAAGGAGGAAAGAGGAGGTCATAGAGGAAACAAAGAAGAGATAATGATAGTGAAGAGAGTCACCTAGAAAGTGGTGATGGATGGGGTCGGCGTTGAGTGAAAGAGAGAGAGAGAAGGGTAGAGAATCATCAAACAAAGTAGACTGTGAAGAGGTTAAGAATTGCTGAGCGCAATGTCATTCTCTGCTTGTCCTTGAAAAAAGACATAATTATGAAATACTTTCTTACAAGGTTTTTCGTCTCAAGCATTGAGTGAGGGCTGATGTACATCTAGCTGGTTGCATCACAGAATAATGTGTATGTGATCATACGGAATATGTTTATTTTGAAATAACATCTGGCTGGATCCATGTTGTCACTTACTATAAGCTACTTCCCACAGAAGTACATAATTGAACAGGAAATATTGAATTAAGCTGAAATATTTTTAGCTCCCTACACAAACAACATTTATACTAGCTTTATTATAAAAAAACTGAACAACTACCAACAAGATGATCGTTTAAGGGATATTATAAAGTCATGCCTCTTATTAGACGGAATTTCAGCATATACACTCACCGGCCACTTTATTAGGTACATGTCCAACTGCTCATTATCGCAAATTTCTAATCAGCCAATCACATGGCAGCAAATCAGAGCATTTAGGCATGTAGACATGGTCAAGACGATCGGCTGCAGTTCAAATCGAGCACCACAATGGGGAAGAAGCTGGTTTAAGTGACTTTGAATGTGGCAAGGTTGTTGGGGCCAGACAGGCTGGTCTAAGTATTTCAGTAACTGCTGATCTACTGGGATTTTCACGCACAACCCTCTATAGGGTTTACAGAGAATGGTTTGAAAAAGAGAAATATCCAGTGAGCGGCAGTTCTGTGGGTGTAAAAGCTTTGTTGATGCCAGAGGTCAGAGGAGAATGGCCAGACTGGTTCGAGCTGATAGAAAGACAACAGTTACTCAAATAACCACTCGTTACAACCGAGGTATGCAGAAGAGCATCTCTGAACACATGACACATCAAACCTTGAGGCGGATGGGCTACAGCAGCAGACTGCAACGGGTGCCACTCCTGTCAACTAAGAACAGGAAACTGAGGCTACAATTCACACAGGCTGACCAAAATTGGACAATAGAAGATTGGAAAAAGTTGCCTGGTCTGATGAGTCTCAATTTCTGCTGTGAAATTCAAATGGTAAGGTCAGAATTTGGCGTCAACAACATGAAAGCATAAATCCATCCTGCCTTGTATCAGCCTAGTGGTGGTTGTATAAAGGTGTGGGGGATATTTTCTTGGCACACTTTGTAATTCTATCATGTTAATATGGACCAAAATCTCGGAGAAATATTTACTGTACCTTCTATCTATGCTACGAAGGATTAGGCAGTTCTGATAGCAAAAGGAGGTCCAACTTGGTACGATTAAGGTGTACTGAATAAAGTGGCCAGTAAGTGTAAATAATTATGGGGACAAGAGGTACTAATTTAATTATTGATATTATTGGTATTGATATTATCTCATAAACCATGTATAAAATATTTGCCCTAGCAAGATGATGAGCAACATTATATTATTTAATATTGATTATTACTCATAATGGCAGCAGATGTGTTAGCATGACAAAAATATACATGTAGTGAGTCTGCAAACCAGATGGGCAGTATGTTATTCAAACTGTTTCCTCTTACAAAGCATGAAAAAGAAATGAGTAAAGAAAATCAGTTATACAGCTTGAAGGACAAGTTGGTTATTTAGCATTGCAACTGATGATATTGTTAAATAACAGACCTCAGAATATCCCAACTAATCATTTTTGCACTGTAATAGTACTTTTAACTTAATAATAAAAATTTGTTTACATTAAGAGACACATTGACATATTCCAAAATGGGTCATTTTTATATTGTGTATCAGTATGTCAAAATTAAAGTTACAGTATAAGGAACAATGTCATGTTTAAGTTGTATTTCAATTTTAAAAAAGTAAAAAAAGTAACACTTTAGCTCTCAAAAGACAAATTTAATAGGACAATGTTTCAACCTGCATGGGCTTCATCAGGCTTTTTCATCAGGCTGTGTTTGGCTTGATCGAGCACCTGCCTTTAAGAGTTTCCTAGATGTGCGCGCTGAGGTTTTTCTTAAGTTGTATTTAAAGCACAGTTACACCCTGTTGTATGATGATGTCCTTGTTATGGAGTAAAGTCGAAGTGCTTAGTAACGTTAATTAACAACATGATTTTACTATAAGGTTAAGATTAGGTCTTTTTTAAGGTTATTGTTTGTATTAATGCAAAATGTATATAGTAAGTACATATAATAATAAAAACTTTTCAGGGTGACAGTTGTATTGGCATGTTTAAGGGTTAAAGTTAGTCAACAGACTAATTATAGTTGTATTTAAATTAATTACAGATTTAACTATTTACAATAATAAAGTAAGTGCATATTAGCAAATTGTTAACTGAAATAATACACAGTGCTTAAAAACATGTCAATAAATAGTTACAATAGTGTTACTTACAATAACATATTATCTTAATTCCTGCTATTAACAAACCATGAACTTTGTAGCAGTTACATGTATTGGGTAGGATTAAGGATGCAGACTATGATCATGCATATCATTGGCTGTTTATTACATAAAAAACACATGTGTTAATTATGGGGATGTTAATAAATAAATAGTTTAGAATTGCTCCCTGTTCTGAAGTGTTACCATTATTGCTAACTTTGTGCATATACATGATTTCAAAACTGGTGGAAAAATGGTTCTGAAAAAGCAGCTGACCTATCAGAATTGCGTATTCAACATCGTTGTTTAACAAATGTAACCTTTAATACGTCACAAAACCTAGAAGAAATAAAGATTCATAGATAGACATTCAGAAAGTATTATGAGAACTTTTTGTGAGAGAAACTGTTGTGTGAAATGCACAAGCATTTAATGACGTCGACTTCTCCCACAGCCGTATTGAAAGACCCTGTTAAAAATGCCATTGTACTATCAACAATGTTTGGTAGACAAGTAAAGAAAAAGATAAGAAGCGATCATTTCAAGTGACATTTAGGTAGAAGTTTGTGCGTCACATTGGGCAATTTTGGCTTTATTTAATGGACAATTGCTGTTTTCTTGCAACAAGAAATGCATTTCTGTATTTTCTCTGGATGATAAATAGCATCAGGATTGAATGGAAATAGCACAATTCAAGGATGGAAAAAAGCTAGTTGTTTATCTATGTATTTATTTATTTGATTACTTCTTGGTTTCCTGGAAATGCCCTGGAGCAACAATGGCTGCCATGAGGTGGTGATTCTTTTTTGGGCTTTTTTTTCCTTCCCCAAAAATGCTTTGAAAGCACTTAAGAGACCTCTGGCTGCTGTAAGGATCCGCACAGAGTTGAGTCAAGGACGTCCAACATTTCATCACTTTCTCACCTTCTGTACAGGCCAGGTGTGAAGAGACTGCTCACAACAATTAGATGCACTAAACAGGCTATTACCACCTGGTCTGCTCATTAACATGTTTAATTGAACTTTATATGCGTGTGTGAATATTTCTGAGGATTTTTATGAGAGCAGTACTACAAATGTTACGAAAATAAATTAGGAATTAAAATATTGTGTTAAAAAACTATGTTTTAGACACAAATAGAATGTCCAAATGAAATATGCATTTTGCTTCATCAGAATATATATATAGATTTTTTTAATTCTGCAATTTTATATTGTCCTTACCCAGACATTTTTCTTTTATAATAAAATTTTTAAAAATGATTCCTTCATTCATGAAAAACTAGAAATGAAAAAGAAATTATATAATCAAAAATTCATGACAAGACTTTATGTCATTTATTTAAATTAACAGCTCCTTGTGTCATTTAGGATGCCCACTCACATCCTCTGTTTAATATAAGGCACATACACATCATTGATATAATCAACACAGGCTCATTGTGAAAACGTAGTCCTACAAACATTTCTGGAGACCGCACATTACGTGGTCAGAGGTACATATGGCTGTGTTTCATAACGACACGGTATGACTTCGTTCCTTTTCGCACTTACCAGCCGACCGATTGCCTCTGTGTGGACGACTTTCCCGACTTTTACCTCTTCCCAGTATTCCGCAGCCTCCAGAAACATACTTAGGACCACGTTCTCAGAATGAGCCTGGGTTGGATATAATGGCCAAGCACAACTCATGAACATGCTCTCCATATTGACACTAAAGAGAAGAAACTGTTGAATAAAGTTGTTACAAAAGTATTGTCGTAGCTCGATAATATTCTGATTGAACTACCAAAGGCATATAATCTGTTTTGAGTTTTTTGGGGACCTTGCTGTCTATGGAAGACGAGGGAACTCTCCGGTTTAACCTAAAACATCTTAATTTGTATTATCATTTGAAGCGAAGGCCTCAAGTGTTTAGAATAACATGAGTGTGAGTAATTAATAATACAATTTTCATTTTGGGGTGAACACTTTAAGTTCATAAATTTTAAACTTATTTGTTGAGTTGAATACAAATTTAACTTGACGTTGGAAGTCAGTTTAACTGGTGTAAGTTGAAATGACTTGATTTAACGTGCAGGTATTTTCTCTTCATCTGTCTAAAACAAGCAAAACAAACTCATTGTGATATTGTACCCAGTCTACATTTCTGGAGAGCGTGAATTATGGAGCCAGAGGTAAATCTGGCTGCATTTCCTCTTTACAATATATGCTATGGGGCAGTATGACATCACTGATGGTTTCTGTTTCTTTTTGCATTACCAGCTGACTGCTTACCTCCATGTGGATGGCCTTTCTGCTGTTACCAGTTTGCCCAGTGGCTCGCCGCATATGTTGGAGGATTTGGGAGGTGGAGCAGAGTTGACCGCAACAACAGGGTTTCAGTCTGACGAAGAAGGGTTCCAGAAAGCAGGTAAAATAAAGACAAACGGCATAAATAAAATGGAAAAAAAAGTAAATAACAGGGTGAGAATGTGGTAAAATCTGTAAACGTGGTAAAAATCAGACTGTGAGGCTTTTCTTTTTTCTGGATTGCTTTTTGAAAATGCTGTCAGTTGGGTTTAGGGAAGGTGGTGGGTGGGTCAGTCAGTGCTTTTGAAAACAATGTCACGGTTGGGTTTAGGGAAGGTGGAGGGAGGGTATATCGGTCGGTCAGTTGTCAGCAGCCTCTGGTGGATTTACACGAGAAGAGCATGTACAAATGGCACTCGCTAGAAAAATTTGAGATCTGATAAAGCATACACAGTGGCCTCTGGTGGATTCATGAAAACAAAAACTGCAAAACAAAAGTACCCCCTGGGACGGATGTTGTGCTCTCCAGAAATGTGAACAGGGGTACGTAAAAATCATACATACTTAATAGAAAAAATCCTTCACATGGCTCATAGGGCTGAATAAAGGTCTCCTGTAGTGAATTGATACATTTTATAGGAAGAATCTGTGTTTAAAACTTGATGTACGGTTTTGTGTAGTTCTGCTAACAGTTAGCAGTGACAGTTGCTATTCTGTTAACGGTCTGTAACAGCTGCACTTAAACATTTAGCAAATATTTAAGGCTGACATTGATTGTATGCATTGTATTATATGTAAGTGTCCCTCGGAGTATAGATATATATAGAAATCTCTTTCATGCACCTCTAGTTTAGCAAAGAGTTTCCATCTGTTGACATTTGAAATTCAGTCATCTATTATAAGCACACATGTCTTCTCTTCTGTCTTCATTGGGTTATATGAGTGCACTGGTGGAAAACATGTAGACACTTAAAGAGATAGTTCAACTAATAGGTAAATTCGCTGTTTATGTTAATAGTAACACTTTATTTTGAAGGTCCATTTGAGTATTAGTAGACTGTCTGCTTAATATCTGTTGATACAGACATTTAACAGACATTTAACTGACTATAAGAAACTTTGCAAGTACATGTCAACTTACACTAACCCTACCCCTAACCCCAACCTAACAGTCTACTTATAATCTAATGAGATTTAGTTGGCATGTAGATGCAATGTAACTTAAAGAGCCCATATTATGGATTTTTGAAAATGACCTTCTATGCAGTGTGTTACACAGCTCTAAGTAAAGTGAAATGTCCAGCTAAGGCTTAAATCTGAAAGTGCAAAGTGTTTAAAACGATTGATTCATATATAAAAGAGTCGACTCATTGTTGTTTAAATGAATCGTTATTAGAACGAGTCTTTAGCCGTTTCGGCTTGACGTCAACGCGAAACATAATAGTTGCGCACGCAGACCCGGGAAATTTGAACTGCCCGGCCCCGCCCACAGACAGGAAGGAAAAGTGGAAGACAACAAGCACTGTATTACAGTAAGTGTTGTAGCATAACCTGCTAGAATAACCGCATAACCAGCGGGACAGCAGTGACGTGTGATCTGAGTAATATCTAAGTAAATCTTTATACTGTTTGATGGCAGTATAAAAATTTAGAGAGAAGTTATTGACATCTTTTGGTTTTCGCGTTTTGCTCTTTGTAGACGGTCCCTAAGGACCGGTCTCTCTGCCGCCTGCACACAGAGTTTAATATTATGCATCCAGCGCGTAGGCAAAGCTCATTTTTAGGAAAATAAGGTTGTAGGTGATTGTATACATTGCGACGGTTGAAAAGAGGTGCTGTTTGTGTAGGAACAATGTTTCGGTCATGAGTTATTGATCCGGAAAACACGACTGCTGCTAACTTTACTAAACTTATCGGCATTCCGGTTAAATCATGACCCGCAGACGCTATGCTCTGAAGTGCGAGGGAAAAGCTGTGTTATTTTCCCTACCTGGAAATCTCTTTTCCCTACCTGGAGTGGTTGAGGTTTTTTTCGTAAAATACCTGAGAATTACATCCCCAACACGGTGCTGTGTTCACGTCATCTCTCTGAAGAGAGCTACACCAATCTACCAGCTTACGACACGGGACTTGTTGCACGGTTGTTGTTAAAGGATGGATCAATACCCAGTTTATTTGGACCTGCGTGTTCTTCCAGTCTTGTTGACCGTAACAAGGTAAATATGGATGTAGTTGTCTGTATTGTGTTTGCTCCGTGCAGCATGTAGTGGTAGCCATTTAGCTTACTGCCGAATGAAACTATTTGTTGGCTTACAATAGTCCATGAAGTGTTCATTATTACTGAATGTTTGTTGTTATGATGAAGAATTTAGCAATGCGCTGTTGTACAAAAGCAGTGATTTGTTTTCAATATGTTCTGGCATTGGGACGTAACGTGGTGGACATGACGTGGTGACGTGACGTGGTAGCGTCACGGAAAGGAGGTGCTTGGGGAAAAAGACTCGCTCAGACGATTCATATGGGAGTCGGTGGGAAAATGAGGTAAAAATAAATAGATATTATAAGACATCGAAAGTGTTTTTTAACCTTGCATACATATCATCCTGTTGTTTGGGACTTCAAAAAGTGAAATTTAACCGTTCTCAACCCACCATATGGGCTCTTTAAAACCAACAAACGGACCATCAAAATAAAGTGTGACCATGTTAATCTATTTTATGGTTGTGACCCTTTTCTTCAATAGAATTAGATTTTTAGAAATTGTTGTTGTTAGTGATTCCTATAGACTATTTTGAGGGATGTAAACAAAAACAATGGTCCCAACGCATGTCCTGTTTCACATGTTTAATTTCTGCAGCTTCTAAGAATCTAAAAAGAGCCACATATTAATAAATAAAGTTATGATAGCTGTTTTAACATGAAGTTATGATTGAATTGCCTCTTGTTAGAGTTAGGAAATAGTTTGATAACAAGCAGGAAATGTTCATGGGCCAATGACATCACCACATTGAAATGGTTTATAATACAAGCCATTGCCAGTTGTCACTTGTTGGGAGTCAAAAATGATAATGATAAATAAGTGGGCCCAAGCTCACACGTTACATTTTGCGTAAATTGCAGCATCCAGGACAGTCACAAATAAGTAACATTTTGCAATTCCAGTGCAATGTGTAATACACTATTGCACAAGGTTTTGCATTTGGAGAAATGTCATCAAATTCCATGGATAAATATACATATATAAAAAAACAAGTATATATTGTATAGATCCCAACACACTCATTCACAGAGACTGTTAATGCATTTGTTGTTCATCAAGGTTCAGGGTGGACAAACGATGACAGAAGCACATGACTGCATCACGGCAAGGTCAACCTGTCACATTGTGTTAGACATACACGTCCCGTTCCTCGCCTCAGGCCTCTGTCACTACTCGTCAAAGCATTTAAGTGCTGTCGCTCTCATACAACCATTTGTAAGACATGCACTAGACCTGTGTTCATTCAAGTGTACTGCTGTGGGAATTATTATTACATTTCCCACAATATATATATATGTATTATAGGACTATTTGTAAGATGTGCATTCAAATATGTTACATTACAAAGCTGTATTAAGCCTTAATTATAAGTGGACTATCGGTCATGCAGTTAATCTGACTTTATTAGAGTGTGCTGCCCTCTATTGTTCTGCTGAGTGTGTAACATGGAAATAATTATATTGCATCCCTTGACAATTTTTAGAGAAATAAATAACTTTAAATGTAGAACTTGTTTGCAGAAAAAAAGTAAGTAAATAAATAAATAGCATAAACATGACTTTGAAATACTTTTAGACAGAATAAATAATCTGCTTTCATACATTGGTACAAAAGTTGTTCATCTTTTGTTAGTCCCAATCATGCCCTACATTCTTAATGGGTAAAATGCTCCTAATTCCTGAAATAAAGGAGCACCAGCAGATGACCTTCTAATCATTATTACTATAACGACCCTACTGAGAACATCTGCTGTTACCTGGATCATCAACCTTTGCAAATGCACAACTGCACAGCTTCAGAAAAGTTTCAACTCTCCTAATGAGAGTTTTAGATTGCAGATGAGGGGTTAAAGCAGCAGAACAGCAAAGGATATAGAGATGTTGTCTGCTTCTCATTTGCTTTCTGTTGCCATCTTGTCTTTTACTGCCTCAAAACAAGACAAACACACACACTATAAATGCATAGATGAGACACAATGCATTATGTCTTAAAAAATATTTTCATTTTTGTACATACACATCAACAATTTAAAAATCACTTCGGCAAGGGTAGCATAACATACACAACATTTAACAGACAATGCATGTCAATGTGGAAAAAATCTCAGTAGACAAAAAATTGTTCTCTCTTTTTTTAGTGACAGGCTAATACCTTAGGCATTCAATTTTGAAAAGTAGCCTCAAACTGGTCTCTGATTACTCAAAATTACCGCATAATACAGCAAACTACACACCTGTACAATTCTCAGACCATAAACCACAGTGCTCAGCATAAATGAGTATATACGTTAAACATATATACAATAGATTAGTCAGTACCAAGGCCAAAACGGGAACATTTTAAATGTATTGTCTTTCTATTCATAAAGAGATTAGGTGACCAAACTCTTATTTGAATAGATATTAAAAATGATTGGCTTTGTTTAAATGCACCAAACACTATTAGCTATACTCGCTGAGAAATTTATAAAACATACATTTTCAAAAGGAGGGTATACTTATTTACACTGAGCACTATACATGATAAAAAATAAACACTTGTGTGATACTTCATTCACACCACTTAGTCTCGAATTAAAGTACAAGACCACTCTCAATGTATTTTAAACAAACAAATTACTGTATGCACCTTCAAAATAAGGCTGTGTTCCATTCAAAAAGGATATTACATAGGCCCTAATCCCTTTGAAGGAGTGAGCTTGTAAAGTATGAATGGTCTAGGGGACCAAAAAAAAAACCTCATCTTGCTCATCCTAATTCAAAGCCTGTTGTGTCCAAACATTCCTCTGAATCCAGCTGTCCTTCACAGCTCCTACCCTAATTAAACATGCCTTAATCAAGGTCTTCAGAAACACTAGAAACTTCTAGAAAGTGTTTTGAAGCTCGATGGAGCTAAACTCTGCAGGACATTGGCTTGGATCAGGATTGGACACTCTGGCCTAATTCCTTCAAAAGGTTTACTTTCTAAAGTGAGATTCAGGGATGAATGGTATGTATATGGTATTCCGTTGGAATGCAATCATGATCACATCAGATATATGCTAAATCGTGGGAGCTAACAGTGCCTCATTACTTGTACCCTTCAAAATCCTTCATTCAAAAAAAAAAAAAGTTTGAGTTTGCTTTCGACAAGATTGTGCACACTGACTTTCAGAGGAGGATTTATTCCAATAGAATTACAACATAAGCCTGGATTGCATGGAGCATTTTAATGCCCAGACCAGGTACTGTAGGTCCAAACCAGATCCTGGAGGACCACTGTACAGTTTAGTATAAAACTGTGGTGTGACTTTGTCCGGTACAGTTTACTACAAAATCCTTTATCACAAAGGGCCCTACAAAGTGTGCAGTTTTGAGCACTTCGGTGTGTACTGTATTTTTATTTTTCCGTGCCCTTTGGAAGCAGATTGATCCTGATTGAAACACAGCATACAGGTTTTTAAATTGTGCTTCAATATGAATAAAGACAGGTGAGTTACAGTATTCAATGGCATTTCTGGAGCAGGAATGTTTTTCCCTCCAGAGTTAGGGAAGGTTGAAGGGTGTAAGGATTAAAACTGTTAACGTCTAATGCTTTTTTGTATTATCTTGCATTCTTGGTATTACAAATTAAACACACCAAAGAGTAATGGAAGAGAACTGTGTCCCATGATTGTACCCTTCAAAAATTCTTCATTAAGAATGACCCAAAGAAGTGTTCAGTTTGAGGATTGCAGTTTAGATTCATTATGGCTGCAATCGTTGATCTGTCCCCTTCTGAGGCAGATTTATCCTGTTTGAAACACTGAAGGAATCTGTGATTGCATGTGGGCTGACATACAGTATCCCATTTTACAAGATTTGACTTGATGACAGAAGACAGACGACTCTGCATGAAAGGCTAATGGTGGTCTCAAATTGAGTACAGAAACCCACCACAGTCACACCTCAGCCTCTGATGGTGTTTCCAACTAAAGCTTCATGAAGTTTTCCATGGTCACTAACCATAAAATTGGATTTCTATCCACTGGGGAATGAAGTTTAGAGTTGTGTGGGTCTCAAACAGGACTTTCCAAGAGATCAGCACTCTCAGAAGACCTTGTATGTTGGTCTTGAAGCATCCCTGCGGTTGTTTGTATGGACTGTGTGGAGTCAGGGCTGTGATGTTGACTGGAGGACATGGAGTTTGACCTTGCTGTTGGGTGGATGATGTGATGGTCCTCTGGGCTGGTAAACTGGTCAAACCCTTGAACAGCAGATGCGTCAGGATTAAAAGGGAGAGCTGGCATTGGCAGGAAGGTCTCGATGTCATCGCCACCAGTGATTAAGTCCATGTGGAGAGTTTCTGGAGAGGTGTGTATTGGTGTGGACATCTGCACAAACTCATACTGCAGAAAACCTTGAATCCCAGAAGAGTAGATATTCTGCTGCCAATCTGAGGTATCCCAGTAATAGTCTGTTGGAGTAAGACATTATACACACTGTAAAACATGCAGGTTTCCATACAATTCATTCATGTAGTCTCAACACAAATCGATTGAGACAGGACTAATGATAATGGGACTGCACATAAAACAATTAAGTAGTCCCAAAAAAATCCCAATAATTCTGTTATTTCAGTTCATTTTAAATAAGTAAAATGAACAAGCAAGAAATTTTTTTGGAATGCACATACATTTATTAGAAATTTGATTGAATTATATTTATTTTTATATTATATTATATTTTACATTCATTTTTCGGCGTAGTCTCTTTATTAATCCGTGGTCGCCACAGCAGATTGAACCGCCAACTTATCCAGCATGTTTTACATAGCGGATACCCTTCCAGCTGCAACCCAACACTGGGAAACACCCACACACTCTTGCATTCACACTTACAGTATACACTACTGCCAATTTAGCTTATTCAATTCACCCATACCACGTCTTTGGACTGTGGAGGAAATCGGAGCACCAGGAGGAAACCTGTGGGGAGAACATGCTAACCCCACAGAGAAATGCCAACTGACCCAGCCAGGGCTCAAACCAGTGACTTTCTTGCTGTGAGGCGATTGTGCTACCCACTGCGCCACTGTGACACCTGAATTGCATTTATCATGAGAATAATGAGTGTTGGTGGTTATGAAATAAAACGATAATACTGAAATAATGTTAAAATATTAATATATCTTTTTAAAAATCTTATAGATTTTTAAAATACAACTTATTTGTGTGATGCACATTTGAATTTTTATAAGTCATCACTCCAGTAGTGTCATTCTAACTTTTTTCCTCATGAGGATTCCTTGTTCAAGTAGAAAGCAATCTGCATAATATATATATATATATATATATATATAT
>CAIGQQ010038942.1:7761271-7809913 GCA_903798035.1 Danio albolineatus
ACGCTGCATTTGGTCACAACACAAACAACTGAAGAAACGCTGCATTTAGTCACAAAACAAACAACTAAAGAAACGTGCTGCATTTTCCCCCCAACACAAACAACTGATGAAATGCACTGCATTTGGTCACAACACAAACAACTGAAGAAACGCACTGCATTTGGTCACAACACAAACAACTAAAGAAACGCACTGCATTTGGTCACAACACGAACAACTGAAGAAACACGCTGCAATTGGTCACAACACAAACAACTGAAGAAACGCGCTGCAATTGGTCACAACACAAACAACTGAAGAAACGCGCTGCATTTTCTCACAATACAAACAACTGAAGAAACGTGCTGCATTTGGTCACAACACAAACAACTGAAGAAACGCGCTGCATTTGGTCACAACACTTGGAAATATCCACGTAACACAACGGGAATGTTTCAAGGACACCCTAAAACATGACGGACCCTGCTGAGATATGGATGTGTTATTATGCCGTGACTGTTGCTCAGTGAAACCGTTGCTGGTCTTTTAAAAGCGAGTTTTTTTTTGTTTGTTTATTTTAATTTCATAATTACACGATTCCATTTGTCTTTTGTAAATTATCAGCCTAAATAAACTGGTGATTAAATGTGAATCGTTGCTTTAATAGTATGCAGCACGTTCAATAAATGCAGCGCGTTTCTTCGTTTGTTTTTTGTTTTGTTGTTGTTGTTGTGAGAATTTGCAATGTGTGCTATCCAACTGATGAAGACCGTTTCTCAATTTGCTGGTGTTTTTTTGTAATAGCATGTGTTTTCCTAAATTGCAGTGCGTTAAGCTCTCCCGGCCACTGTACTTTTTGCATTTGTTATCCTAAAAATCAATCAAGTATAGAAACCTTCCACACTGAATCTGATGCGTACTAATGAATACATTCTGAATAGAACAAAAAAAAGACAAAACATTACAAAAAGGAGCCTTCATGCAGTGATGCTTTTGAGCTCAGTGATGCTTTTCTATCAAAAAGAGAGTAAAAGTTGTATCCACTGGCTGTATGTCAGATGTAAATACACACACAAAAAAACATACAGTACCAAACAGCAGGACTGGGAAAGGTGCATGACACACATCAGGCATTGAAACCAGCATACGATCGCAGTGGTGCTCAACCATCTACCACAATTTGTCTTTATTTTCTGCACTTTGTTTGTTATTCATAAAGTGATCTGCACATGAAGCGGTTTAATTTGTCAGATGACATTCTTGTTTTTGGAATTAGCTTTAGTAAAATGCTGGCTACGGATGCAAAGAAGGTAAAAAATATAACCTGATACATTTTTTATGACAAAAGTTTCAGAGACTATGGATAAATGTGATAGACAAAACATGAGGTCATATTAATTTTGTAATGTTTGAACATTTTGGTATCAAAATATCAATCAAAAGCATTACCTTTTCTCTGTCCAACTGATGGGCCAATCGCAGTTCACCACTGACTATGTCTATGATGAATGGGCAGGTCTGGTTGTTCTCCTCAATGGAATAGCGGATTTGGTTGTTTAAAGGCCCATCAAGATCATTCGCAAGTACCTAAGGACAGGGATCATTACACTTGATGAAAATGCCTTTACATTACATTAAGAACTTTACTCAAAGGATACATTAGTTTAACTCAAAGTAGATTCATGTGGTGCCTCTTCACCCAAAACTCACTGGCACAGTATCATATGTACAGTATGGAGGAGTTGTGTAAAGCATAATGCTAGGGGTGATCTGGGTTGTTGCTAGGTAGTTCTTACAGAGGTGCCATGGTGCTGTGGGGTTTTAATGATTGCAAGGGTGGTGCTGGACTATTCACAAGGTGTTACAGATCATTTTCATAGTAAGGTTAAGGTAAGGTTAAATAATATTTTTAGCATGGACACTTTTAGGTAGTTGCTAATGAGTTTGGGATCCAAACTAGAATCTTCTAGTAGTTGTCAAAGTGATTCTCTGTGGATTTGCAGGGTGTTCCACATGATTTAAATTGTATGCTTTGTGCTTACAAAGGTGTGTTTTTTGCATGTTAGTATGTGGTTACTTAGTATTTGCTAGTGCTCTGTGGTGGTTACCAAAGTGGTGCTGTGTGGTTGCTAAGGTGTTCTTTGTGGTTGCATGGTGATGCAAACTGGTCAGAAGGCTTTGTGGGTAGTTTTTATTATGTTAAGTGGTAGCAAGTATGTACTTTAATATATTGGTGCTCTTATCACAACCATAAAGTGAAGTCACATTAAGTTTATCTGTATAACACTTAAAGGTGCAGTATGTAAGTGGTAGACACCCAGTGGTAGAACTAGGTATTGCACACCTGGTTCAAAACACATGCAAGAGCAGATTGCTAGATTGACAACACCAACAGCAGTGTGCCTGACTGTCAAGCCTAATGGCTGATTTAAACCATGTTGTAAATAAAGCAATGGCACACGATAGAATGAATATTTCGCATATTAAAAGGAGTTTTTGTTCTAACCAACACCTGAAATTTATATTTTAGAAACTGCTTCTGTTTCTTGCAGCCGAACAACAGAAAATGATCTTCTCATGTACACCTCATGTGCTTTACTTAGTGTTAAATGCTAATAATGTGTTTGAATGCCATTTCATATGTCATTTTTCCCACATACTGAAAGCAGAGGCAGATAGTTTACCTCAGATCTTGAAAATTAAATAAACCATTTGAAATTACGCTGTGCAATCCAACATAAATCAGTCATTCAGCATGTACATTTAATAATGTTAAAGAGGTTTAATATGTATTAATTAGATTATATACCTTACATTTCACTGAAGTGCAGTAAGTGTCTGCGCTTCTAACGGGCTGTATTTAAATTTCTGTCATGTTTCACCTGGTCATGTCTCATCATGTGGTGTGTTTTTAGGACACAGGGTTACAATGTAACCTGCTCAGCTAATGTTTATGTTTGTAATATTTAGATTATTTTCTAATTAATAACGTCATGTGGAACTCTGAGTCTGCGTCTCATTTCGGAGACTGCTACTGTCTACCGGATATCTCATTTCCATCGCAGACGCATACTTTTACAGTCTTCCTGACTGAATGAATAAAATAAAAAGTCTTGTAAATTGGCACTGGGCAGGGTAAATGACCAAAACAAAGACAGACGTTCCGGCAGGTAACTGACATTAAAGCAGAATGTCTGACTTTAGAATTGTTATTCAAATAAACAAGTATGTTCACTTAGCATGTTTCTTAAATATCTGCAAACATATTATGGTATTTTATGCTTTAGAAGAGTCAAAAATACATACAGCACCTTTAATGCAGCAGATTACATTGAAGCAAGCAGTTATACAGTATTTAAAAACAGTGTCACTGTTACTTTCGATTACACTTAATCAGATACAGTGATAGTGGATGCCTGATCTCTATGGCTGGATGACAAAATGAACAGAAAGGTTAAAGAGGGTGGACCCACAGAGCCACATCCACTTAAGTTGTCACTATCAACCATAGTTCAAAGATGTTTTTCCAGAAGTAAACCTCTTTCAGAAAGCCATCTGAATCTGGCAAGCTGTTTCAAACATCATACAAGTGTGTTTTTCATTTATAAGTAAGTATATGGATGCCTTAATTGGGCACTAATGTGTTCTGAGTGGCTTTGAGCAGTTTTGTTATGCTGTTGCTTCAGTAAGCTGTTCCCAATGATTTAAAGTTTGTTCAGTGCCATCGCCGTGTTGCTTATATTGCATGTCATTAATAAAATATTCTGAAAGTTCTTTTTTGTAATCGTACAAACACTGTGTTGTAACGAGAAAAAAAAACAGACCATATTTTAATATGGAAGTGTAGAGAGTGTAAGGATCCATGTATTAGCCCAACGACGAAGCTAACAGCATGGGTGAAGTTAAATGCATGTAAGCCTTTTAGCACATGTGAAGAGAAATATTTAACGTATTTTAATTCGTTTCCAACTCCGAATTTAATCTGACTCCAATTTATTATAATTTGAATGCTCATACCTAAAGAGAGTTTGATTTAGCCACTAGATTATATCATATTAAGTCAGTGATTGTCAGGAAATATGAGAGTTTAAATATGAATTGTACATTTATTTGTCAGGCAAAGATTTTCCATTCCAATTCACATAATTACACAAGATAAGCCAATTTAGATTGTACAACAGAGTTAAAGATTAATACCTGGCCATGTAGAAAGACATTGCAACATACAAGCTGAGACAGAGCCCAGAAACTTGTACGTTGCAATGGGGTCTTCTGGTTAAAAGAATCCCCCGATCTGTACAAAACCTTAACCTTAAATACCAGGGTGTCATAGTGACCCTTGCCTAGTGTATTGATGTCTGGAGGGGGAGCATCTGGCAGAGATTTCATCAAGGTTAAAACCAAATTCAACAAATACCAGTGAAATATTATAATGACCTTAAGACCACTTTACCAATCACACAGAGACATTTAAAATGATACCAAACATGAATATAAAACTACAAGATGCACCAAGTTAAAACCTTGAACAGTTTATGTGAGATGTAAATGGTCTACTCTGATGGAGCAAAGACATACAGTCAGGAAGAGAGCTCAGGATGATTTGAATAGAACAGATGAACAGCTGGTCTTCTTATCTTCTTATATTAGCCTGTTCATTGTTTTAATGCTTGACCATTCTCATGGTCTTGTCTCGTGGAATTCCATAACAATTTTCAGGGTTTATTATCATGGAGAGACATAGCCAATTCTTACAAGAGAACAAGAGACATGATTAAAACATAACTGCCTACATTATAGACCACTTAGAAGATACGGCGGAACTAAATGCAAATATATGCAAAAACACTTACCGTCAACACTGTGCTCTCAAGTCTGGTGTCCTCACTGACTACAGCGGAGTATATCTTCTGGCTGAACACAGGGCTGTTGTCGTTGATGTCTTGGAGGTGAATGGTAACAGTAGCCATGTCACTGAGCGACTGCTTCCCACCGGCAGTGGCCTTCACTGTCAGATAGTGTTGTGAAGATGCCTCATAGTCCAGCAGCTCCTTCACAAAGATGTCACCTGCAAACACAAACATTCACTAAATCCTCAACAACACACTGTCTGCTTAGAGTCGTGTTGTCAGAACTGTGCGTGTGGGTGCATCACCTGTCCGTGAATCGATTCGGAAAGCTCCTTGCTCATTGCCGCTGCTGAAAGAGTATGTTGTCTGGGAAGTCATTTGCCTGTCCTTGCTTGCAGCGAAGACCCTCAGAAGCTTAGTCCCTATTGTAACATCTTCGGGAACTGTGGAAATGTATTCCCTCCGCTCAAACACCGGTGGATGGTCATTAGCGTCCAGCACTGTCACCACCACAGTGCCCACAGAGGAGAGTCTATGGGGAAAGCCCTGGTCTGTCGCACGTACCCTCAACACGTGCATGGCCTTCATTTGTTTGTCCAGGGATCTTGCTAAACTGATGATTCCTGAGCTCTCCTCGATTGAAAATAAACCTCCGGCAGAGTCCTCAAACGAGTAACGTATTTTACCGTTCATCCCTGGAGATGAAGAAGCAAGAAACAGCATTAGGAAAGGTCAGTTCTGGAGCTCTGCATTAGATTTCTGATGGTCTGTATTAGATTTGTAGCACATGGGACTTTGTCTTTGATGTGTAGCCTGGGAACAGGTGGTTGCTGGTGAAAGCGGGCTGTCTGAGAGTTGCTGTTTTTTCCTTATTGTTTTCTAGCGTTTACATTCATATGAGTATGTTGTTTTAAAGTGGCTGTTTCAGTGTTGACAGAATTCCCCATTGCCTTGAAATGGTTGAATTCTTTGGCAGTGAACAACATATTATGGTTTAATATGCGAGAGCTGTATAAAATATGCCAAGAGAGACCTCTCAAAGCACTCGCTGTAAAATGTATCTACTTAAATTTGTTGTAAAAATTGGCACATGGGACGAAAAAGCCACTTGATGATTCAGGCCAAAACTCAGATGGTGCATAAACTGCTAAATGAAATGTGCGTAATATAGGAAAAAACACCATTAGGCTCACACATTCAAATAAAACCACAATATAATAATGAAATTAACTTAAATAATATACAACATCCTAATGTGCATTGTGTAACTTTGTCTCTGTGTATGTATATATGTATGTATAAGAAACACAGTTACTGTATTTAAATAAAGCCTAATGAGTTTTTACTTACATTACATATAATTTTTTTTGTCATTTTTATTCATATATTCAGTAGTGTGCTACTTTTTTGTCTTTAAAAACAAACACATTCAAAATAAATATATAATAAATAGAAAATTGTAATAAATTGTTTAGATTAGTTAATACAAGTGTGGTTAATGTTTTACTGTATATACAGTATATTCTCCGAAAACCTCTGGAGTACATGTACATGTAAAAGGATTTTGAATAACAAAAAATAATTGCAGAGTTATTCTAAAGGAGCAGCAATGATTTGTGTTCTTTGTAATTGACTTCATGATACTTTATGACAAACTTGGAGCTTAAAATGCAGACATGTTGAGAAGACTAAACAGAAGTAAAAACCTGATCTATATTGAGTAGAAGTGGGCAGAAGAATATCATTACATCAGCAAGTCATGAGTGGGCTCAAATGAACACATGCTGATTTGCCGTGAAGCCCAAAGTATGGAAGACAGAGTCAGTTCCATGACATAGTGAGGCAGAATGGCAGAATTTAAACTAATTGCTTCTTGTTAGGTTAATTTGTAGTTTACATACAAATGCATACTTGTTCATATGCTCATTAGTGCAATGAAAGCAGACCTTGTTGTTGGTGTCGCCCGGTCGTCCAGCTTGATTGCCTGTCACTAATTAACGCCTATAAAAATCCTACAGTGACAGCTGAGTGAATTAGAATGAATCACTTCAACATCTTCCGTCCAATCAGCAAATAAACGCAAACACGTCCTGATGTTAATTTATGAAGAACTGCTAATTATAAGACACCTAGTTGGGCAGTTGTTCACTTTAATAATTAGTGGCCATGATAGGGTTTGCAAGACAAGTGACTTCTAAGATGCTTTGAAGAGTAACAATGCAACAAAGAATGGAGTTTGTGTGTCTAATGGAGGCAATCCCATGCTGGAATAGCTAATTTTAATTCCACTTAAACCGGTTAAGAAGATTGGTATAAAGTAACTGGGAATACATTTACACCACCTGACAAAAGTCTTGTTGCCTATGTAAGTTTGAGGAACAACTAATAATAAATGGATTACTAATAATACTAACTTCTAGTTGATCATTTGGTATCAAAAGTGGCTTACATTATATGAAAGGTAAAGGCCTCTAGATTATGCTTCTTTTATCAAAATAAAATATGATAATGCCTGGATTTTTAACTATTTAATTACCCCAGGCATGCTCAATAAGGTTCATGTCTGGTGACCGGGCTGGCCAATCCTGGAGCACCTTGAACTTCTTTGCTTTCAGGAATTTTGATGTGGAGGCAGAAGTATGAGAAGGAGTGCTATCCTGCTTAACAAATTGCCCTCTCCTGTGGTTTGTAATGTAATGAGCAGCACAAATGTATTGATACCTCATGCTGTTGATGTTGCCATCCACTCTAGAGATCTCTCACATGCTCCCATACTAAATGTAATCCCAAACCATGAATTTTCTATCAACAAACTTAACTGATTTCTGTGAAAATCTACCTTCTGCCACATGTCTAAATGATCAACTAGAAGTCAAATTATTATTTGATGCTCTTACAACTGGGATCGACGACAAGACTTTTGTCAGGTGGCGCACATGACATAAATGTACAGTATAACCTTTTTTATAGTCTATGCTTTTGGCTAGCTTTGTGTGCAGGCTTCAGTGCTGTTAAAATAAATAAAAACCAAAACAGATACTATTCACACAAATAATAAAAAAACATCCAAAAATGCTATAAAATGCATGCCAGACCAGTAACTGGCAATGTTACTTTGTAAAGAAACATAGTATGTCTGTTTTGGCACTATTTATTTGATTGTCCAACTACATTTTGGTTGTCCAACTACTTTACGTGGTTGTCTGCACGTGTAAAATGCACCAAGTGGTGTCATCATTTTCATAAAATCATAGCTTACATGGAGATCATAACCAGATCATTTTCAAAGCCTTGTACTTACGCTGTAATAAAATCTTGCTGCCTTAAATCTTTTAGTTAAATTAAATGACATTTTCTAGTCATCTCAACTTACATCAGTCAAACTAAAAATGTATTTTTTAATTAAAAATACTAAAAATATATTTAAAAAATATCTATTAAAAAAATTAAGACAAAAAATATTAAGTTACACTTGAACTTAACTTAAAATATATAGTTGAAACCCGATTAACTTATCAAAATATGTTAAAGTAACATGAAAAACCAAAAAAAATTTAATTGTCATGGCTTTTTGTCGTATTATTTTGTACAATGTAGAAACCATTATAAAAAATATGTTTTTCCAGGACCCTAAAGGCCAGGTAATGTGTAAATGAATGGGCGAAAAAGGTTTCTGTTTTTAGTTAATGGTGTTGTGTAAACTCGATAAAAATGATTAAAATGTTACAAACAAACAGCAATGCTTAAGATGCCATGAAAAGAAAACCTGATCTGAACTTTCCCCGCAAGGCAGAAAAGTTCAGATTGTCTGAATTAGAGCGTGGACCACTGTGAGAAAGTAATTGTTACCTTCACAGGAAGCTAAGACAATCGTGTATGAGAAGATTATATTCAATTGTTCTGTAGTCAGGGAAAGCTGCATGCTGAGTGGAGATGAGAGTAATGAAATGGCACACAGAGCAAAAGATGGCACAGACTAATAACTACTGATGCTTCAATCAAGCTACACACTATTGGAAGCGATGACTGTGCATCTACTGCAACTAATCGTTCTTCATGATGGTTTGAGGCAATTCGCACAGAGGTTACCAAATAACAAGTTTAAAAGTTGTTCGTACCGATATCTGCATCGAAGGCCTCCAGTCGTGCCACGTATGTTCCAGGTTGTGTATTCTGATAAATGCTCACATGATGTGGGTCGGATGTGAATTTGGGTGCGTTGTCATTTATATCTTCAACTGTGATGAGCAAAGTAGCTTGGCAGAAGTGATTGTTTTTGTCTACCGCACGCACGGTTAGGTTGTACACATCTGTAATCTCTCTGTCCAGAGCTGCCAGTGCTCTCACTGCACCTAGAAGAAACAATGAACAATGTTTAGGATCAGCACTTTATATTTGTCAAAAAACATATAGTTGGTGCCTCCTGATTAAAGCAGGGGCGTCACGTGGCGCAGTGAGTAGCACGATCGCTTCACAGCAAGAAGGCCGCTGGTTCGAGCCTTGGTTGGGTCAGTTTGCATGTTCTTCCAGTGTTCACGTGGGTTTCCTCCGGGTGCTCCGGTTTCCCCCACAAGTCCAAAGATATGTGGTACAGGTGAATTGGGTAAACTAAATTGACATCGCTCAGTGATGGGTTGCAGCTGGAAGGGCATCCGCTGCGTAAAACATATGCTGGATAAGTTGGCGGTTCATTCCGCTGTGGTGACCCCAGATTAATAAAGGGACTAAGTCTAAAAGAAAATGAATGATTGAGGCATATCCCAAATCGTGAATGTTGATCGGGCTGCTCTCTGACAGAATAAAAGCAATAGCCAATGAAAGTAAGAACAGTAAATGAATGCTGCATGCTTTTATATTGGATACGCTATCAGGGTGTCTGCGAGGTCTCAAAAAGTCTTAAAATGTCTTAAATTTAAACTAAATTAAAACTTAAACTAAATTTTGGGTATTAAAAAGTCTTAAATTCACTGAAATTTTGTCTTGTAGGTCTTACATAATTGTAAACAGGTCTTAATTTTCCTTAGTCCATAAAATGCTACCAAATAGAGCCAAAACCTATTCAATTACCAACAATCCATTATAATAGAACTTTTAACAAAACTCTATTTATAACTTTATTTACCAATATATTTTAATTACCGTCCTCACAATAATGTTTGTTTAAAAAATCCTCTGTGTATTTATAGTCCATATATGGTGAGGACACTGATCTGGGGTGCGTTTCTCAAACAATGACGTAACTCGTGGCTGAACTATCATAGTACGATGCATCGTTTGGGAAAAAAACCATGTAGTGACGAGTGTTTCTCTGTCGCAGATCCATAGTTTGAACCACGTTAGTTATAACGTAAAATGCCCACAGTGATGCTTTAAACGGGGTGGAGTAACTACTTCTTTAGAGAAGAACCCCGTAATTTCTTTGTGCAAATTCTATTGTTTTACATGCACACGCATTTAAAAAAAAAATCAATATTAGTTTTGGTAAAAACATGCACTCGTTTTCTATATTAACTGAAATAAATGTAAACAGCACATACAGGGTAATATCATATATAAATCATATAAATAAATAAATAAATAAATAAGTAAATAAATAAATAAATAAATAATGAGGCCATTTGATAAGAAATAAAATCTTATATTATTATTTATTAGGAAAAAAAAAATGAAAAAATAATAATTACCCCACCCAGTCTTCACTTACGCTAAAACCTGTTTGCAGCAATAGTCTTAGTCTGTCCTCATTTCGGAGTGTAGCCTAAATATAGTCATAAATGGTAGTTATCCTGACAAGAAACTCAATTGTTGTTATTTTTAGTTACTTTAATAGTGTGGACCACTATTTTCTTTTTGATCCTCACAATTTTGGAATCCAGTCGTGGGCCGGATTGAACGGCTCGGGCCGGCAGTTTATGATCAGTGGTCTAGCGTGTGATTTCTTTGGATTATTATGTTCAATATTGTCAGTGATGGACAGATATTTTACTTCAGTTATGTACATGCAAACGCATCTCTACTTTTTTTCCCCTTGCATCCGTCACATTTGGCTTTAGAAAAAAATATCTATTCAGTGTGACACTATTGACACTTTAAAGTCAGTAGCAATAAGGCTTGAAAATGGGAAGGAGTGATCAATGAGTCAGCGCCATTATGTCCTTGAATAAGACACACTTTAGATTGCTCTGGATAAAAACGCAGACTATATATTTCCGCTTTGTTCATTTTACCTGTCTCGCTCTCAATTGTAAATGATTCAGCTCCACTGCCGCTCAGCTGGTAAGTGATTTCTGCATTTGACTGGATATCTGCATCAGTGGCTGAGACTTGAAGAATGTGTTTTCCGATGAGTACATCTTCGGGAACAGCTTGAGCATACACATGCTGAAAACAAAAGTGGATTTCAGTTTAAACTGGAGCTGCAGAAATGGGAGCCATTATCTAAAAATGAATACTGTGAGTATGCGCAATGTGTCTGAAATGTATTCATTAAAAGTTCCACGCAGGGTCCAGAATAAAGAGCTCAGAGGCTAATGAATATACACATCATGCCTTCTCACAAACAGGACTGTTGTCATTTGCATCCAGGACAGTGATCTCTACGGCCGCCTTTGCCACAAAGGTTCCATCGGTGGCTGTGATGTTTAAAAGATAGAAATCTCTCTCCTCCCTGTCCAGGGTTTTGCTGACAGCAACCACCCAAACACCATCTGTGTGCTTCACATCAAACAGGCCCTGTGGGTCTCCACCTGAATACATTAAAACAAGCTAAAAATACTTTGCTCAAATCAGAAATATTTAATAATCATATTAGCAGTCAAATCATCATGTATTTAGCATCATTTCAATAGCTTGGGGATTCATTGCATTTCTAGCTGCATACAAGATACTAATCAGTCGATGTGATGAAACTGAGGACAATAACAAGATGCTCTGAATATCTCTAATCAGCGTCGGTATAATACAGAACACTCATATACATATCATATATTATTCATAACATCCAGCAATTGAGCTTGTGGCATTAGCTCTGTAATTTCTTTGCAGATTTTTTAAAGGTTAATAAACACCTCACTAAATTGTCATGCTAAAATGCAGATACCAGTTTCTTTAAAGGGATGGTTCACCAAAAAAATAACAACCGATCCTGTTTTTTATACTATACTGTAAAATTGTTTGGTCAAACTTTATTTTAATCGTCCGTTTGTTAAATTTAAGTTACATTGCAACTAATTCTCAATAGATTATAAGTAGACTGTTAGGTTGGGGTTGGGGTTGGGGTTAGGGGTAGGGTTAGTGGAAGTTGACATGTACTTGCAAAGTTTCTTATAGTCAGTTAAATATCTGTTAAATGTCAATATGAAGTAGACAGTCTACTAATACTCAATTGGACCATCGAAATAAAGTGTTACCAATTGTTCCTTTGGTCCCCCTTTATATTAAGTGGCCTTAACTAATATGTACTTACACTAAAATTAATCCTTTGTTACAATGTACTTATTGTGTAAATACATTTTTTTACATTGTACTTACGATTGTTTACCTTTATGTAAATACATCTGTAATTAATTTCTGTAATTTAGTTACACTGTTGTCTATCCCTTACACATTAACCCATCCTTAAACCGACCTATACCACCAAACCTGTGCTTAACTGACCCATAATAACACCAGAAGTGTTTTGCAATACATTATAAACGCAGTAATTACATTGTATTTATTTTTTGATGCAAGTACATAGTAGTTAAGGCCACTTAATATAAAGTGGGACCGTTCCTTTTTTAAGTTTTCTAATGCTTCTCTTTGTATGTGTTTTGGTATGTGTGTGTGTAATTCATGTTGTCAGGTATCATCAAGTTTTCAGTATGGGTTTGTGTAATTCAAGCTGTAAAACACGTATAAATAAATTAAAGTATCATCAAGTTTTGTTTATGACAGATGTTATTTTTTTTAAAGCCCTATTACAAAAACACACTGTTTTGGGTGATACTAATTGAATCATCTGCTTGTTTTAACTGTTTTGATTTTGTCATTTACGTTTAATTTTAATTGTGTGAAAAAGAGCAGTGCATACTTCTTAAGAAAATCGGGTTTAAACACTACAAGGGGCAGTACATTAAGACACAGATTAAACTATTACTCTCTTTTACTTGTCAACATGAACATATACCTGTGATGAAGCAGTTGAACCTCCTGTTGACCTCCTCGCTGTCAGAATCAACATAACTGAGAATGGTTACAACTGTGCCTGGTGTAGATTCATCTTCTCTCACAGCACCTTTAAAAACTGCTTCAGTAAATAACGGAGGGTTGTCATTTGTGTCCACAACTGTCACTTCTACAACAGTAGTGCCTGTCATCTGTAGCCCTTGGGCTCCATCTGTGACCACCACTGTGATTCGATATTGGTCTGTCCTTTCCCTGTCTATTTCCGTGAGGGTGGTTATCCAACCCGTCTCGCTGTTCACTGAAAACAACTGAAGAACATCAGGGGGCTGCTGGTTTTCATGCAGAGCATAAGTGATCTGGCCATTCAGCCAAGAATCCAGATCCGTGGCCTTAACCTGCACTACAGACGTCCCCTTTGGCAGGTTTTCAGTAACATACGACTGGTAGCGGAAGGACTCAAATTGTGGGCTGTTATCATTGACATCCTTGAGATGGACACTCACATCTATAGTTGAGATAATTTCCATGTCATCTTTGACATCTCGAACCTGCACTGCGAGATGATACCATTTTGTGGTTTCATAGTCTAGTCTTTTTGTGAGTATGAGCTTTCCAGTTGCGCTGTCAATAGCAAAGACATCATGTTTGTTACTCTCTGGGGTGTTCCCTCCAACAAGGCTGTAGATCACAGACAGCTCATTTTCAGCTTGGAAGATATCCATCTCAGTTCCGACAGCCAGGTCTTCTGAAAGCTCCAACCACAGCGACGGCTCGGCAAACTTTGGGATTGATGTTTCAGGGGGAACTATTCTAATTGAAACTGGAATAATAGATTGCTTTGGTGGGCTTCCAGAATCTTTAGCCTTCACAAAGAAGGAATACAGGCCATTTTCCAGTCCAATTAGACTTTCTTTTGTGACAATCGCACCACTAAGTGGATGAATTTCAAAGTGGTCTATATCAGAGTCAATAGTGTATACGATATCAGCGTTACTTCCCTCATCTTCATCTACTGCTGTTGTTTTGATTACTGTTGTGCTGCTAGGAGCATCTCTTGGCACAGTAACTTTATATTCTAAATGCTTGAATTTAGGTGAATTGTCATTCACATCAGAGAGAATTACAATGACATTACAAAAGCCTAATCGACCACCGCCATCTTTAGCCATTAAACTGATTCGAATTACTTTCTCTTCCGGGTTTTCTCTGTCAAAGCTCTCTACTGTGTGAATCTGTCCATCGTCATTGATGTTAAATTTATCCCTGGCGATATCATTCATAATGAAGTACATCGTTTGTCCGTATATCCCTGGGTCCTCGTCAATGGCTTCAACTTGTCCGACAAGTGTTCCAACTGGAGAGTTCTCAGCAAGCTCAATAAGATACTCGTCCTGAGTAAATGATGGGCTGTGGCTATTTTCACCCATCACATAGATGTTTGCTTCAGCACTACTACTGAAAACACCATCAGTCACTGACAGAATCAAGCTGTAGAGGTGCTCTAAAGATTGTCGGCTGATGTTGGAAATCACAATTTCTCCACTTAACGCATCAATTGCAAAAATGTTGTTGTCATTTCCAGACAAAATGGCATAATCAAGATTACTGCTACCATGGCTGTCAGCATCAAATGCTTTAACACAGGTCACAAGCTGCCCTGGAGAAGAAATCTTACTTATGGTGGCATTATAAAGCTGTTGTGCAAAAATAGGCGGGTTGTCATTAAGATCTGTTATATATATGATCACTTGGACCTCAGCAGACAGCTGAATTGCCCCACCATCAACAGCTTTTACAATCAGATCATGCTGAGATTGGGTTTCATGGTCTAGTAGTCCTGCAGTCCAAATAACTCCACTCTCAGCATCTATTCTGAAGTGATCCGAAGTCGATCCATCCTTTTCATGCAGTTTATAAAACAACATAGCATTGCTTTGAGCATCAAGGTCCATGGCTACCACTTGCAGCACAGAGGTTCCAATTATAGCAGATTCAGAGATGCTGATACTATACGCTGCCGCTTCAAATTTAGGCGCGTTGTCATTGACATCCTCCAATATAATATCTACAAAAACATCAGAGTTGGCCCCGGTCAGAGAATCTGTTGCCTGGATGCTCAACCGATATGCTGGATGAGCCTCATAATCCAATGGCTGGATGACTTCAATGAGTCCAGAGTTAAAATGAATGTAGAACTGACTGAATGGGTTTCCCCCACTGATGCTGTAAACAGTACGGGGTCCTGCGGACTGACTTGCTAGAACTTGGAGTATAGACGTACCTACTTGCACATTCTCAGGGATTTCAATCTTGTAAAAAGGCCTTTCAAATATTGGTGTAGCTTTGCTCACCACTGAAATAACAACCTCTGCATTTGAGAACAGCGGTGGTTCACCTCCATCTTGCGCAGTGATGTTAATGACATACTTGCCAATGCTTTCCAACTCAAGAGGCCTCTTTAGAGATATTTCTCCAGATGGGTTGACCTGAAAATATTTATTATGACCTTTCAAGTAGTATGTAATCTCTGCGTTTTTGCCAATATCTCTGTCCACAGTGGTCACCTTCCCAAAAACCGAACCCACAGTTTGGTCAACCTGTACAACCGCATGATAGGGCTGATCTACAAAGAATGGGGCATTATCATTCACGTCCTCAACTTGCACTCTCACAAGCACGTGGGCAGTTCCATTCAACCCTGGCTCTTTTATTACCTCCACAATGATTTCAAACAAATCCTGTTCCTCTCGATCAAATGGGATGCCCGTAGAGAAAAGCACTCCTGATGTGCGTCCTATTTCAAATTTACTGTTAGGGTTGAGAATAGAATAAAACAAAGGCTCGTTGACTCTATTTCCAATTACGGAAAGAACTGCCAGGGTTTTCTTTTCTGTCGAGTTTTCTTCCACATAAGCGGTGAAAATGTCCTGCGTGAACTTCAGATTGTGACTTTTATTATCTTTAACATTGACTTTCACAGTTGCAGACCCAATGAAACTTCCATCAGAGACTTGGACTGTCAATCTATACCTGCTCCGCAGCTGTGTAGCATTTTGTACAAAAATATCACCAAAAGTTGGATCAAGCCGGAATTTGTTCCCTATGTTGCCGTCCACAATTTCAAAACGTAGATCGTTTCCTTGCAGCGAGTCCTCATCTGTTGCCTTTACTGTTGTCACTTTAACACCTTTATAGGTTGGAAGGAGGAGAGTTGACTCGTATGAATCCTGAGTGAATTTGGGAGCACAGTCATTGATGTTAATGATGTGTATAGTCACATTGGCAGTGTTTCGAGCAAACAAACGAGGGGTCCCAGTGTCATGAACTTGAACTCTAAAGTTAAATATCCGTCTCTGCTCATAATCCAGGTTGCTGAGAGTTTGAATCGCTCCAGTCCTCGAATCCATAGAGAAATAGTTACAAGCAAATGGCTCCATAATCTCATAGACAAGTCTGGCGTTTGAGTTCTGGTCAGCATCTGTTGCACGAACAACAAGTGGAACTTTCTGAGAGGTCAAGACCACACTTCTGATGATGGCCGACTCGCTGATGAAGCCAGTATATTCATGTTGAGTGAAGACGGGAGCATTGTCATTTTCATCCTCTAAATAAATGTTTACCGTGACACTGCTTGACATTTCAGCCATGTCTGTTCCCTGCACTATCAGTTTATATGATGAAAGTCTTTCAAAGTCCAGCTTTTTCCTTGTGATGACAGCACCAGAGTTCGGATTGATGTCAAAAGCACCTTTCTCATTTCCCTCTTTGATTTGATAGAAAACTGTTGATTGACTGAAGGCAGAGACTAAAGTTACAAAACTCCCAACAGGAACATTCTCACTGACTTCAGCTGATATCGAATTGAAGGCGAACTTCGGCTTGGTATTATCCGAGATAGTGACTGTGATCCTAACAGCCGTAACTGCACTGAGCGAAGGTTCTCCTTTGTCTGAAGCTTTTATTATCAATTCATACTGGTCTCCGGTCTCACAATCAAGTTCTCTTGCAACCGTTACAATGCCTGAGGACTGATCGATGGTGAAGGAATATCCATGATTACCTAATCATCAGAGAGAGGGGAAAGGTACATTAAGAAACAGAGATCAATATAATAATTTCATTGTACATCTCTCACTGGCAACCGCTGTAAAAGATACATAAATAAAGAAGTATGAATTTTTCTAGCAATGCGGTTGTCTGTGTAATATACAATCACCAGCCACTTTATTAAGTGTCCACCTGTTCACCTGCTCACATGGCAGCAATTGAATGAATTTAGGCATTTAGAGAGGCATTTGGTCAAGGCAACCACCCAAACTTTGAACTGAGCATCAAAATGAGGAAATATGTTGATTTAAGTTAGACTGGGACTGTTTACATTGGTGCATTTTCATTTAAAAACGCTTTTACAGTTCCACACTATGGCATTTTCGACCCACATAAACGAAGCATTTTACTTGGGAAACGCTGGTGTTCAATTTAGATGGACTAAAATGCAGATTTATGAAAATGGAGGAGTGACTGTCCACAATCACTCCGACTGGACTATTACATATCGTTCTCTGTTTTTTCAAGCACCACTCATACATAACCAGTAGGCAGTTAGTATGAATGCTTGCAAAATATGTGAATGGTTTTGTCCTGCATTTTAGGGTGTGTAGTGTTGACTGCGATTGTTTTCTAAAACACAGTAAAAATTTTAGTCTGGACAAAAAGTGAATGATTTTCATTCAAAATTTCATTCTTTACAATTAAAATATATTAGTGTATATGTAGCCTTTGAATGTTGCATAGTTGTTTATGCCAGTTAGGCTGATCTGAGAATTTCAGTATTGAGTATTCCTTGATGATACCAGAGGTCAAAGAAAAATGGCCACAATGCTTTGAATTGATAGAAGTCAGCTGGTTTCTTGAACATGAAATGTATCCACATACTGTACAGTTAATAAAATAATATTGAACATGTCACCATTTTTCTCCGAAAATATATTTCTAAAAGTGCTGTTCACATTTTCACCAGATGCCAGTAACAAGTAATCCAAACATACAAAGAAAACAAAACCAATAAGTTTAGAAATTAGAGTAGTTTAGAATTAGATGTAATACAATGAAATGATACAGGGAAAAGTATTGAACACACGAAGAAAGGAAGATGCACAAAGACATGGAAAGCCCAGACAGCAAACTCTCAGTAGTTAGAAAGCACCTTAACCCTCCTAAATGTAAATTAATATTAGCTGCTTCAGTCCCAACCCCTGCATTTCCAAGATGGTCAAGATAAAACCAGGGTGGACATTTCAGCAAGACAATGATTTCAAATACAGCACAGGAATCTCAACTGGATTTAGAAAAAAACTCTGTTGTCTGGGGGAAAAAAATCACACCTGAGCAAAGCATGCGACTCCATTCTCCATACAAAAGGCATCTTGAAGCTTTCATTACAAAAAAAAGCCTTTTATACAAAGTATTAAATGCATTTCAGTAATTCAGTACTTTCTCCTTGTATCATCCCAATGTTAATACACATAACATAGATTTTCTAAAAAAATAATATAAAAAAACATATTTGTGTGCTTAGATTGTTTGTTAACCAATGTAAACAGCACCTTTTTAAATATATTACCAGTAAAAATCATGCTGTGTTCAATACTTAGTTTACCTG
Source organism: Danio albolineatus (assembly GCA_903798035.1). Classification (NCBI taxonomy): domain Eukaryota; kingdom Metazoa; phylum Chordata; class Actinopteri; order Cypriniformes; family Danionidae; genus Danio; species Danio albolineatus. Next base: position 7,779,929 of record CAIGQQ010038942.1, read on the forward strand.
CTGTATACTAAAATGCTATCCACAGTCACCAAATCCCAAACCAATTGAGACACTTGGGATGGAGTGGAGATTCACATTATGGATGTTCAAACAACAAATCTGCAGCAACAGTGGATGCCTTGTACATGTATATGGACAAATGTGTCCAGCACTATGTTGAATCTATGCCACAAAACAATAAGCCCCTTCCGACAGCATAGGGTGGTCCAGCCTTATAATACAAAGGTGCACCCAATAAAGTTTCCAGTGAGTGTGTATATAAATAATAATTAGTATTGCTTGATAGTGTGTAGCAGAGCTGTACCTGATACTATGTTGTAAAGAATTTCAGCATTAAAGCCCTTGTCTTTGTCCAAAGCAGTGACCTGTAACACAGAAGAACCAATCGCAGCTGTTTCAAACACACGGGCAGCATACTGAGAGCTAGTGAACCACGGTGGATTGTCATTACTGTCCTCCACGTCGATGATTACTCTCACAACATTACTCTTCACGGGCACACCTTGATCCCTAACCTGGAATAATATGACGTAGAATAAACAGCTGGTAAAATATTACGTTTTTATTTGAAATACTTAATGTAGAGGATAAAAATGATCATACATGGACTTACCATTACAGTGAGGATGTGTCTGCGCATGGTTTCGTGGTCTAGTTTTTCAGCAGTGTACAGAAAGCCTGTTCCAGGATCAAGACGAAACTTCTTCAGACTAAATAAGTCTGTGCTGCTCAACAGTGTGTAGGATAATTTGTTGTTCTCGTCTTTATCTTCTGCATTTATTTCCAGTATCTTCATGCCGGGCTGAATTTCCTCTGGAATACTTATCTCATATTGGTTTTGGCTAAACTCGGGACGGTGTTCATTTGTGTCAAGAACTTGAATTATGACCTGTTAAACAAAGCAATATTGCTTTTAAGAAAGTGCTCTCTCCAATCAAAATGTCAGCATATTTCCAAAACACCAAATGTAAGCTCATCTTAAGGGATTTTCTGGAGGACGCACGTTTGCTCAAGCAACAAGAACGTAAGGACACCCAGTACGTATTATTTGACCTGAGACGCAAATTTCTGAAAGTCTGTAATTCACACAGACTCTGAAAAAAGCCCACAAGTATGAAGCCCATTATGGGATGACAAACAGTACGGACTGCAATCTCCCAGAGGGCATGCTCTCTGCAACAGGAGAGACAGACTGAGGGCTGAAACGGAGCTCTCTTTTAAAACATTACTCCCTCTCACATCATTCTTTGCCTCTGGGCCTGCTCACACTGATGGATGAGTCTCGCACTGTGACCTGATAAGGCTGGCTGGCTTGGCTGATACATGCAGGTATCGCCCAAGGAGAGGTATGTTCACACCATGACAAAAGGACAAAGGAGACCGTACATTAGAAAGACAGCACATTTCAGCCAACTGCATGCAACAGGATCGCAATAAGCAGGTGACAGTGTGTATTCCGGCTAGATGAGTTATCAAGTTTTTGACATGAAATTTTATATGTTCTATTGTGATTAAATCTGATCTTTCTGTATGAAACATCCCTTGTAGCAGGACAAGTGTGTAAAATAAATGCAACTTATAGTAAAAACTAAGGACTTAATGATCTAAGAAGTCATTCTTACTGTAGGTATGTGGGTAACACTTTCCAATAAGGCTGTATTAGTTAACATTAGTGAATTCATTAGTTAACATGAATTACAATGAACAACACATCTGCTAAGAATGACCTAATCTTTGTCAATGTTAACTAAGCATATATTCATGTGCTAGTTAATGTATTAATTAATAGTGAACAATGACTTTGTTCAGTGTTGCATAATCTAATGTTAACTTACTCATCTTTTAATGTATGTCTTTATATTAAAAGCTCACGCTCACTCAGCTAAAGTTCACATTTACTTAGAAATATGTTAATGCATTTGATAATGCATTAAATAACAAGACATAACAATGAACGACACATTTATTCAGCAATACTAACTATAACTATTTTTGTTTTATGTAAACTTATATAGTGATACTGTATGTTTGTTAATGCATTAGGTAACATGAACAAATAATAAACAATGACTCAGGTACAGCACTACACAATCTTCAACTTATATGTTATTAATGTTTGTGGACTTTTTACTAACATTATTTATCACCAACAAACCTAATCGTTTCTTTTTCTTTCAATTTACCTCAATTTAATTTCTCAAGTTAGTACAACTTATTCAACTTCATACAACATACCAAAACCAAATCAAATCAAACCAAAAGTGCTTGACAGGTAATTCATGTGCTGGTGCTCTTTAGGTACAGGATTCATAAAGATAAACAACAAAATCATAAGTCCAAGGTACTCGAAAAATACATGAAAAAAATGTAAAAAGAAAATAATAATTTCTTCCCTTTTTGAGTGCCTTGGTCTGGTTGTTCAATGATTTCGTTGTTTAACATAATCCATTCATTCATTCATTTTCTTGTCGACTTAGTCCCTTTATTAATCCGGGATCGCCACAGTGGTATGATCCGCCAACTTATCCAGCATTTGTTTTACGCAGCGGATGCCCTTCCAGCCGCAACCCATCTCTGAGAAACATCCATACATTCTCATTCACACACATACACTACGGACAATTTAGCTTACCCAATTCACCTGTACGGCATATCTTTGTACTTTGTACGCAACCACAGGGAGAACATGCAAACTCCACACAGAAATGCCAATTGAGCCAGCCGAGACTCGAATCAGCGACCTTCTTGCTGTGAGGCGAACGAGTTGCTACTCACTACGCCACCGTGGCGCCTGTTTAGCATAATATCCTAGTTTATACAACTTAATTTTACTAGTTAGTGCAGCTTAATTTTTCTAGTAAACGACTTGTTTTTTCCACACTATAAAAAATATTGCTGCCTTAATTTTTTCAGTAGAATAAAGGAACTTTTCAAATCATCTCAAGTTACATCAGTCAAACATTGAACAACAATTCAACAACTTTGTATAACTTTTTTGTTGTTGTAAACTGATTAACTTATTAAAATAAGTTAGAGCAACATAAAAATATTTATTGTCTTGACTTTTTGTCATTACAATAAATTTTTCTAGTTGACCCAATATATTTTTCTAGTTCATACAACTTTTTTGTAGTTACCCTGACTGAAGCTTTCTAGTTCCTAAAACTTAATTTCTCTAGTAAGTTCAACTTAATTTTTCTAGTCCATACAATTATTTTTTGTTATTTGTCACCATTAGTTAATGTTAACTAATGTATTAACATGCTTGGTTAATTAATGCTTAACAGATGTCTTAATTGTTAATTCATGTTAACTAATGCATAAACTGATGTTAACTAATACAACCTCATTGTAAAGTGTTACTGATAGATTTAAAGTTCAAGACACTGAGCATTTAAAAATCTATTAATTGATATTTATTACATTTTCTGATTAATTTCAATCTGATATTCATTAATAGCATGTAATCTTGGTTATTTTAAAAACTGTCTTTGTGATTTGAGCAGTGATGGAGTGTATAGGTAATTCTAAGCAACAAAACAATTATCCTGTCACAATGCAGAACCTTGCGTAGCCAAGGCAAGACAAAGATGTGCATCTCTACATCCATTATTCAACTGATACAATTTTATAAATGCATGGGCAATTTCTTGGTAAGTGCTATTAAAGAAAAACACCTGAGTGCTGATAGATCTTGTTCCATCTGTTGCTTCAACAGTGAGGTTATAATTTGACTGTCGTTCAGCGTCTAGTGCTCCAGCAATGATGATTGTGCCACTCGCCTTCTCCACGTCAAAACGGCTGTCAGTGCTTCCACCTGTTAGTACCAACACACACAGCGGCCGCATATTAATGCTGTTCACTAACAAGTGGGATTTTTGCATAATGTATCATTTGCATTAGCTGTTAAAAGTAGCAAACATTCAAAGAAAGTAATTATTCTGCAAGATCTCCTCCACAGAATGTAAATTTACAGGTCTGTTTTGGAGATGTGAGAGGAAATTTCAAAATAACTACACTGAAAAAAAAAAGTTAAACTACTGTGTCTTTTATTCAAAGTACATTTTTTGTATTGGATTAATTGGAAAAAAAATAAGGTTTCTGATTATAACCTGTTTTATTCAATTTGCCTTAAAGCTAAAAAAAACCTAACCTCTTGGGTAAACTTAAAAACAATTTTTTTTATTTTTTAGCAGTTTTCATAGTATGTAACCACATGAAAAAAGTAACCGTTTATGTGCTTTCAGTTTTTATGCATTTCTAACGTCTAACATTATATGTATTTATTATAGTTTAGTCCAAATTTAGAACAAATTATGATTTTAAGTCAAAACAAAGTCATTCAATTAATTCATCGTCTATAAAAACGACATTTTACCTCTGAGTCAATGTATTTTTTTTTCCTTGAGCAGAATACATATTTTGATTAATATTAAAGGGGTGGTCCACTGCGATATGATATTTTAAGCTTTAGTTGATGTGTAATGTAGCTGTGTGAACATAAACAACATCTCTGAATGTGATATGCTCAAAGTTCAGAGTTAGCAGAGCCTACAGCAAATGAAGTTTGGGGACTACAAAAAAAATTGATCCGGGTTAATGATGTCATAAACCTTTCAGGTTACGTGCATACACCCCGCTCAGCAAAGGGGTGTGACCAGAGGTGCTGTGATTTTATAGCAGAGAAAGCTAAAACGCATCCAAACGCTGCTATTTCCACAGAATGTCTTCTGTTTCTGTATTCTGGTTTCCAAAGGACTTGTCACAAAGAGAGAAGTGCTTACAATTTAATTTTAATTAAGTTCCAGAGAATTATAAAAAAGATATAGCTAGCATTTGAGAAAGGTCATTTGCAGTTCACTGACTTACAGTATTTACACAGCAGAGGCAAAGCGCGTGCTAGTAGAGGTGTGACGCTGCCATTATGTTAGCTGACCAATCAGAGCCTCCTGAGGGTTAGCTCAGTAGCTGTATATAATCAAAGTAGGATATATAAAAAATAACGTGATTTTTTTTACAAATGAAGCATGAGCACACTTTGCTTTGCATCCCAAAAACACAACCAAGCCTTTAAAATACACTCTGTATGAAAGTTAAATTATACTTTGAGAAAAACTAAAATATTTAGCTGTGACAAATCACAGTAATTTTTAAATGTCTTTTTTTCAGTGTATAAGAATTTAAGAAGCCATATTTCTGTTCATCAGCAGATACCTGCCGTACAGTTCAGGTCACAAGCCATCTGTAGAATATGAAAAGGGTCTTTAACGTGTGTGACTCCTTCATGAAAGAATAGTAGAGAAAGAGAAAAAGAAAAGCAGAGGAAGCAGATAAGAATTAGACAGAGGAAAAAAGACAGTTGAAGGCTGATTAAAACAAAATCATAGCTCTTAGTTACTGAACATCCGCTGAACATTGAACTTTATACCGATTAGAGATTAAGTAATTAGAATGACTCGTGACCCCCCCACCCACCCCACCCTCCCCAAAAAAAACTCAGGAAATTAGTTGTTTCATCTGAATTTAAATCAATAGTTTGAACAAACAGCAAACATAGTTTATTTCAGTGTTGGAAAATTCTTTTTTAAAGTAAAGTAATTCCATTTAATTCCAAATTACATAACCGCTTCTTCACCATTATGTTTTTCCAATCCTAATAATTTAGGGTGATCATGCAATGTTTACAAGACAAATCCTGGCCAGGATTTCTATAAATATCCGGCTGTTTGCACTGCACAAACTGATTATTGTATGATTTTTGTAGAACTTTGAAATACAATGACCAGTCTCCATAGCGCCACAGTAAAGGAAGACTTAAACGGCTGAGTTTTAGCATTTTTGAATCTCCATGTCTGGCGAGAGCTCTTTTAGCTTAGCTTAGCTTAGCTTAGCTTAGCTTAACATCAATCATATTAGACCATTAGCATCTCACTCAAAAAGAGTTTTGATTAATTTTTCTATTTAAAGCTTGACTCTTCAGTAGTTACATGGTATACAAAGACAGATGTAAATAAAAAGTTGCTATTTTCTAGAGATGACAAAGAGCAATGCGCTTATTCTGGTGTAAAAATCAAAGAACATTTTCCATAATGTGCTATTCTGCAGTGTTTTAATCATTCTCTGTAGATCCCAATGATTGATTGATTATATAATGCCTGCATGTTATTTGTCAAACTACATACTTTTAGCAAGTATGCAAAACAGGAAAAGAATTCAAATATAGAAATCCTGGTCAATACTGTATGTACCTAGAATTAAACCATCATCATGTCTGATAGATTTTTTTTTTCTTTTTTTCCTTTTTCCCCCCTTTCTGTTCATCCAAAGAAAGAAACTCATACAGGTTTGGAACAAGTGTTGCGTGAACTGTCTCTTTAAGGCTGGTTGTAGAGCTTTAGGTTCTTACCTTTGATAGTAAACCATACAGGAGAGTCAAGTGGCTGAGCGCTGATGACTCCCACCATATGGGCCACTGGATCATTCTCCATCACAGAGAATGAGAGAGGAATCTCCTCAAATGCCAGCGCTTGTTTAGCCAGCTTAGGCTTTGGAATCCACTCAATGTGCAACCGACAGATGGACGACTTTGAAGGCTTCCCATTGTCTGATGCTTTAATCTGCAAGAGAGCAGAGTGAGTGTTTTCGTTTGTTTTTGACCTACTGTACAAGACGTGTAAATAACACATTTTTAAGAGTGAATAATCTATAAATGGGGTATAATGTATATATTTCTTTTATTTTTTTAAAGATGGACATATTAAAGGATTAAATCATGCCTAAATGAAATTGAAGTTCCACTATATATTAGATTGCCTTAACTAATACAGTGGTTCTCAACTGGTTTGGCCACTGGACCCACATTTTTACATGATCATCAAGCCGCGACCCAAATTTTTAGGAACTATATTTTTTTATTATTAATTAATTTGTATTTATTTGTAGCATACACAAGTAGTGACAGATAAATCATAAGAAAATCACCAAGACTTACAAATAAACAAGTTTTTATTGATTTCATTAGACAAAATGTATGAAATTATACAAATATTACAAAGTACAATTGCGCATTTCAAAAAAGTCTGGTATATGCATTTCAAAATAAAAGTCTGGTATGTACATTTCAAAATAAAAGTCCGGTATAAGCAAAATAAGTTAAAAATGTTTTACACACTAAAAATGTTCCCGCGACCCACCAGTTGAGAAACACTGAACTAATATGTACTTACACTGACATTAATCATTTGTTACAATGTACTTGTTGTGTAACTACATGTTTTTACATTGTACTTATGATTGATACCATACCTACATGTTATTACACCAACAAACAATAATCAGCATGTACAGAAACAACCATACCTGCTTAATGCATAAAAGCAAACCTCATTGGTTCTTGCAGAAGCTCAACAATGCTCATGTGACACACAAGAATGAACCTCATTGGTTCTCACACATCAGGCAAGCATGAGCTTCCATGACCAAATCTGAATGCTTAATATATAGACAACTTGATTCATTAATTCATTTTCTTTTCGGCTTGGTCCCTTTATAAATCCGGAGTCGCCACAGCAGAATGAACCGCCAACTTATCCAGCATTTGTTTTACGCAGCGGATGCCCTTCCAGCCACAACCCATCTCTGGGAAACATCCATACATTCTCATTCACACACATACACTACGGACCGCATATCTTTGGACTGTGGGGGAAACCGGAGCACCCGGAGGGAACATACAAACTCCACACAGAAATGCATCTGACCCAGCCGAGGCTCGAACCAGCGACCTTCTTGCTGTGAGGTGACAGCACTACCTTCTGCACCACCATGTCGCCTATATAAACAAATTCTAGATTAAACTTGTTAATTTTATCATTGTGTCTCTTTGAGAAGAATTTGATTAAACCCCTCAGGTCACATGTAGATATGTTTTTTATCTTGCTATCTTGTGTTTCAAGTCTGTTAGATTTGATAAAAAATATCAACAATTTTATTTTGGATTTGGAACCACGTGAGGGTAAGTAAAATTTAACTGAATTGTGTAGTGAACTTACTCTTTGCACCAGCTTGCAACTCCATTCAATTTGATCATCAAAGTTAACAAAACATAGCATTTATTCTAGAAAATCCACTTGGATAAAAAAATATTAGGGTGCATGTGCCCATTCAGTCTGAATCCTCAAAAACTCAACTATTAAATCCGACACCATTTGGAGACTGGAAATTGAAATAAACGTACCGTGAGGATATTATACTCCCCCGCTGAAAAAGCCTCTTTAGAGAACACAAACCCAGTTGTGGGCTCAATGAAGAATTTCCCCGGCTCTTCACCCTCCTCAATAGCGTATGAGATATCAGAGAAGGGACTCTCATCTCTGTCATAGGCAATCACTCGATAAATTGGCTCCCATTCCACTGCCTCCAGTCGTTCCACCAGCCTGATTTTAAAGATCTTTTCCAAGAACTGGGGACTGTTGTCATTTTCATCCAATACGTTGACTATCACATGAACCACAGTCGACTTGGATGGACTGCCATCATCCGAAACTGTGATCTGTTTAAGAGGGAAAAAAGCAGATCTCATGCCTGAGCGCTTGAGGAAATACTGCTAAGGAAAACACGAGGGAGGCATACAATAAATGAAATTAAGTTTTAAACTTTTTTATACAATTTATAAACACTTGCCTTTTTTAGAAATCATGTAATCCTAATCTTAGAAATTTTGAAGAATTTTTACAGCGGTTTGACTTAATATACCATGCTAATAGAACAGTGTTTTCTTTAACAAAAACACTTTATTTGATGGACAACCTTTATCAAAATTAGAGAACAGTACATTTAATATATACATACGTTTAATATAAATGTGGCTACACTTTATTTTAGGTCCCAATTCATGCTGTTATCTACTGGTTTATTACCTGGCTATTATTTAGATAGTAAATGTTCAACAGAAGTATGATCTTATTCTGCATCCCTAATCCCGCACATATCCTAAACCCAACTTCTACCTCGCTAACTATTAATAAACAGCTGATTAGTAGTTTATTAAGCTAGGAGTTTTAGTTAATAGTTTGTTAATACCGTGAATTGTGACTTAAAATGTTACCTAATAATTTTTACAACTAAAATTTTTAAAGGTTACAGCAGTCAAGTTATTTTAGAGGTCCTTGATTTGGATGAACTGAGCAGATCTGTAGCCAAAGGACATCACTAGTCTTTCACACTGCTCTGCTGTGATCTTGATCTTCTCTTCCTCAGTCTTTCACAGTTCACTGACTCTAGAGGGGTTTTAACCATGACTTTGTTGGCAATGATTTTCCAGAGATTTTAGATCACAACTGCCATTTCAAACCAAACTCCTGCTTCAAAAAGCATCCTTCAAACCACGACCCTTCCTCTTCCACCTTTCACTGATTTCTGGACACAGTTTGAGTTCAGTCTTTTCTCAGTTTGATGACAAAAATAATTTCCATTGGACCCAAATTAATGAAACTTGCTTTCATGTGAACTATGGACCGGTTCTGGTGTCCACACCACATGCTTCTCAGCAAAGGCAAGACCAAATTCAGTCCAAATTCTCTCAGGGGCTGTTTACTTTTAATAATGTTAACAGGGTTTGATATTTATTAATGAAATTATTAAGGTGTCTATTTCATTGGGAGTGCAGTGCACTGTTTTGTGTTTCTCAATGACCTTTTTAATAAACTAAGGTTTCTGTCATGCCGCATCCTTGTGCAGACAGCTAAATTGCTTGTCACTGGAATCATGAGCCTTCATGTGTTGTTATGACACGGTGTTTCCCAGTACAGGGCTGAACTGGCAAGCAATTCCAGTTTCAGTTAAGACCCATTGCCAGGTGAGATTCTCTTCATTATCCTGACATTGTAAAGATGCAATAATCTAGAAATCACAGATTTGGAACGATCAACTTCTCTTGCTATTGCGAGTCCTTTTAAATAGGTAATGACCTCAAAATGAGAAAACTGTAGGTTTCTTCTCTTATTTTGATGTCCACTGTATATCTATTCGAAATAAACGGTTCTCTCAAAATGAACATTTTTGCACACCATCATGTCATTTTCATTCCATATGGTGTATTATTTAGTTTTTCTTTAGTAATTGTATTGTGTTTGGTTACTTTTGAATTACTTTAGCATTACTTTTTTAAATAGAGAAGCTCTGCAAGTAACAAGGCATTGTATAACCTACACCTTTATTTAGCTTTACAAAACATATAAAGAAGTTATCATTTAAGATTATGTTATCTTCTGAGATCTTCCTGACCCTAGAGCTATATGTTCTGTCTATATTGTACAGATTGTTGAAAGTTTAAAGCAATATGTTTGCTACTTTTCTACTTTTTGTCTCACTAGTTATGGAAAATCACTGTCCATTGAGACAATCTCACTTTTCTTTTTCTTCGATGCGTACAAAACAATGAGCACATTTTCTCATTGAGTACAAGATTAAATGTGATTGAGTTAATTTTAATTGAACTAATTATTTGGTAAAAGCTAATTAATTAAAATCAAAAGTAATTCACATTACATTTTTTTAAAAAGTAACTCAAATGGATGGAATCACACTAACAACAGGTTATTTATGCTAGAAACATACTAATCCATGCTAGAATCATGATAGCGACATGATAATCATTGTTATAAACATGCTAATAACATGATAATTTAAACAAGAAACATGCTAACAACATGGTAATTCATGTTAGAATCATGCTAATTCATGCTAGAATTATGTTAACATGATAATTCATGTTGGAAACATACTAACAAAATGCTAATTCCTGCTAGAATCATGCTAACAACATGCTAATTCGTGCTTTATAATAATTTAGTAATGCTTTTTAATTTATGTTTCTTTTAGCAAACTTGATAACTTGATTACTTAGAAAAGTAATATTACATACATCACATTACTTTTGTTACCGCCAACACTGGTGCACAGTGTATGGACTACTTTTATGTAACAGTATGGTTTTATAGCTTGACCTCTGTAGTCAATATTATCTATTTTTGTGCAAATAAAAAAAGTCATATAAAATTGTCCAAATACAATGTCTGAATGTTACTGAATGCCTCTTACTTCAAGAAGATGCTCTGCTTGCTTTTCTCGGTCCAGTTTCCTCGATGTTGTTGTCACTAACCCTTTGCAGAAAATGACAAATAGCACAGTTCAGTTTGTTTCTTCTTCCGACTGAAAAAAATAAACGTTTTATCAGTAATAAAAGATTCAAGCTGTTCTCCTGACACTGGGTCAGTGCTAACAAAAAAAGAAGAAGGAGAAAAAACATTCAGGCATGACAGATGAATCTACTCTACATTTTGCATTCTCCTCAGAGAGTGTTTCCTTTATGTTACGCTTCTTTATGTTTTTTTCTTTCTTTTTTTTTTTTGCAAAAGAGAGAAAAATAACACACAAAAGAGTCTATACTATGCTTGCTGTTCCTGAAATGCTTTCCAACTGGTCACATTTCTTCCTCCGAAAACATTGCATACCAACTAAGTTCAGTTTGTGCGATTGACTTTGGCAGCGAACTTGTTCGAAAAACTTTTTTACTTGCACAGTTGAGACTTTAAGCCGAGCTGACTGAGTGTGGCAAGTAATTTGGTGGAGGAGAAATCAATTGACGCGTCAAATTAATTAGCTGCATTCATTACTTGTGCTGCTCAGTGAATGTAATTAACCAGCTGGTGTGAATATCAATTATGTCTATATATTTTGTGAAAAACTTCTGGAAAGATTTCATGTCAGAACTTATTTCACGTTCAGCATTTAAGTGTTCTTGTTCGCAAATGATGGAGACTGATCTTCCTGAACACACAAATGTCACCATATTGATGCTTATATTCAAATACAGTCTTCTAAAATGTTTTATATGGTCTTCATTTAATATTAAAGGTGCTCCATTGTGCATATGAAACACAAAGGGCATTGCTTCGATTACACACACCCACGAAACAAAGCATACAACTAGACATTTTTCCAAAAGTTACTATTTTTACTTAGTTTAATAGACAAATACAAAAATGTTTGCAATGATTTAAAGACATAGGCTTATGCTGACAATAAGAGATTTTAATTCGACTTGTATCCAAAATGATTTATTATTTACTAAATTACTATTAAATTACTTATTATTACTAAATTATTTAGAATTTTTTTCTACACGAACTAATATAACTTATGAGAGAGGACTGCTGTGTATGTAACACAATAATGTAAATAATGTAAAATACCAACCCAGGCTTATTCTGAATACATATACATTTCTGGAGAGCGCCAAATCGTCCCAGGAGGTACTTTTTTTGCAGTTTTTGTTTTCGCGAATCCACCAGAGACCACTGTGTATGCTTTTTGAGATCTCAAATTTTTATCGTCAGTGCCATTCTTGCCTGCCCGTCTTGTGTAAATTCACCAGAGGCTGCTGTTGACTGACCAATCCCCCCAACCTCCTCCTTCTCTAAACACAACCGAAGGTGTCTTCAAAAAAATCTATTGACTCCGCCCACCCACTTCCCTATACCCAACCGACAGTGTTTCCAAAAGCAAACCAGATCAAGAAAAGCTGCCTGATTTTTTTACCACGTTTTTAGATTTTACCACATTCTCACCCTGTTATTTACTTGATGATTTGGTAACACTTTAGTTTAGGTCACAATTCACAATATTAACAAACCATTAACTAACACTCCTAGCTTAATAGACTACTAATTACCTGCTCATTAATAGTTAGTGGTTTAGGTGTTGTGTAGGGTTAGGGATGCAGAATAAGATCATACGTTATAATGATTAATAAACAGTTCATATCTTAATAATAGGCTGGTAATAAGCCAGTAGTAAATAGCATGATTTTTGACATAGCTAAAGTGTTACCGTTTAATTAATTTTTTGTTTTTTGTTTTTGTTTTACCTGCTTTCTGGAACTGTTCGTCGCCGGACTCAAACACTGTTGTTGCAGTCAACTCAACTTTGCATCTTAAGTTGGATGACGTACATGGCGAGCCACCAGACTAACTGGTAACAGCAGAAAAGCCTCCCACACCAAGTAGGAGTGAGCTAAGTGGTCAGCTGGTAAGCGCAAAAAGGAACGTACCGCCTCGTTGTGTACATTTTAAAGACGAAATGCAGCCATATGTAGCTCTGGCTACATAATTTGCTATCTCCAGAAATGTATATATGAGGTATGTTTTTAGAATGAGTCTGTGTTGCAACCAACCTACTTTAAACAGGTACAAAAAAATATTTATTTATTTATTTATTTATTTATTTATTTTTGTAAATTAACATAACATAAATTTTACCAAATTAAAATAATAAATAAATAAATGACAAAAAAAGTAAGGCAAAAGAATCACAGAATACCAAGTGTTTGTACATTAATAATATGAATAATGTGCTTTATTACTGATGGACTGTAGCAAATGAGTAATCTCTTTTTAATTATTTACATTTACATTATGTTAAAATACCCTTTATTTAAACAATATTTAATGTTAAAATAGTTCTTAAAATGACTTCAACAGAATGAAATATTAATTTAAATATTAATATTAAATATTCATTAACCAAATTCACATTAATAGTCAGAAATTGCATCTAAAAGTGAACTTTATTCATATTTCAAAGACACTAAAGCAGTTAAGAAAGTACATACTGTACAAAGATGAATTATACTCCCACCTAAACGTGTCTCAAATATTCTCTCAGGTTTAACTAATAGCATCTACACTGTAAAAAATAAAAAGTTGACTTAACTGTAAACCCAAGTACTGTAGTTGCCTCGAATTAAGTTGTTAACACAAAAGCAAGTGCAACAAGTTGCCTTACAATTAGAGTTTTACAGGGTATTATAAATTAAAAGTCTGATAAGTTTAAAATAAATTACAAATAATATTCATTTGGGTGTTTGAAAGCAATACATTTAATTCAGACTAAAGTATTTGTACATTTGTGTAATACATGCACTTTTTAAAAGCATAATGAAGTGCACTTCTTTTAACAAGGCAAGAATTCATGAGCAGAATCAACTTACCTGTCTGGGAGTCAATGGCAAAAAATCCCTGTGGATTTCCACTGCTTATTTTAAATGAGAGATTTTCACTTGATTCAGAGTCCAGGTCAAACGCTTGGATCTGAATGACAGATACGCCTTTGGGAGAGTTTTCAGATACAGAAGGATAGTACACAGGCTCTGTTGTCAGAGGAGCATTATCATTGACATCCTGAACCTCGATGTAAACCTCCACAAATGAAGAAAGCGGCACGATTCCCTGGTCAGTAGCATAGACTGTCAGCCAATAATGATTAAACGTCTCCCGATCGAGGATCTCTTGAGTTCCAATGATGCCTGTGACAAAGAAAAGAAGCCCAAACATGATGCCCTACATGTCATACAAAAAGCACTTGAACTGTTTAGACTCAGATGCCACCAACGGTGCTGCCATAAAACCTTGTCACATGGGACTGAAAGTTTTGCATTGTAAACTCAGAAGTCTAGATAAGGACGGAGCAGAAATTAACCACACGAAGTAGGAACGACTGACGCAATGCTAATAATGTTCTTTTGAAATGGAAACCGTAATCAACGGCGAAGCGAAAAATGGATCTATTATCAAGCAGGGAACTGAGAATTCATAACGCAGACATTTGCATAAAAGATTAAATGAGTAAAGGGCAGATATTGTACATGAAATACTGAGTGAATCAGGGGGTAAGGGGAGATGAGGCAGCTCTTTTTGTTCGTCTGTCTCTCGCCAGTGTCTGCTTTCACGCTGTGGGCTTTGTTCTAAAGGTAGCAGTGTGGCTTCTACAACTCTAGGAAAATGTGATAAGCTCTTTCCTCGGGGTGAAAGTGTCTAGCGTATCGCTCTTTGTTTCCTTCTCTTACGTTTTATCTGCCTCAGATGTCTTTATATAGTCTTATGGCACAAATAACAAAGATAAAATAGTTGTAGGTGCTTCAGTTATGCTTTTATCGCATAAACAAAACTCCATGGCATCAGCAAACAAATAATAAACCACTAGACGATATTCCCAAAACTACGTTCATGCAGGTGTTCTACACTCCAAAAATAGGATGTTTATTTTTTCAAATAGTTCTAGATACAGGAAAGTCATAAACTCCAAAATTGTGTATTTCAGATGATATGTGCATACACAGTACTTAATCTGTGATTTGCGAGGTCCAGGAACTGAGCGGGGTAACAGATCCGGCATGTTACCTGAGGTAAAAGAGGTGTCTCAGACAA
This sequence comes from Danio albolineatus, assembly GCA_903798035.1. NCBI lineage: Eukaryota > Metazoa > Chordata > Actinopteri > Cypriniformes > Danionidae > Danio > Danio albolineatus. The sequence continues at coordinate 7,795,195 of CAIGQQ010038942.1, forward strand.
AAGTGAAGAGCAGAGAGGGGAAATAGATGTGTCCTGGACGAAAGTCAAGAGCGGGGGGGTGGGTGTTGGGGTGAGTGAGGAGGGGGATCGGTAAAATAAGATTTCAGAGGTGTCGGCTCCGGCTTGTTCCGGCACAAATTAAGCCCTGTGCATATTGACCTTATTCCGCCACGCCCACTTTTAATACTTCGCTCTTCCGCATTTTGTCATCCAACTTCTGGTACGCTGACACATTACACAGTGTATAAAATCATTATATAGTGTATAGTTAGCTGTAATTTCAGAAAAAAAAGGCATATAATGCTAGTTCAGTAAATGTTTTGAGCTGGGAGTACGGTGAAACCTCCCTGCAACGATCAGATGGTCTCATATTGCCCTATCCATCATTGCCGTTAATGTGGGTAGACGATATGAGCCAGAGGTAACTTACGAGGATATTTTTAAATACTACCAATATTTACATAGTGGGAAAGTTGGTCGTGTTCTATTACACAGTGAGGGTGATTTCGTCTTTTTAAAAGCAAATGTGCACCCCAGCCTTAGTACGCAGGGATCAGTGGAGACTACAGGATGTTCGTGCATCGCTGGTTTAGGAAGGTCCTGTAGTCATGAAGTCTTTATATTATGGAAGGCAAGTAAATATATAAATAAATAGTAATATCTTGTAAGGTCTGTGTTAACATAAGTAAGCCATAAATGTAAACAGTATGCTAACGTATTTGTGTAATAATACACAGCCGCTGACTCGGTTACCATCAGCAGACTAAGTATCTGGTCAAAACTCTTAATTTGTGAGGTATTGACCTTATTCTTTAATGCAGAAGTGCACTCGTTTTTGCAATTGTTTTAGAACTTCCAATTTAGTCATCTATGGGAAAAATGACTAGGAATAATAAACGACTGAAAATGGTCAAACTACTCACTCTACAAACAAGTGTTTGCATGACTACACAGACAAAATAGAATAATATAATAAGAAAACATCAGTTTGCGACATCGAGCAGCATAACAAGCTGTTTTTAATGTCTAAAAAAGAATGGAAGTGACAAAAAGACTGCGCCCACTCATACGATGAGAATAAGGTCAATAGTAACAAGGTATATTCTTGTGTGTTTCCTTGTATCTATGTCTGATTAATATATATTTCTTTATTGCATGACTTTTATTAATTTATATTTTATTAATCTAATGTGTGCCTGTCTTTGTGTGTTTAATGTTTTGGTGTCTGGATTTGTTAATATTTAATACCTCGGCAGTTACATATTTATATCAATGGACAATGACAGAACTATGGACAAATGAACAAGACTGACTTGTTTGTCTTAAGAAAAAGCAAAAAAGAAAATACTCACCACTCTCTTCATTGATAGTAAACACTCCGAGGCCTGAACCACCTCGTATGGAGTAGCGAACTTCTCCATCCCTGCCACTGTCCTCATCATGAGCTGCAACTTTCAATACAGAGGTGCCAATTGAGGCGTCTTCAAGCACAGTTCCCCAGTCCACAAAAAAAGGGAAATTTGGACGGTACATGTTCTCATTAACATCCACAATCTCCACTAGAATGAAGCAGGATGAGGATAAAGGGTTTGGCCTGCCTCTGTCTTTGGCCTTTGCTGTCAGATTGTATATCTGTCTTGTTTCGAAATCAAGAGTCTGAGAGACGTACACAGCTCCAGACATTTTATCCACCTGAAAGCTTCCGTCGTCCCCATCTGTTAGACTGTATCTCACCTGTCCAGACAGGCCAAGATCAGGATCGTGAGTTTCAAGCCAGAGCACCAAAGTTCCCACTGGAATGTCTTCTCTCACTCGGATGTGATATTGCTCAGGTATGAACCTAGGGGCATTATCATTCACATCCTCCAAATGAATGCGTAACAACACTGTTGATACCATTTTAGGCTCATCAATTGCTGCATCGAATGCAGCCACTCTCAAAACAAATACCGGATTGGCTTCTCTGTCAAGTGGACTCATAACAGTTACAATCCCTGTTCCTTCATGAATGATGAATTTATCAGTCTGAGTGAGAAACGAGTATCTAACCATTCCATTGACCCCTAAATCCTTATCTTTCGCTTCAAGTTGAATGATGTCAGTTCCTATAGCCGTATCCTCGCTTATATCCACTACATACTCGCACTGGAGGAACTCAGGACTGTTGTCATTGGCATCTAAAATTTTGACATCTAACAAGTGAGATGAGGACTTCTGCGGTAAGCCGAGGTCATAAACGGTGATGTTGAGAGTATAGCGGTCTGTTGTTTCTCTATCGAGTGGCTGGAAAACTTTAAGCCACCCTGTGTCAGATTCTATCGTGAAACAACTATCAAAATCTCCCCCTGAGATCACAAAAAGCAATTTCCCATTGAAGCCCGAGTCAGAATCGGCGGCTCTGAGGAGTGCCACGCTTGTCCCTACAGGAAGGTTCTCTTTAACTTCTATTACAGCTGGAGTGGACTCTATAAACCGTGGAGCATGGCGGTTAACAGAGTGGATGTCTGCAAATTCATCCTCTCTTTCTTTCTGACTGTCTAGTTTAGAGCCGAAAAGCAACAGCCCGGCTAAAGTTCTCAGGGCGCCAGTCTCTGCACATTTGGAGCGGACATGTTTTGGAGCATTAACAATGGTTAGATTTAGGAACAAAGGAGTGCTTGAGATTTCTCCATCGCTGGCAGTTATTTGCAGACGGTGGAAAGATTGTTTCACAGCATCACCATCCCTCAGTGACTTTTTAAGCGTCAGCACACCAGAGCTGGAATCCAGTTTGAAAAGATTCATGTTATTACCGGTGTCAATTCTGTACTGCACTACGCCAAGATCGTCAGCGTCAATGGCAGACACCACTATTATTTGCTCATCGACCCCTAGAGATCTTGGCACTCTAACATCACAGTCGATATTCTCAAATTGTGGCTTATTATCGTTTAGGTTAGTGAGAGAGATTGAAACAATAGTCTCGGCTTCACGGCGCAAAGGGGAGCCCCAGTCTGAGGCTCGAATCCTTAGGGAGAATTTACTCAGCATGGTCTCATAATCTAGATCCTCAGTGGTGCTTATGACACCGGTGAAATAATCCACTACAAAGGGCTGTTTGTTCACATTGACAATACTATAGGTGACATAGCCATTTTCTCCATCATCCATGTCAGTAGCACTGACTGTTAAGACACTGGTTCCAATAGGCACATGTTCAGCAATGCTTGCTTCATAATTTGACTTTTGAAACACTGGAGCGTTGTTGTTCATATCACTTACACTGACTACCACCTTTGTCAATGCTCGTCTGTCACTAGTAATGACATCAAATTCATATTGACTAACCTTTTCGGCTTTAATAGGTCCAGAAGTCGTAATAAGGCCTGTATTTGGATTAATAGCAAATGGATTCTCGTGTTGTTGCATTTTAAATAGTAACAAGTAATTAATCTTTGAATGTTTCTCCACAGTTTTGACCATAACAACAGGAGAATTAGGCGGCGCAAACTCTCCAAGGGTAACTCTATAAATACTTTTCTCGAATCTAGGAGTCTCTGTGTATCTGCTAGGCGATCTCAACTTCACAACTACAGCTGAGGAAAACTTAGGAGGATTTCCCTTATCTTTGGCTTGCAATGTGAGATTGTAGCCAAAACTATAACCCTCCCATTCCACTTCCTTGACGGCCTTGATCTTGTATTCCTTGCTCCCAGGATTTGTTCTGAAGGTCTTGAACTGCTGAAGTGGATCTCCAGCTACAATGTTCAGAGAGGCAATTTCACCATTTTGCCCTTCGTCTTCATCCTCCACAGTTACATACGCATATGTCGGATCGCTGGTTGTGTTCCACGGAGTTAAAGGGACAGCAGTTATAACAGGTGAATGTTCATTAGCCTGCAGTACGTGCACCTTTAGCTTTGCTGTACTACTGCTGCTGCTGCTCCCATAGAGCTTCAGACCTCTGTCCACAGCCAACACATCAATCTCATAAAGAGCCACCTCGGAGTAATCCAGCTTGCCTGTCAGAGTTATAACCCCACTAGTAGGATGAATGGAGAACATGTCAGTCCACTCTTTGAAGCTGAAATAGTACTCTCCATTGGTGCCTGTGTCAGCGTCTGTGGCTGAAACTCTGCCTATGCTTGTTCTGGCTGCAGAGTTTTCCGGAACAAAGAAGCTATATGTAGTCGGTGAGAAAAGAGGTCTGAGATCATTCATGTCCAGAATTTGTACTTTTACTTGTGTCTGTGCCTCTGCTCCAGTGTGTCTTTCAATAGCATTTACAGTCAGTAGATAGTGGTCTTTTATTTCCCTGTTAAGAGAGGCAGAAATCCCTCCTTTGGTCCTTATTCGCAAGAAACAGAAATTACCCAAGACATACGCCTCAGCCTTGAATAAATTATCGTGGTCTCCGGATTCTATTGTGTACCAAATGTCCACAGATTTGTTTGTCATAAAAATGCCCATTTTTACGGGGCACTCAACATAGGTTTTCGCTGCTGAATTTTCATATATCATCACATGATAAAATGAATGAGTAAACTGAAAAGGCAGAGCATCTTCCATTTGCTGAGCACCTAAGCAGATCCACATAAAGAGCACTAGAAGATGGTTAGTCCAGGATTTACCCATTGTGACAGGTGATTACAGAGAGGACTGGGAAAAAAACAGAGCAACAGGTGGATGAAAATAAATGTCACATTAACATAAACATCACAGTGATGCATCAGTTGAAACCTGTGAGAAAACATTTAAGAAATCAAACAAAATGATTACACAACCTTGTGAAATACTTAATTCTAACAACTGCTGCTCTGAGAAAGACATTTCTGAAGCATCAGAAAGTGCACACTATTGGATTCAATGAGCATTAATGAAGTACTTTTAAAAAGGATCTCCTGGAGTAGTGCTCGTAGAGTATTGATATGGCATACTAAAAACATGTAAGCAGTATATCGAAGTTACTGTATTAGAAACACAATACCAGGCAACCAATACATTAATGCACAAAACAAAAATAATATTGTGAGCATGAACACTAAACCAAATAACTGTTACTGTATGAGTTTGAAATGGTCCACATTTGGTTATGCATTTGCTCACAACACACAATGATTATAGGCTATCCAACTCCATTCGGGCACAATTATTGGGCTTTTTTTTTTTTTTTTTTTTTGATCCACACTTTATTGCATGCTGCTGTACTCCATTTTTATAGGCTACTGTTTATATAATATTTCATAAATATGTTATAGCATTATCACAATCAATTGGCTTTGCTTTGGGAAATAACTCTGTAGTAATGAGCATAATTACTAATTTCTTAAAATAACCTTATAGATTTTTTTGTAAATTATTAATGCGAAATAAACATTTTAAAATGTCTTTTATATATTGACTGGCACAGTAGAAGATTAACCTTTTTGATATTAGCCAAAAATATATAAAGTCAACTATAAATTTAATTGCAATTTATTTTGAAGGTTATCTGTCTTGCGTGCACGACTTGGTAAACTTACTAAGAGCAAGCCGACAACTGCCGTTACACAGAATGATACGCGGAAGTTTGTCCCTTTAATCTCCTTGTTAAAGTAAATAAGCAACGCAAGTAGGCTAAGTGCAGACGTCTTATGCAGGTCATCCTAATTGTACAGATATTCACCACGGATTAAAATAGCTTACACTGTAGGCTACACTACTGATTCCAGTGTGACGGAAAAAGAAACACATGCAACCAACTTTGCCATAATTTGAATGTAATAGTGTCTCACTTACCATCGCCGCAAAATAATAGCCTATTCGTCTAAATGAAGAAGTAATCCACACATGCAGTACTGTATATTTCGGCCATTGCATCTCATGTTTCCCACATAAAATGCCGTTGAAACTCCACATGAGGAGGAGAGCAGTTGGAGAGGCGCGGTGTCGGTGTTTCAGCGGCTGATGCCTGATCATTACTGCTCCTCCGAGGACAAGCGCGTCTACACCAGCCTCTGTGATGTCATCGCCGTTAACTTAGTTACTGTAAGTGGACAGCTGAATGCTTGTTTATAATCCGTGTAGTTGAGAAACAACAGCAATTTAATACTTTCGTTTGGATAGTCAACACGATGACGATTACTAGTGGGCTGATAGTAGTAATAGGCTAATATGGTTTTTATTATAATAATATAATAACTAATAGTTGAATGGAAACAATTATTTTCATAATTCATTATTTTGGTCTGCATATTTTTTACTACCAATACTTAATAAATGGGTGTAATAATTTGAATAAGACTTGTGAATGTTTTCGTTTTTCCTCTGAGTTTGTGATCATCAAGGTTTGTCTTGAATAGGCTCAAAATAGAGTAAACCTTGTCCCTGTGTCTTTGTCCACCATCATGCTTCTTGTCAGTTTTATAATGCTGGCAGATCTGGAATCTTTTTAGTTGCAGAATTTGACTTTTTCATTCCCTTTATTATTTCACCATATTGAATTGCAGAGGTTGGCATCAAAAATCTTTTTTTTTATTAGTAGCAGAGGATACATCAAACATGCAATTTGTACTAGTATTATGTGACTTGAATACAAATAAATATTCATGGTACAGTATAGTTACACAAATGTAACAAAAGATTTTTTTAAAATACATGAAATACAACAAACAAAAACCTAAAGAGAAGACATTCATTCATTCATTCATTTTCTTTTCGGCTTAGTCCCTTTATTAATCCGGGGTCGCCACAGCGGAATGAACCGCCAACTTATCCGGCATTTGTTTTACGCAGCGGATGCCCTTCCAGCCACAACCCATCTCTGGGAAACACATCCATACATTCTCATTCACACACATACAGTATGGACAATTTAGCTTACCCAATTCACCTGCACCGCATGTCTTTGGACTGTGGGGGAAACCGGAGCACCCGGAGGAAACCCACGCAACCACGGGGAGAACATGCAAACTCCACACAGAAATGCCAACTGGCCCAACCGGGACCTGCCCCAACCGGGGATCGAACCAGGGACCTTCTTGCTGTGAGGCGAACGTGCTACTCACGCTCCACCGTGGCGCCAAGAGAAGACATAAAGAAATAAATTTAAAAAAATAAGACTTAAATATCTGAGAATATAAATAAGTTATTAAAATGATATATCGGTGTACCCAAAGGGATCTGATAACTAAAAAGTAATGCTTATAATGATTACATAATTTTTTGAGTATCTAAAATCTTAAGGACATTTTTACTGAAGTAAAAGTATCTTAAAATTTACTAAGAGTAAAAAAAGTATCTGATAAAACAATTGCTCATGTTGTCATATGAATCATTTTACTGTAAGGGAGGAACGCCGTCAATGTAGCGAAGTAAGAGTAAAGATTCTCCAAAGCAGGGATTACCAATCTCGGTCCTGGAGGTCTGGTGTCCCTTAGTTGGTTTAGCTCCAACTTGTCTCAAAACACCTGCCTGGATGTTTCAAGTATACCTAGTGAGAGCTTGATTAGCTTGTTCAGGTGTGTTTGATTAGGGTCGGAGCTAAAATCTGCAGGACACCGGACCTCCAGGAACAAGTTTGGTGACCCCTGCTCTAAAGGTTTAAATGGGTAATAGTAAAAGTACACATCTTTAAATGTACTCAACAAGTGCAAGTTACCCAACAATTTTACTCAAGTCAGTGTAACAAAGTAAATGTAGTTGTCTACTACAAACGTCTGGTTTATTTCATTCTTCCCTCTGAAGGGGTAGCCTTTATGAGGTTCTTTTTTTCACACACAAAATATATTTTTTAAATATTTTCCATAGAAAGTTCAATAACTATAATTCCATAACTAGTGAAGCCAGTGGTTACCAGATTCCAACATTTTTCTAAATATCTTCTTTTGTGTTCATGAGAAAAAAAATATTCCAACAGATTTTTAATAAGTGAAGGATGAGTTTTTGTAATCATACCATAAGAGCCTTTTTTGTTCATCAAAGAAATTATTTACATTTGTAGAAGAACATTTTTATATTCTAAATAATCTAAACTACAATATTTTGTGAAATTGAAAGGTGGATTTGTTTATAGTAAAGTATTTTACACTTCATACGCTTTCAGTGCAAGGCATCGGCTGAAAGGCAGAGCTTTAAATCAGCACTGTTAAAATTAAGCCATGTGAATGGGTTTATTGAACAGTCCTTGTCTGTTTTGGGAAATAGATTGTAGTTCTAATGGCATTAAGGAGCATTTAAAGTGTGTTTATAGTGGTTCTCCAAGGAAATAAAATGGGAGAAAGGCTATTTGCACCTAATAACCTGCACATCATCTTTTCCATCAAATCCAGTCTATGGGGATTCGCCCGTGTTAGATTTATTTATCAAGAAATACTAAAACAGCATTACACGCATCACATTACACAGTAAAGTCCAGTTTGAAGAATATTGCAAAGTACACATAATGTGTATTTAACAATAACTCAAGACCTCAGATTTGTTGGATATTGTTATTCACTAGATTATTTATCCTGTAAGACCATTCAATAAATCCCTGGCAAAATTTCTCCTTAATGAAAAACAAAGACAGCGCAAACCCTGTCGCTGGCATAGTTTCAACTTTGACTGTATTGGCACTTGATTTGCAACAGGATGATGCACACAGCGTGGAAGCTGTGAGCGTTGCATTGATCGGCGATGAGTAGGAGGATATATATTGGAAGCCTGTGAGCAAACCCACTTTTGCTTTTCCATCTCGCTCTAACATGTTATTTGCATTCACTCTTCTGAGGAGCACTCTGCTGTTTTCAGATTATATGTGCAATTGAGCATATTCTCTCTTGATGTCTGCAGTGATCGGCCCCTGTACGGTTTTGCTAACTTAAACACATAAGCAAAGATAAACACATAAAACTGAGCTAAGGGAGAGCCCATTATTGTCTTTATTGTCTAAGCAGGATTTCTCAAGAAGTCTATAACGGTGAAAAGAAATGAAATAAATGAGGGATGATTGTGCACAAACATCAGTAATTAAGCATGCAAAACAATCTTTGCAGCATATTTACATAAGAAACTCATAGGCATACTGTAGGAACCAAATAGAGATGCTCCTCAATTTGATTGATTGATTGATTGATTGATTGATCAAAGAAAATGTAATAAATTAGCTTGCAACTGCTTTTTACTTACAACAAAACTTATATATATATAAATATGATCTGTCAGTGTACAAAAATAATCAATTGATCACCGAATTGATTGATTGATTGATTGATTGATTGATTGATTTTGTACACACAGACCGATCCTTTTTTTATACAGAAGTTTTGGAATTTAAAGCTGTTGCAAGCTAAGCTGTTCATGTATTTTCTCTACAAAACTAAAAAAAAATTACTGACTCTGCTAATCAAAAATTACAATATCTACAACCGTTCTTCAAACTTTAAAGCACGAGTACAACGCACAATGCAGTGCTGTTTAGCCAGTGAACGTGTGAATCCTGGCTGGTGAAAATAACACTGTTGCCATGTGTGACAGTCCAAGACGAACAGATGAACTGCTCTGATTTCACTCCATTAGTTGTGGTCACAGAACCTGGAAACATGATGTGCCCCATTACATTATTTTAAAGATTCATGTTTCTCTCCTAGAGTACAGGTTTAAATCACATGCATCCAAGGTCAAAACGTTTTCATTTTCTAAAAATATATGCATACTTTTTTTTTTCAAAGAGTATCAGATTTGTTTGAAGATTCATTCTGTCAAAGCTCTTTCCTTGAGCTTGAAGTAGTAGTTCACCCAAAAATAAAATTCTGTTATTAATTACTCACCCACAGGTCAGGGTGTACTTTAACAGGCTGTAAGAATCAGCAGCACCACACACAAGTGTTGTATTGTATATAGTAAACGTGGATATAGTAAATGACACAGAAGACATTGGCGATCAAAGTTACTTTTACAATATATATGGTTCCTTTTCAGCACTTTGAATGTCTCAGGACCATTGCTGTCTATAGAATGACAGGGAGCTCTCGGATTTAATCTAAAATATCTTCAATGATGAACAAAGGTCTTGAGTTTTTGGAACCACTTAAGGTATGCAATTAATAACAGATTTTTTATTTTATTTTAAGTTGACCCGGTCCTCGAGGGCATAGCATTGTCCTACATAGTTTAGCTACAACTTCCTTCAACACACCTGTCTGGAAGTTTCTAGTATACCTAAGCTGTGTCAGAAATCAGCTACTGCTCAGTAGGTACTGTATTTTAATTTAAATGTACTACTCAGCCATTTGAAAAGTACTTTCAGAAATAAAGGGAGCTGCCACTGGGGAAGTACCTTTTCAAATGGTACATATTTGTTCCCAAAGAGTCCACAGTGGTACCTCAAAGGTGCATATTAGTGCCTAATGGCCCGTTTCCACTGAGTGGTACAGTACGGTACGGTTCGGTACGCTTTTAAGGCCGTTTCCACTGTTTAAGAGCGTACCGAACCGAACCGTACCGTACCCCTTTTTGGTCACCCTTTCGAAAGGGTACCGAAACCCAGAAAACGAGCCGTAAGGCGGAGCTACACGCGCAGCTGAACGCCATTGGCTTACAGAGATACGTCATTTGCTCACGCAACAAGCAGAATGAAAACAAAGGACCCGCCATGTTTAACACACAGCCGAGAGACAATGCTCCGAAATAATATCAGCATATAATAATGAGCCATGGTCGACCCGAGCTTAAACAAACCTTGTCGTCGTCTTGAAAGGCCACAGAGCTGAGAGAAGAGCAGATTGTTATGGGTTACGAGCCCATAAGCGTGAGGGCGAGTGCTTTCGCTTTGTTGCTTGCGATCGCGTCAATGTTTGAAATAACAAAGTTCTTAACCTGGACTATTATAAACTGGGAATGACAGAGTTACTCTCTAACGAGAGAATAATGACGGAGAGGCTAAATGTACTGGTGAAGATTAAAGACACAGATGAGAAGTTTGCACAGACGGGGCTCTATTTCGTGTTGTTTTTGAACCTAAATGAGGCATACATGTCTGCTGTGTCTAGTTTTTCTGTAATTTGGTAACATCGGAGACTGTGTGGGGCAGTATGTGTTCATATATGCTGCATTTATTTATTTATTTGATATAATCGCGGACCGTAGGCTATTTCGCATCATTGATCTGCAGTTATAATCAGATCATTTTCAGTCAGTAGTGACATTTTTACACCAGTGTTTATGTGTATAATAAAGCATCTGTTTTGTGAGAAGTGCTTCTCGTATGATTTGTGAACGACCCATAAAGCTTTACTGTAGACATTTCCTCGAGCGAAAATGACGTCGACAAACTTTCTGTCGTACACCACGCCCACCAAAAGAGTACCCTTTTGCAGTGGAAACGCAAGCCTGATAAAGGTGACCTGTACCGACCCGTACCGTACCGTACTGTACCACTCAGTGGAAACGGGCCATAAATGTACCCAAAAAGTACCTTTGATGTACCATTATGGACCCTCCAGGTACAAATATGTACCTTTTGAAAAGGTACCACCCCAGTGTACCTTTATCTCTGAGAGTGTATACAGTATGAATGTCAGTAGTATGAATGGAACCCGGATGTACTACATCCGCCATTTTGTCATCATTATGTGACCTACCCGCGTTAGTTGCATCGACTCCCTTACATTCATAAATTTTCTCACGATGCATCGTGGAATAGGGTAGCGTCCATCCTATGCACACTTCAGAATTTCAAAATATGTACCTTTTGAAAAGGTACCGCCCCAGTGTACTTTTATCTCTGAGAGTGTATACAGTATGAATGTCAGTAGTGTAGCTGCGTCCCAAATCGCATACTTATGCGCTATTCTATGCCATTTTGTAGTATAAATAGTGTAAGTAGTGTGTCCACACTAAAAACTCTAAAAATAGTAAGCACACTTTAATTACCCGGATGATGCACTCATTCCACCGGTAAACAGAAGTGTGTAATGATGGACACTTCACGCACTCATCGACCCCAGCTTTGCGCACGTAGCGGAAGGGGCAGAGCTATCAGGCATGTTGGATGACTTTATTTATTTTAGACTGTGAAAGCAAAATTCTCCTGTGAGAGTGATTATAACGCCTCTCGATGGTGAATGCGGTTATACTCATGGCAGGTATTAGTTGGTATTTTGGTCATTTATTTCACTAATTTGGCAACCGTCAAATGTCATCTGGGAAACGGTTTGAACTTCCGCTTGGTAAAAAGGCCATTAGTGTTCCATTTGGGACAGCACCACATACATATACTATGCTGTTGAGTGCATTCTGTTTTTATATACTATACTACTACATAGTATGGAAGTATGCGATTTCAGACGCAGCTCTAGAAAGAGCTTGATTAGTGGTGTGTCTGATTGGGGTTGGAACTTACAGCCACTTATGGCTCCCTCTCCAGGTGGTGGGTCTACAGAACGATGGTCCCACGTCACCTATGGTCATGAACTTTGGGTCAAGACCAAAATTACAAGATCTTGGGTGCAAGCGGTCGAAATGATTTTCCTTACCAGGGTGGCAGGGTGCACCATAGGGTGAGGAGCTCTGTCACCTGAAAGGAGCTTGGAGTAGTGCCACTGCTCCTCCACACTAAGAGAAGTCAGCTGAGGTGGCTTGGGCATCTGTTTCGGATGCCTCTTGGATGCCTACATAGGGAGGTGTTCCAGGCATGTCCCACCAAGAGGAGGACTCAGGGGAGACCAAGCACACTTCCTTAAGCACATAAACACAGCTATTATCTCAATAAAATCCATGTTAGCCATTTAGCAATGAAGCTAGAGTCACCGGGCAGACAGAAGCCCAGTCTATGACACGGATCCGCGTCTCTTGGGAAGTTTTTTGACGCGAATGAAGCGAGTAAACTCAAAATCTTCACACGTCTAATCACAAATATCACGATTTATCCGTGCATACCGCAGCTGGTGTGAACACAGCATTAAGTTTTTTGAGGGGACAAACCTAATTGTTTTATGTTCAGTCGACTTAAATTTGTAGAAACAATGAAGTTAGCTTAATCGATTTGAGTTGGGACAACATTAAGTAATTGTGTAGAACCCAGCAAACAGTGAAGGTGGATTAAGACATATAAAGTTACACATCAGAATTGTTGCCATTCATTTGAAATATTTTAGTAAATCATAATGTTTTCTAATCCTAAATTAATGTTGTATTTTAACATTGAAACCCTGTATTTAAACGAATAGAGACGTACAGAAGCAGCATAAAAAAGTGGTTATGAAACAACTCTATCATGGACTGAATTGTGACTCAAACCAGAAGGAAAAGAAAGCCTGAGAGACGCATTCAATAGATTACACATCTTTAAAAATCGGATCATGGCTCAGTGAATAAAACACTTTGGCTCAAGGAGGGAAACCATTTTTGTTGTTGTTGTTTTTAAATAGCTTTAAATCAGTGGACATTGATTCAGAGCGCATGAATCATCCTCAGATTAGTCACACTCGGGGATTAATTAGTGGGATTTTCATGTCACCGGTAAAAACTTCATGCACTGACACTTATTTCAGGATACTTTCAGACTACAGCCACTGACCGGTGTGTAGCGATATGGACGATTTAAATTCTCAGCTTTAACACAAGACAGTGTTGAGAATAGCTGTTGGGCTTTCTAGTATTTAATTTATTGTGAACTCTTGGGAGGTTGGTTGGACTCGGCGTCTGGTATGTGTGGCACACCTGCACAGCACAGATTAGAGAAGATTTATCTGGGGGTCTAAAAGGAACCAGTTTGCCATTGATTTGTGGTCAATCTATCATTTAATCTGGCTGACTGCAGCTGCCATCGCTTCTACCCCTTATAGGTTCAGGCTGTGTCTCTCTTCTGCCCACCCAGGAACAGGGTGTTTTGTATGGCCCTAGGCATCTTTCTAAATGATTCCCCCTTAGAATGATTCTAAACATCATGTCTGTTTACAGAGTGTCAGTCAGCGGAATGTGTTTACAACAAACGTTGGAATGATATTTCTGGGATTTTGTCCAAGGTTGGGCAAAATTCTGAATGACACAGTTGGCTCTCTTTCAACTTATTCATTCATTCATGCATTTTCTTTTTGGCTCAGTCCCTTTATTAATCAGAGGTCGCCACAGCGGAATGAACCGCCATTTTATCCAGCATATGGTTTACACAGCGGATGCCCTTCCAGCTGCAACCCATTACTGGGAAACCTTTTCAATTCGTGATTGTGAATTTAAATCAATCTGGCACAACACATCTGGATTAGAATAGGAAATGCTGGTTGCTGATGTTCATTGCTGTTCATTTATACTTGAATTTGCATTAGAACAACAGGTGTTGTAGTGTATTTACTTTATATATCTGTCTATCTCCGTTTAACATTCATTTACTTATTCATCTATCAATCCTTCCTCTGTCCATCCATAATGCATTGTTTGTCTTTCTATGCATCCATCCATCTATCATTCCAAGCTTTATCTATCCATCTATCCATCTTTTGTTTTATCCTTTTGTGTCAATTCATCCACCCGTCCATCTATTTGTCCATCCATTCATCATTCATCCATCCATCCATCCACCTTTTGTTTTATCCTTTTGTCTGTCGATATATGCACCAGTCCATTCGTACTTCCATCTATTCGTCCATCCATTCATCTATCTTTTCAGTTGCCTTTTACCTATCAATCTATCCATCTGTCATCTATTCATCCATCCATCTGTCCTTCCATCCATTCATCTTTTGTTTTATCCTTTTGTCTGTCAATCTATCCACCTGTTCAT
>CAIGQQ010038942.1:7822130-7842221 GCA_903798035.1 Danio albolineatus
GAAGTGTGTGTAAAACAGGTGTTAGCTGACCTCCGTAACGGCAGCGCACTATGATCGTCTATTACCCTATTAATGTTAGGGTAATAGAGTTAGGGCAAGTTGTGAAGTAGTGAAGTATACATAACATTTTAAGGCAGCAGGAAGACTTACTTTTTAAGTTGAAACAACAACAAAAAAAAAGATTTACAGTGCTATCTTTCACTTTTAGCTTAGTCTTATCATGTAATCATATCTTAATCTGCCGGTGTTTTTTGTTATTGCATGTGCTTTCTTAAATTGCAGCGCATTAACCTTTCTCGGCCACCGTACATATCCCTGAAAAGGGTTAACAAGGAAAAACAAGCTAAACAGTACGAACCCTACATGACCACATACATGATATAAAAAGATTAATGTGCAAATAGTCGGTCAGGTTAATGAAAACTACATGGAGAGAAAGTCAGAATGAGCAGTCACAGAGTTTACTGATATGGATAGATTTAAATCGCACATTTTTCTGACATCCTCCAGGGAAACTTCTCCTGTTTGAATGAGACTTTAGTATGCTTGCCGCAACTGACCAAATTTGAACTTCAATAATACATATATGAACACACAAGAGGGTTGGTTTACATTTGTATATTCTGCACACACCTCCCGCCTGTACCTATAGGGGTGCTTCTCCTCTGTGTTCGTGTGACTGAATTAATGAGGATTCAGTGTTATATCGACTCGCTGACATAATCTGCAGTCACATAATGTTACAGAATAAAGCCAAAAACAATTACATGCATGGATGACTCGTAATGCGTTTATAATTCAAAATAATTTCATTACTCCCCTCTTCTTTTTACAGGATTTCACACTTCATTGTGCGGTATTAAATGATAACAGTAGCACACATTAAATTCAATGTCTTCCTTCTCTCAGTGTAACTATTATCATTATTATTAGCCAATTACTACAGCGCCTCCGTTTTCGGATTCATAGCACAGGAGCTATTAATGTCTGTGCCAGCTGTTCTGTTATTTCACTGTAATCTGAAACTAAAGTAATCCATTTTTTTCTGATGTCTTTTGTCATCTAGAACTGTCTGCTAATTAGGAAAGCTATTCTTCATTCCCGTCTGAAGCCATGTGAATGTTCACTAATGTATTTCTGTCTAAGGGACATGTGGCTTTTATTTTCAGTTCCCAGTTGTCTTTTTATATAGTGTTAGGTATGTTAACCTGTAGATCTACTCAGCAATTGTTACCCCTTGAAATAATAAGAAACCTGTCAAACTGATGTGGACACATGTGGATTCAACTGGGTTTTACATGAAAATGTTCCAAAACTACTCATTTCACAATTTTAACATGCATTTCACAAATGATTTCATATGATTTGTGACCCTGAACCACAACACCATGGAATGAATTGTATTAGGCTATCTTGTTTTTTTCATGTCCCAGCAGTAACGCGTATAATCATGTCCACAAAACAGGATTTGCAAAGAAACTGAAGCTGCGTCCCAAATGGCATACTGTACAATATCACTTATGTACTATGTACTTATGCACTTACACACTCAACAGCATGGTATATGAATCTAGTGTTGTTGCAAATGGAGCACTAGCTGCATTGCATATTGCACTGCAAATTGCATACTTCCATATTACTGTATACAGTACACTAAAAACAGTATGTGAGCCGAGTAGTACTGTGTGTCTGAATTTAAAGAATTGGAAAAACAGTATGTGTGAAGTACCCAGATGATCTACTAATTCTGGTAAGATTCTGAAGTGTGCAATGGATGGACACTACCATGATGCACAGCAAGAGAATTCAGGGATGGGAGTAAAGCGACACAACTGACGTAGTTAGGTCAAGTAATAATGACAAAATGGCAAGACCCATTCATACTACTGACATTCTTACTATATAGAAAGTACTTTTCTAACAGTTGAGTAGTACATTTAAATTCAAATGCAGGACCTACTGAGTAGTAGGCGATTTCGAACACAGCCGATAACGTTTTTTTACTAAGCAAAAATTCAAACCGTTTCCCATGTTTGATGGTTGGCAAATTAGTGAAACAAACAACCAAACTATCAATTAATACCTTGCATGAGAAGCTACAGTATGACCACACACATCATCAGGAGGTGGCATAATTATTCTCGTGGGAGAATTTTCCATTCCCAATCCAAAATAAATTAAGTAATCAAACATCAGCACCCGATAGCTCCACCCTTGCAGTTCATGAATTTTCCAACATTTTGATGGTCCATTTGAGTATTAGTAGACTGTCTGCTTAATACATGTTGATACTGACATTCAACAGACTTTTAACTGACTATATGAAACTTTGCAAGTACATGTCAACTTACACTAAGCCTAACCCTAACCCCAACCTAACAGTCTACTTATAATCTAATGAGAATTAGTTGGCATGTAGTTGCAATGTAACTTAAATTCAACAAACGGACCATCAAAATAAAGTTTGACCCACACTTCTTTTAAACAGGTAAATAAGTGCATCGTCTGGGAATTGAAAGTGTACTTATTTATTGTTATTATTTTTTAATAAAAAGAATATTTCAGTGTGATTGCACTACTTGCACTATTTATACTACAAAATGGCGTAGAATAGTGCATGACTATGATTTTATCACCCACCTAGGATTAAAAGATCTGTTCTAAATCTATGTGATCCAACCACATTTCAGGAAGCAACTTTATAGCCACTATAAATACCCTAAGTTCCATATCACAGCCATCTTCATTTTGAAGAATCCCCCTTCCACCCCTACTCCTCCTCCTGTCCTATAGATAGGTGCTGTAGCATTGTTGCCTAACAGCAAGAACGTCACTGGTTCTAGTTCTTACCAAGCCAGCCAACATTTCTGCGTTTACACGTTCTCCCAGTGCTCACAAAACTGGAGCCCTTTAAAGGTGATTTTCTCAGTGCTTTAGATTTTTCTGAATCCTCAGACTCCAGATTATGAATAGTTATCTTAATTATTGCCCTATCCTAACAAAGTATACATCAATGGAAGCTTAATTATTCAGTATACTGTAAATGTCAATATCAAAACATTTATGACTAGCTATGTGGTCCAAGGTCACATTTTAACATGTGACTCCATGTAAGAAGTTAATGTGTTTATTTTTTGTAAGGGTAAACCTAAGTACCCCTGCTAACTTTAGTACCTGTCTGTGGAACCTCCAGACAATGATGGATGAAAGCCTCCCTATCAGAACAACTGAAGGAGCTTCCTGAGGTGCGCTTTCTACCCTGCCCTGACAGACACTTTCATTAAGTCTCTGTCCATACATCTTTTGTCACTGGAGGACAATGACAAAGAACCTAACTGCTACAATATTCTTCTTTCTATTTCTGTGCTAGACATGCATTACCACCCTGCTGAAAAAAATCAAGCATTGCTGTTCACCAGTATAAAGTACCAGTTTTGCATCCTGGGACCAGTACAATGTGTGTTGCTCGTTTGTGGTGCCCAATTTGAAAAGTTTTTTTTTTACTTGTGGACCAGCATGTGGTATGTTTTGCATGTTGGGATTCATTTTGGATGCTGTTGCACTGGTGGACCAGTATATGTTATTTTATATAACCTCAACAAACTCATACTATATGCGTTTCATATCATGCTTCTACCAATTTATTAATTGTAATAAATAATTGAATAAACAAAAAAAGATGCACGTTACACATTACACAGCTTCAAGAGTTCACGCTTAGCTGATGATTGATAATAAAGCGTATTTGGCATGCTGTTCCGGGAGAGAGCCCTGAGCTCAGAACATCCTTGAGCCTGGAGCTTCCTCCCGTTTAAATGGCGAGAGGAGAGTTTGAGCTCAGGTAAGTCTCGAGAACTCCCCCCGCTTGTGAACGTGCTGAGATATATCTGACTAGAGTTGCCTTAAGAGGCTATTTAAAGTAGTCGATTTACTTATGTTGTATATTTTTTGGATGGTGAGAGGAAACCGGAGAACCCGGGGAAAACCCACGCAAACACGGGGAGAACATGCAAACTCCACACAGAAACGCCGACTAGCTCGGGGAGAGCCTGAACCGTCGACGTTCTTGCTGTGAGGCAACAGTGCTAACCACTGGGCCACCGTGCCACCCTATCAGAGAAGGGGAGGAGTTGGGGTGGAAGGGGGGGTTCTTCAAGACGAAGATGACTGGAGTAAAAAGCTCTGGTTATTTATAGTGTGTCAGGATTCGTCTGATTGGTGCAATATGCTGAGCTGATGTGGTACCAGCTGTGTTCAATCATAATCATGTGATCCTCTCGAAATTTAGTTTATAAATAAACCCCACATAGTGTTAAATGAATACTACTCCGATTTTATATGACCCAAATCTATAGAGGGTGAAAGTAAGAGTAAAATAGTGGTGCAAATAAAATGCTGTCACAGTATTTCATGCTCCGTGCTTTAATTATACACTTTTTTGTACTATTTTTTAAATAAGCGACTGACAGGTGGAGTCTGACACATTAAAATGACCGCTTTTAATTTTAAAATGTCATTATATGAGCTTTTTATTAAAAGCAGTACTTCTCATGAATGCTATTTTTGAAAAAATTGCTTTTGTTTTTGCTGTTATTTGTCATATATATTTGTTTTCACATCTCTTAAATGTTAAAAGCAAGCTCAGTTTGACTGATTTGTGTACAGATCCTTTTAAACGTTGCATCGGCAGTTTTTACTTTGCTATTTAAAGCTTCAGATAGCATTTAATAATAAAACAATCATAACCAAAAATCTACTATCAACAGACAGATATAATGTTGTCATGTTGACAATTGCCATGCTTCAATCTGTGTTTTTTTCTTTACATTATTAATGCAAATATGCCAACAAAAACTATCCTTGTCTTTAAATACATTCCTTGAAAACAATTTATGCTGGATTTTTCAGCAAAACAGAGATTTAGAAAGACTATTTCTCCAATTTTTGTACATTTTTATTTGTGTTGTAAAGGAGTTCAGCAGTTTCAAAGGATTAAAAATGCAGTAAATGTGATTATTGTTATTTTGGCATGATCTACGTAACAAATTCCATTAAATTTATAAATGAATACCAATAATTTCTTTCACATTTGAGAGTTTTGAGTACAGATGCATTGAGATTCATTGTATGCTGTGGCTTATCTTGTGTTGAAGAGGCTGCAGTTTAATCACTGTTTCTGTGAACAAGACCAGCAGTCAGGACCAAGGACACTGATAAGGTTAATAACAAACTTGATGTGCTATTAGTGTCGTGTATTCTGACAGAGCCTAATAGAAAATGAGTAGTTTAATTTATCTGAAATCATGTTGCTAATTAGGCTCTTCATGACTATGAATATCTGCGATACAATATGTTCCTAATGTTCGATTGAGTAGGTCTCTGTTGCAATTAATGAGTTTGTTACAAGTGCATCACTCATTGAACTAAGGCAGAAGCAATTACAACATCACAAGTTGTCATTGTTTTCTGAAATTTGTCCTGTGTTTTAAACTTCTTTTTATAAGGGTAATTTTCTCTCTTTTTTTACTTAGCCAAGTTAGTCTTTCAAAGAAAAACAAAACGTCAAAATCTGACACTGAATTGTGTCATATATTTATATTGCTTCAGATGAAACCTCTCAGCCCATCAAGCTCTGCAATCATTTGATTTGAAAATTGACCTCATTTACTCCTCAAAACTAGATTTTATGATCCGTCTGTACGTCATTCCAAGGCAAAAAGCATGTCTTTGAAATATTTAATCAAAATGACTGTCATTATATCAACCCCTTCCCTCCATCATTCATAGATGCCTCGTTTCAAAACATTCTTAATTTCTGCTAATTAGAAACAACTCCCATTTATTTGTATATAAAAACTGTCATTCATCTGGAAAAGCAGTACCGCAATCTTTGTTCTCACAGATTTTGTTTGTTTTTTGTGTTGTTGTTGTTGGTTTTTTTTTTGTTGTTGTTGTTTTTTTGTAATAGCACATCAACTGATATTCCTTTATTAATGCACTGCCAGTTTTTAAATACATTATTTTTTTAGCTTTTTTCAGAATGAGAGAAAATATTGTTGACAGTTCATAACTTCAATAAGAGTTTCACCTAAGCTCAGCTTCAGTATATAAAGTTTAGAAGAAAGCATTAAATCTAAATTAAATTTTTTGAAATTTGCAGTTTATTCATTTTTGTCTTGTTATTTTACTTATTGTTTGTTTATTTGTTTTTTGTATCAACATAGTAATGAAGATAAAAGAAAAAACTTTAAATAAAATTCACTTTTGTGCAATTGTAATACAAAAAAAATCATGCTAACTATTTTTCATGTTTACTATATTTCATGTTTTTATCTAAGGTTTTTTTAACTTTCTGCTTTTGTCATTTGTTAATATATTTAAATTTAATATAAAATGCTTTCAATAATCTGATACCTCTTATTTTCTAATAATAATAAATAGTATCAATGAATATTTGTATGATATGCAGAGTTAAATCATACAGTAACTGTTATCTCTGTGCAACAAAAACAAAATGTTTGAAGAGATAGTTCACCCAGACATAAAAATTACTCACTTTTTACTCACCCACAAACATTTATGTGGTCTTTTTTTTCTTAACCTAAAAGAAGATATTTTCAAATAAGCTGGAATGTGCTAATCATTGACTTCCATAAGAAAAACAAAAACCACAGAAATCAATGTTGCCAGTTTGCAGCTTTCTTCAGAATATCTTCATTTGTGTTCAACAGACGAAAGAATCTCAACTCAAACAGCGTGAGTAAATAATGACAGACTTTTCTTTAACCTGAGAAAAAGTCCTTCTTAGCAGATTGAGTGTTGTAAAAAGCCTTGTAAAACTCAAATGATGAATCTTGCTACTGCATGACTGTTTAGCTCTCTAAAAAAGTTGCTAATAGTTGCTTTCCTGACAGCTCAGCTGGTGTTACAAGGTGTCTATGCTACATATCTCACACTACAACTCTGTTCTTTTCTTGTTAACTTTTCGAACAGATCCCAGAAATCTCACATTTCATTTCACTTCTTCCTTTTTGTCCCCAGAAACGCTGCAAAGAAAGTGTTTCAGCCTGAGAGTGTGATATTTTGATTGTACAGATGCATACGGAGGCCTACCTCAACAGCTAGCATGGTAACCCCTCAGATATCATTGCCTAGTTAATTCTGTATTGTGACATGACATTGTTCCAATATATCGCTTCTAATTACTGTCTGTAGCTGGTCTAAGCCTCACAACAACTTCTGAGCTTGCAAAAGCTTTTTACTTTAACTGGATTTCGATTCAACAAGTCCAGGTGGTTGTCTTTCTGATCTGCTTAGTTCAAAAGCCCAGGATTAGCGCTGAAGAAGATCTGTGCTTAGTCTACATTTGTAAGGAAGAAGTTGTTGATATTTTATTTTGTGTTTGTGTCTCTTGTGTAGACATACTTTACACATGGAAGCTGATTTCTGCATCAGAGGAAGCTGTTGTTTGTATTAAATTGTACCTTTAACTGTGTTTTTATTATCCATCATTGTGATTTATTTATTTTTTAAATTACTTTAGGGCTGGCAGGAAACAGTTTGGTTCAAGTATGTTTCATTTAGGGGTGACCTATTATGCCCCTTTTTACAAGATAAAAAAATTTCTGATGTCCCTAGAGTGTGTATGTGATGTTTCAGCTCAAAATACCACACAGATAAGTTTTTTTTAACTCTTTAAAATGGTCCCTTTTAGGTTTTGATCCTAATCATATAATTTTGGGGACTTTCACTTTAAATTCAAATGAGATCGTGCTTCTTTGCAAAAGAGGGTGGAGCTTCAAATGCCTATGCATCAGCATAGCAGCAGATTCAAAACAGGGCTGACGTTATTGCTGTGGCTCAGTAGAAGGTAGTCGATAGGGTATATGCAGAAGTATGCAGAAGGACTTTTAATTGTCTAGTAACCTGGGTCAATCATCGTTACAAAATCATCATGTTTAAGATCTGTTTATTTTAATCAACTTCACAGCCTGATTGATCTATGATATAAAGTGGGTCTCATTAAATTACATTTTTCTCCGCCATGTCTTTAAAATATGAACATTTATTTAGTCCAGTTTTTTCAATGGAGTTTCTGTACTCACCTGCTGATCCTGACAACATGTGTGTGTAAGCAGCTTTTCATATCGTTTTATGTTTGACCAACTAAATTATGTGAAGTCTATTTACATTACAACATCGTTGCTGTAAAAAAAAACCTTATAAAATTGAAAAAAAAATCACATGAATCGTTCACCGGCGGTTTATCGGTATGGGAAGAAACATTAGCTGTGCATATACCCCATTGAGACTCTGGTGTTTATTTGTGCATCCTAAAACTCAACATTTACAATTCCTCTTAGTTGCTGACATTATCTTCGACAGGTACAATGCGAAAACTCTAATGGCGGGGCTGTTTATGATAATGAGGCAGAGATCTTCACTAGTGGGTGGGACTTCCCCCTACGATGACATGTACAAAGAGAGATCGTCAGTCAAAGTTGTTCTGTAGACTTTTCTAATGTAGTGTGATAATAAAAAGTTCAATTATTTAATTAATACATTTACCATTATGCTATACTCACACAACTTTGTTTAAACCCCTTATAAAAGTTATTATTTGTATATTAAGTAACTATTAACTACTGCATTATTTTAAAAATTGGTTGTTTGTTATTTAGATATTGGCTGTTTATTAGTACTTATACTGTAAATACTGTTACTTATACTGTTTATTAGTACTTATACTGTGCCCTACTTTAAGTACAGTACCGAGGGGCTCCCTTTTCCCCTCCCTTTTCCCCAATGTATCTTACTTCCTATTTCCTACGCTACATGTCTTCCCCTGAAATGTGTGATGTGTGTGTATGCTCAGAAGGGGTCCGATTTCGCTGTATGTAAAAGTGTATGTGACAAATAAAGGCTTTTTTTCATCAGTATCATCATCATCAAATTATGAGCTTATTATATCCTTAATTTCACCCAATACCTAAACTCCGCTACTACCTTTCTAACTATTAATAAGTAGCAAATTTGTAGTTTGTTGTGCTTAATGTCTTAGGTAATTGTTTAATAATAGCCAGAACTGTTGAAAAGTTCTTATATAAGCATGGTACTGCCATAGGATTAAAAGTTTTCATCTAATAATTCTTTAATTGGGGACTTTTTCCCCTCACAATCATTGATATGTATCTGTTCACTCTGTTCATATCGCTTTCTTCAAAGCATTTAATTCTCATTAAATAGACCAAAAACAAACCTTCTGTTTATGTTTAATCGTGTGTAACTTTTTTTTTAAATGCCATGTTGTTTTGAATGAAAGCACAATGAATTCGACCAGAAAGCTCTCATTTTACCGCATTTCATAATGTCAGAAAACCTTTTGAGGCCCTTTGGAGTCAAATGAAAATGAAACTCCACTGCCACAAAACCGTTAGCTTTCAAGCTTCTGTTTGTGCATCTTTTATTGCCCTGCGACAAAGATGCTTGAATCATTTTCAACTTTGATAATGAATCAGTTAGCAACTACAAACACTTCACCTGTGGAGAAATCATCAGTCACAGACAAGGCTTTATACGATTTTCCTGAAGTGGAAAGCATAAAATGATGTTATTTGTAATACAGATAGTGTTATTTTTTATGTCCTATATTACTGTAGCAATACAAATATGTTTCCCAGATTTGCAAACAAGGTCAGATAAAGTTGTAAATGGCCTATACATAACTACATCTTACAGTTGCGCAGTACATCAAACACAAGTTAAGATCTGCAATCGTCAAAGCCAGATTGTAGTCAGACATGATATACTGTACATGTTTAACATTCAGTCTGCGTTATGGCGGTGGAGCAATGTCCTTTAAAATCTGAGCGTGATGGATGTTTTGTGCTCTTTATACTAGTTTTACCTTCTAAAGTCATACAGTATATTTCAGTGCACGCACAGGGCACCTTTATTCATTAATGATGTGACAAGGTGATTTTAATGGCCACAGATACAGATCTAATGAAACGCAAGAAAGCAAAGCAGTGTCGGTAGTTTTCCTTTGTTTCCTTTGACACACTGTTATTCGTCAGAAGGTGACAAACCTCCTCAAGGCATGACATAATAACTTTCCCCTTGAACTGCAGACACCCATTCTTTTAGATGTTTGCATACGAAGATTCAAAATGATTGCAGTGGTACAAAGTCGGCAGAATCACCAATAGTATAGGAGATGAAGTATTTAAAATACTTTGTGATTCCATACACCTGAGAACAGGCACAAATTGATGTTTTGAAGATAAAAAAGACCAATATTAGTCCCTGATAAGGTGCCAGCTTTTAATTTTGTGGTGAATGGTTATGATGAGTACATTGTCCTGTGTTTGTTCTGGGTCTTTGCAGTGTTTGCATTGAGATATTAGCGCATATCTAATCTATAATGCTTCACCCAGTGGAAATAAGGAAAACTGGAGCTTGTTTTTTAACTACTTTTTACTCTGGTGAATATTTCCCAGGGTAGTCTGTTTCTGTACAAAGCTCAAAATTATGGAGATATATATATATAGATAGATAGATAGATGGATGGATGGATGGATGGATGGATGGATGGATGGATGGATGGATGGATGGATGGATGGATGGATGGATGGACTGATGAACATACAGTACATAGGAAATATATTATAATATGTTTAAATATATGCCCATGATTTATACTGTAGTTGTACCTAATAAAATGTCATTTAGTGCTGCAATATTTAACTATAAAAATAATATCATTAATATATCTATATTTTTAAATCTGCCACATTTTTAAACACTATTGAAGAACCCAGGTGTAACCCTTAAATAACATTTTATTGTTATTTAAAATGTTTTAAATTGTTGACATTTCTGTGTGGAGTTTGTATGTTCTCCCCCTGTTCGAGTGGTTTTCCTCTGGGTGCTCCAGTTTCCCCGACAAGTAAGCTAAATTGTCTGGAGTGCATGTGTGTGAATGAGTGTGTATGGACGTTTCCCAGTAATGGTTGGCAGCTTGAAGGGCATCCGCTGTGTAACACATATGCTGGATAAGTTGGAGGTTCATTCCGCTGTGGTGACCCCTGATTAATAAAGGGACTAAGCTGAAAAGAAAATGCATGACTCTTTTAAATTAGTATTTTGCCACCATTGTTCAAACAAATGTAGGTTTTGCCCATTTTTCCTCAATTTTTGTATTATTTTATATATTTAATACCTACATGTAAGAACTAGGGCACCACGGTGGCGTAGTGAGTAACACATTCGCCTCACAGCAGGAAGGTCGTTGGGTCGAGCCTCGGCTGGGTCAGTTGGCATTTCTGTGTGGAGTTTGCATGTTCTCCCCGTGGTTGCGTGGGTTTCCTCCCGGTGCTCCGGTTTCCCCCACAAGTCCAAGACATGTGGTATAGGTGAATTGGGTTGGCTAAAAATTGTCCGTAGTGTATGAGTGTGAATGAGTGTGTATGGATGTTTCCCAGAGATGGGTTGCAGCTGAAAGTCCATCCGCTACGTGAAACAAATGCTGGATAAGTTGGCGGTTCATTCTTCTGTTGCGACCCCAGATTAATAAAGGGACTAAGCTGAAAAGAAAATGAACAAATGAATGAATGAATGTAAGAACTAAAATTTGCTGTACATTCTATACATCTTAAGCTGGAAGCCAGAGGAAAACTATTTCACCCTTTAATTTATCCAGTCTTAAATGTTATACAAGTGTTCAGAAAAACTATAAAATAAAACAGTTCTGGAAGGCCATTTTTTAAAGATTTTGATGAATTGAAAGTTTAAAATGAACAGCATTTATTTGAATTAGAATTTCTGAAGACAGAGGTAATGAACATATTTATAATGAGACATTTGATCTATTTACTGTATCCTACTTATCCTTGTTCAATTCAAAAACAAAACTAACAGTACTTTTAACTTTAAAAAATCTGAGAGCTCAAACTTTTTATCTGCACTACAAACTGTTAAAAAAATGTATCAAAATGTCAGAAACTATGATTATGTTATCCTTTCATCTTCATTGTAGCATGTTTCCATTCCTCAAATGGAGAAATCCGCACTTGTTTGGGTTAAACTAAACTCTTCATTCATTAATGCACTGTTTTTACAGTATATAAACCCAGCTTACAAGTGAAGTGCATCACATTGTGTTTGTGTTTTGATGTAGCAGCCCATTAGGCGGGTGCAGCCCTGACTCTGGAGATAAGTTCTATCAGAGGCCATAATCACTGGGAAGTGTTTAATTAATTGAGGATTCTCAGCTGGCTGAGCAGCCGGTCTGCTTTTATCTGTTGTTTGTGAAAGGCTCATAACTCAAACTACTCTCTGTGCTTCATTCACCGCTCCGCAGGAGGCTCTGCTTGTGGTTTAAAAAGCTGTTTCCAGAGGAATGTTTATGTAACCAAAAACGGAAAACGGAAATACTCGGAGTTTGTGATGCATACAGATGGCTGTTCATATTTTTGAGTTTTCGTTTTCATGGAGCGTTCAAAAATGGGTGTTAATAATTTTTGGGTTATTCATAGTTTACAGCTGTGTGACTATCGTGGAGCCCTGGATGGCAAAGCATCTGCTGTACAAAACCTGCAATGTTTTAATTTGTTTCAAGCCATAAATATTCAGATTGCCCCCTCAAGAGAAGAAGGAAAATGTTATGTTACCAAACATCAAGTTTTGGTCACTTAAGCTGAGGCACTACAGGAAAAAAAAAGAAACACTTTTTCACTCACCAGTCAATTTAAAGATTTTGGCTTTTCATAAAGTGTTTTTTCAGTCTGTTGTGTAACATCCAAAACACTTTTACCTGCACTTGATCAATTTGTGTTGTATTTCATGTTACAACACATTTTTTAAAAGGGATAGTTCACCAAAAATGAACATTTCCTCATCATATCCTCACCCTATAAATTTGTAATAATGTCTTTCATCTATTGAACACAAAACAAGGTATTGTGAAGATCGTTAGGGGAAGACAGCCATTGGCATCCATGGTATGAATAAAGAGTCCATGGCTGTTTTATTTTTCTCAACGTTCTTCAGTATATCGTCATTTGTGGTATAAAGGGGAAAAGAGGAAAAAAAAACTCAAACAGGTCTGGAACAAGTGGAGGATGAGTAAATGAAGGCATGGTTTTCACTGAACATTCCTTTACTGATTAAAAAAAAGAGATGCCCAAAACTAACCCCCTGCTATAAAACCTTTGATTGTAAAATTAAACACTAAATAAGTACTGACTTTAGATGTATGCAAATTAGAGCATATTTAATTAAATAATGCCTCATTTGATAATAAAACATAACATTTTAGAAAACTTACGTGGAATACGTAATGTAATCAATCAACTAGACATGTATGCTGATAATAACTACAAGTTGTCATTTTTTCCACCTTAATACCACACATGCCGTAATTGCACCTACTATTTCAGTTACTAAAAACAGAAGACATTCTGGAACATTTAATCTATCAGAACAGTGATAATAAAAAATCATATTAAATATGCCTCTCATTGATGCACACTTACACAGACAAGCAGGTGAGCTCATAATGTGACAATGTCCTATTGCAGAATGCAGCAGCACATCTAGTCTTCAATCAGCCAAACAGAATAATCACCAACCATTGTGATCTCACGCTACAATAAGTCCTAATCCTACAATAAACAAGCAGAACTCCCGCAAGACTCCTGCATGGGATGTAAAGGACTCCTTCAGGAATTGAGAGAACAGGAATGGATTCCTGCTTGAATCCTACCAACCTGCAGGAATGGTACAGGGAACATGCAGGAATACTACAGGAATCCTACAAAGAACCTTTAGGAACCCTATACAGGAAATATGCAGGGAACAAAACACTCATGTTTTGGTGCTTTCATAACTTGAACTAGATGTGACTGCTGCTTCCTGAAACAGCCATTAGGATAACATGTCTCCTCATGCACATGAACTTGTTTGACAAAAGTGACAACACCTTTCACACACGTCTTTCAAAATCAAAATGCTTGAGCGACCCACCAATTGAGAAAAGCTAGCTTATTCAGGATGAACATGATTTCTGCCCCGAGTCCCATCAAATGTGAAGAATAACTTCCATGATTCCACTCTAGCAGTGAAAACTTAACATTTTGTTTTCAATAGCTTATGGTCTTGTTGGGTTTTCCTTTGAACAATTAAATTTTAGTCGAAAACTTGATTAGTAAGGCCTTACACTACTGTAAAAAGAAAAAAGTTACTGTAATGCCTTACTTCTCTAATGCATTAATCCCAACACTGATGACAAGTCATCAGTATTGGGTAATGGGTTTCCACAAGCATGAATAACATCTTGCTGTCCTCTCCCAAGGAAAAACGTCACTTTCCAAAAATTACCACTTTCTACTAAAACCACCTCTCTGTTCTTCTGGTAGAATGAGCTGCCAACCTCCACCCAAACTGCTGAGGAAATTGCATCGAGAAGATATCTCTTGTAAAAGCACCTAACCCCACCAAAATTTTAGGATTTAAATTTTCGACTAGAAACTTGGCTGCACATTTTCACAACAATAGCATTATTAAAGATTAATTTGTCAAAATAAAGGATGTCGGGTAGGTATGTATGAGTATATTGACAACAAAAACAAGACAGATGCTGAGTCCCAATTCGCATACTGTCCATCCTAAATAGTACTCGACAATAGATTTACACTAGTACGTTCCAAACCATAGTTGAAAAGAGCATGCCAAAGGTTCCCGGATGGTTTACTATTTTCGGTAAAAGCTCGAAGTGTAGAAGCATCCATACTCTACCCGCTGATATTGCACACAATACATTGCATGTTGGACGTGAATTTGATTAGAACTACAAACTGGGGTAAAAAGTGCAAACTGGGGTTGACTGGTTTTAGCTGGTTGACGCCTGCCTGGTTTTAGAGGGGTTTCGGCCATTTCCAGGCTGGTTTCCAGCCATTTCCAGCCTGGTCTTCATTCTCCTGTGGCAACCACTGATAAATAAGGGACTAGCCGAAGAAAAATTAATGAATACATGTATACCTATATTCTATTTGTAATTATTTTAGTTTAAAATGATTCTTTGAAGAAATATCAAATTAATTTATTTAAATCAAACCTACTCAACTTTCTGACTCTAGTGTTCCCATCATGCACTGAGGCATTTAGAATTTTTCATTTTTCTAGCTGTATCTGTACATATTGAGTTTTTTTTTTATTGTAAAATGTACTTGAGTATTGCAAAGTAAACTTAAAAGGACCAAGTAAAAATTATTTGCAACAATTTTACTTGTACATAACTTGGTTTAGCAAATAAATAATTACATAAAATGTACTTTTAAAAACTATATTATTTTTATATTTTTTAAGTGTATAGTCTGACTCCATATGCCCCCCACACACACACACACACACACACACAAAGACCACATTTCAGCACAAATCGTTCACTGAAAGTTTATATTCCCTCTCCCCTGCCATCATAAAGTATTCTGTGAGCTGTTAACTGATCCGCTTTAGCCAAAGTTGAGATCCATGGACCCAGTTTTTTGTGGATTAGAGATGCTCTTTCTCTGCAAGGAAATTGAGGGTGGTTCTAGCATGGTCCATTTGGTAAGATTGGATTAGTTTTGCTGAACAAGCTGATCTGTCACTTTGAGAAAATATTTTTTCATGGTTTGAGAAATGCAGAGAAAGCAGTGTTTTGTTGAAGTCAGTCACTGGTAAGCGCCTCATCATTGCCTGAGAGGGAGGGAGGGATGGATTTGTGAAAATCAATGAAAGAGGAATGGAATTTATGATGTGGATTAAGATAGCAATCCAGAAATCTCACAGTTTAAATGCTGTTTCAGAATTTCTTTTATGGTTTTGATAAAAAGCATGTGTTTGACTTTATTTCTCATTTTGCTGTCAACTTAATGTGATTTAAAATGCTAAATGTTGTGAAAATTATGTCCTCCTGAAGATTTTTTTTGAATAAAATTTTGTGACCCTAAGCAGGAATATACTGCCTTCTGCTGGACTTACTGAGCCATTGCAAATGAAGTTTGTTGCATCAGTATTCTATCTATCTATCTATCTATCTATCTATCTATCTATCTATCTATCTATCTATCTATCTATCTATCTATCTATCTATCTATCCATCCATCCATCCATCCATCCATCCATCCATCCATCCATCCATCCATCCATCCATCCATCCATCTATCTATCTATCTAATTAGAGATTAAATAAAATAAACTGACAATTGTAACAAAAATTATGACAAAAATTAAACAAATGGAAAAATTGGGAAAGTATAAAAATAAAATAAATGTAAATATAAAATATAAATAAATAATAAATCTTTGACTTTATTACTGCAAACATCAAAACATTCAAAAGTATAAAATCACCACATAAGAAGAGTATTATTTGGGTATCATTAATTAATAATTCATTATTTAAAAGGTAACAATGATGATATTAAATGTTATTACATACAACTGTTTAAAAAAATTATAAAGTGCTGATCATTGCTAAAAAAAATAGAATTATGTAAAAGAAGTAAAAGTGAGTAGTTAAGTAGAAAACCTGATATAGTAAAATTATTTAAAACAATAAAATAAATCATAATGATGTGAAAACAGAGAAAGTATTAGTTTAAACCACAATTTTATGATCCAAAAACTCATAATATCGCCTATACTAATACTGTCGCCTCTGGCTTGCATGGTTCGGGAATAGTGTTTGGACTCTCAGCAGTGATTATTAAACCACGCTGAAATGAACTAAACTGAACTTCAACACTGAAAACTGGACTGACACTGTTTCAATTTTTTTATAATGCATGTGAAGCTGCTTTGACACAATCTACATTCTAAAAGCGCTATAAAAATAAAGATGAATTGAATTGAATTAAATAATAGTCTAATTTTATAGATTTTATTCTAATTTCTCTTTTTATTCTTTTCGACTAATCTCGTATCCCATACAGTAATTATGACTTATGATGACAATTGCTTTTAAATCTAACGGTGCAGTAATGGGCTTTCCACATAAGAGAGGCAAAAGAACTCGTGATTTTTCTTAACTTCCGTGTTGTTGAGGCCGGTAAATTTGCACACTCGTGATGCCCTCGCCAGTCACGCTCGTGGACAGATCAAAACAACGAACGAATGAACTTCCTTGTTTACGTGCCGAGTATAGCTCAATCGTGATTTACGGGGGTGTGTGCGCTCTTGGTGGACTCATAAACAAGCACAGCCAAACCCAAATACATTTCACTTAGTCTTAAGAATTATAATAATAATCATTATTATTTTAAAAAAATATATAATATTGTCTATCAACCTTTTCAATGTAATACTAACCTTTACTGTATTCAACCACACCCTTACATTATGGTACATTCCGGCGTGAAATTTATTTCTTGGAACTCGTTTTGTAATGGACTGACTGAATCTTTGAAGACCTTCACGGCAGAACGATGAAGCTTGTGTCCAGTTACAACATTTTGATTATATCCATATTTATTCACTCACTCTGTGTTCAAGGGGTAAGATAAAATACGGTACTTTATCATATTTTAAAGTTCATCACGCTGTTTTGAGAGCTGTTTCGTTCAGTTCTGCTAGTGTCACGCATCACTCATCACACATGCTTCTTTTTTTGCTGTATTTTGCAGCTGGAGGATTGCAGAAGTGGGATGTATCCACCTAAAGGACCAACGTACAACTTCTCTTATTTCCAATTACTTGTGCTCTTACATTTCATGTACTATGTGGTCTGGACACTGTGGAGTAAGTTCCTTTTTGATGTTAACAACAATGTCTTCTTTTATTATTTTGTTTTAGGTATAGAAGAAACGTGACCTGGTACACTGTAAATCTTGACTTGCCCCCTAGGGAGAGATGGACACAAGTGATCAAAGATAAAAACACAGAGGTAATTCTCTCCAAATTAATGCATAACCTGTTAGGGTTTGGACCTTGATCTGTCACGCTTTTCTTATGTTTATGTCATTTTGAATATGGATACTCTGCTGCCATATTTTACATAGTTTTAATAACATGTGTCTAATAACTTGTCTAATTTTGAAAATACACACTAGCATACTACTCTTACCACTTTTACTATAGCTTTATATGATATAAATAGTAAGGGTGTTTTCACACTTGGTTTAGTTAATTTTAACAAGTGTAAACACTGCCATTTAAGCCATGACATGCACAATGGGAAGGGGATCAAGACAAACGCTTAAAAAAATTACATCTTGGCTTGGTTTCAAATTAACTCTCGTGTGGTTTGAATGAAATGTCAATGCAAACAGACCAAAGAAAAGTTAAGTTCTGATTATAAAGAGAAAAACCGAAAACTGAAGCATAATTTTAACAGTTAACTACAGTTAATCAAGTGGACTTTTACTGTTTTTGATTAAATGATGTTGCGTTTGCTTTTCAGTTAATCGAAATGGTACAGACAATAAAAGACATGGCCAAGGGATTTTTCCATGGAAAACTGATTAATTTTGTGGATATGGAGCTGGTAAGCAACTAAATGTATAAACGAACTAATTTTAAGAAATGCCCTTAGAGTAATGCTCTTAGAGAGATTGTATACATTTTGTAGCTTTATTATTGTATTGTATTTTATTTGTTATTGCTTATTGTCATTGTTTCACAGCCTTTGATTGTGGACACACTCCCATATCCTTTTAACGAAGAATTAAAGGGAATCGCAGCAGTTTCTGGCATACCTTTGGGTAAGACTTGGCTTTTGTTATGTCTGTTTTTTTTTAATTATTGTTTATATTTCATTTAATACATTGCAACTTAATGTTTAATGCAAGTTTTAATTGATTTCACATGTCTTTAGGGGAGATTGCACTGTTCAATATCTTTTATGAGGTTTTCACAGTTTGCACATCACTTGTTGCAGAAGACCTTAATGGTGAGAAGATAATATTACACGTCAAATGAAAGAAGAAAAACGTGTAATAAAATGTCTCATCTAATTTCTTATAAGTGTTTTTTTTTCTCACTCTCTCTTTTCAGGAAATATTTATCATGGCCGTAATTTAGACTTTGGACTGTTTATGGGGTAGGAAATATTTAATTGCTACATATTTGGGAACAAAGCATTGATGCTATTTTTTATAAAATGAGATTGTTGTGTTTTCATGAAGGTGGGATCGACAGAATAAAACATGGACGTTAACAGAGAAGCTTAAGCCTCTTGTGGTGAACGTCAATTTCGAAAGGAAAAACCAAACAGTCTTTAAATCAACAAATTTTGCTGGATATGTTGGCATGCTCACAGGAATTAGACCTGTAAGTGCATAAACATTAAAATTTATTGAATTTCATCTTTTTATTAATCATTTATTACTGTTCTATTAATAATTAATTGTTATATTGTTTAGGGTGAACTGACTCTAACATTGAATGAGCGCTTCGACATTGATGGGGGATATATAGGTAAGATTTTTTTGTTATTATTATCTTGACATGATTTTTTTAGTGACAAGTGTATAAATAGGCGTTATACTAGAACTTTGCCAGTTTGTAAAAAAAAAAAAAAAAGACTTATACCAACCGTTTGCTCTAGTCTGTTGAAGTGGATCAAAAAAAGGTTATCATAATTGTCCTGACAAGAATAGGTGTTGTTCAACAGTTTTAGGACAAATTTGAAAGGCTGTAATTCACTTCAAATGTTAACTACTGTGTATGTCCTCTTCAAATCATGGGTGCAACTAGATGTGTTTTATGGTTGACTGGTTAGATAACATGAGGAATTCTCACAGGGATCCTGGACTGGATTTTTGGCAATAGAGATGGAATGTGGACAGGTTTTCTTACTCGCAGAGTTCTGGAAAATTCTACCAGGTAAAACCAACAACACCCTTGCATAATATGAAAGCGCAACTTCCTTAGTTTCACAGTCTTTACCAACAATGTTGTTTTTTGTTTTTTTCTTCACTTTTTTGGGGAACCTAAAATAACATCAAGAAATCAAGAGAATACTGTATATGAACAATGGAAAGCTATTTTTAATCATCATGACAAAAAAAACTAAACAACTGCAAAGCAGCTGTAATTCTAGGTTTCCTG
>CAIGQQ010038942.1:7851905-7885118 GCA_903798035.1 Danio albolineatus
AAAAAAAAAAAAAATAGGTCAAGAAGACAGGACATGTAGTCTAGGTCAGAATAATGTAGGCTAGGTCAATTTATAATTCGAATCATTATTCATTGCTTCATTACTTTGAGATGATCATTAGCTTTTAAGCCAAGTGCTATATTGTTCTTCACAGATTTCTCTGATTGTTCTGTCATGATAGATGATGGTAAACAAACTTGGCTAGCTGTCCGTAAAGGAGGCTCGACTTGGGCTTCAAGCTGCTGCTTATGCACACGTGATAATGATTGACATGTCTGAATGATTAGGCTCCGTTGCGAACTTCATTTAAAATGTAATTTACTCTAAATTAAATGAAGTGGGAGAATGTACATGTAGCCTGTTGTTAAACATCTGGGGCCGGTTGCACCAGCAGTGCACAAATTACACCATAGCCTATAGTTGTGATGTAAATGGACCCTAAGTTATAACTTACACACTAACTTTTTGCATTGCACCATTGGAATTGGCTTAAAGTACTTTAAAAAAGCCTCTAGTATGGACTTCATGTTCCTAATTAAACAAGAACAACCAACTGGTGCAACCCTTCACTGGCACACAACTGGTAAACACCTTGACAATAATAGGTGTGAGACTGTGTGGCTATGACTTCTTTGATTAAGAAATAAATGTGACATGACTGTACTTGAGGGCCAGAATGCAAAGTTTGCACAACTTCTACACTTCTTTTACCGAATGCTTTTTAACTGCTGTTTTCTCACTGCGAAAATTTTGTTATAGCTATCCTTATTTTGCTTTGAGAAAAATGCTGTGATAATATCCCCTACACAGCGCACACAGCAGCATGGGGAGCATAAGGATGTCAAATTCTGCCATTTCAAACTTTATTTTTCCCATAAACAATAAAATAACTTTGCTGTGAGTTTATCCGGGCCTTTTGTGTTTTCACACAGTGCAGCTTCCCAGGTGTTACAAACATTTGAGTAGCCTTGCTAGATCTGATGCTTGAACACATTACTATTAGTGATGTTATATGTAAGACACAGCAATAAAGATATCATTAATTTGATGCCACGGTGGCGTAGTGGGTAGCACATTCGCCTCACAGCAAGAAGGTTGCTGGTTCGAGCCTTGGCTGGCTGAGTTTGCATGTTGCATGGGTGGCTTGCTGGCTGGCTGAGTTTGCATGAATGAGTTTGTATGTTCTCCCCGTGGTTGCATGGAGGCCCTTTGTGTGCGCCAGTTTCCCCCACCAGTCCAAAGATATGTAGTGTAGGTGAATTGGGTAGGCTAAATTGTCCGTAGTATATGAGTGTGAATGACTGTGTATGGATGTTTCCCAGAGATGGGTTGCAGTTGGAAGGGCATCCGCCGTGTATAGCATATGCTCGATAAGTTGGCGGTTCATTCCGCTGTGGCAACCCCAGGTTATTAAAGGGACTAAGCCAAAAAAAAAGAATGAATAAAGAGATTTGGTTGTTTGGGTGAAATCATAACGTGCGCACCAAACGCTTCGGCTTTAGGACCCAGCAGCGGCCCGCTCAGCAGCAGCACAGAGACCTTACGGTGAATCATTACAGATGACGGGAGGAGCCATATGTAACCGTATCAACCCGGATTCAAAGCAGCTCAGCGTTTCGGATGATACTTGAAATATCATTTTGTTAACACGAACACGAAAACAATCGTTTAGCATGACACTAATACGTGTTTCTGTTCCCTGATAAGCTTCATGCGCCAGAGGTGTGGTGTTCAGAGATGGAGCACATCAGAATGCCAAAGGTAAATGCCCAGCATCATACAATGAATGATACAATGATTCATAACAACAGATCTCTGTTATGCCATGTACCTCAGAAATCAGTGCATTGCTTTCACATGCTTAATAGGAATATTATGACATTTTATATATCAATGTGCTCAACCCACAGTCACTATGTCCAATATAGAATGAAAACCATAACATTGGGCCTGCATCTTGTAAATATTTGTATAAAATGTCTAAAAAAACAGACATGCTTGAGTTTTGTTATTGTGTGACAACTGTATGCAGATGATGCTAGCATACAGCAGTATCACTTCAGGATTGAATGATTGCTCAGTTTCTAGTTCATCGTGTAATAGTGTGTCTTATTACTTTGTTTTTGTGTCTGCAGGTTGAAAATGTCCGGTTGGTGGACAGAAGTTCCTCTCGGAGAACTCAAGTGGGCACACTCTACCTGACAGCAACACACACTATCTTTGTAGGTAAAGGATCTGAGGACAGAAATGAGCTTTGGGTAAGTGCTTGCCTCACGTGCCATGTGTTAACTGTGGTTATTTTCTATTCTTTTCTTTTCTTTTTGTTTTTCTATACATTTGTTCTATTTTGTAAATATTCAGGTTTTAAGTACTGACATGGTATATTTGTTTTTCACAGGTCCTGCACAGTTTAGTATGTAACATTGTAAAACATAAAGCATCACAGAGTGGATACCCTTTGTTAATCCACTGCAAGAACTTTCAGGTCATACAGTTTATCATTCCTCAAGAGAGCGACTGGCACAATGTTTACATTTCACTCTCACGTCTCTCCAGACCAGGTGTGTCATACATCTTTGCATTGTTTTAACAATATGCAGTATCATTGCAGAAAGAAATGTAGTTATACATTTAAAGTGTACCTATCATGCTATTTGAAAGTCCACTACAATAATATTGTGCAAAGGCAAAATGCAGTAACTTTTTTGTAGCTGAAAATCAGTTATTGACATTTATCATTGACATTTATGATATTCTTTATGATTTTCTTTTTACCTTTGTGTGGATAAGAATTTTGAGTCAATTGTTTTGTTTTTCTAATTGCTAGATTTCCATTTCCTGAACAACTAAAAATGTTAGTAACTTTTCTCAGTTCCACACTGAACAGAATAGGTTTATGTGAGTCCAAGGTTAAAACACTTCTCTTAGTATGCACTGCAGCATCACCTCTTTTGTCGCAATATAATATTTGATATAATTCATCCAATGATTTGGTCTCAAAAAAATACTACTCTTCTCTGACTGGTAAGATGTTTTTTGTGATTGATCAGCAAACTTCTGAAATACTCAACACCTACAACATTTCAGTTTTGAGGGTTTTCTCAGCATGTGAAGGCATGATAAGATAGTAACAGTGGAATATGTTCTACCTCATCCTTTGGATGTTCAGTTAGTGTGTATTTGATTTGTCCTTTTGCCCTTAGTAACAATTACAGTGTTTAATGATATGTAAATATTGTTCATGGAGAGCGACTGGCTGGCATTACCCAAAAATTTGTTGGGTTTGTGCTGGAAGTAAAAATTGGAATTACTAAGCAGCCCAGAAATATATTTTTTTCTCTTCGGAGACAACCACTTTTTCCCCCTTTTCAGTCTTTTTATACATTAACAGCTGTGTTATGCATACACAAAATGCTGTATTAAAAAAAACATAATAAGGGCACTTAAACCCTTAAATGCATACATTTTTCAGAAATCATTAATACATATGCCACTAATCCCAGTCTTTATTGGCCCTGACCCATATATCTAACATTAATGGATGACTTACTCTCCCAATTTTTGGAAGAACAATTTCAAAATAATGAATTGAAATCTTTTCCCAGTACTGGGTTGCAGCTGGAAGGGCATCCGCTGTGTAAAACATATGCTAGATAAGTTTGTGGTTCATTCCGCTGTGGCGACCCTTGATGAATAAAGGGACTAAGCCGAAGAAGAATGAATGAATAAAATGAAATCTATTTTTTAGCTCCTGAAATTTGGAAGGGTTCAGTTTGAGCAGAGGATTTTACCATCTTTACTATCTGTATTCACATTCTTAACAATATTAAGTCATACTAAGTGACGGTGAAACTGAAATTTGATTGCAGACAGCAATTTGTCTTAATTTCAATGTATTTCTGCTGAAATTCTGTGTTGCTGATGCTAATATTTTGTTTTAAGCCTACGGTAATTATAATTGAAATGTCTCCTCCTTGTTTATAAGGAATTGCAAATTTAAGGAATTAAGTTGAATAAAGTCCTGATCAGAAAGCATCTTTAAACTATTACATATGTCAGGTATTCAGCAATCCTACGCACAAAAAAAAACTGTATTAAAATAGAAAAACAATTAGCAGCTATATTAAGCTGAAGAATATTTTAAAGATGCATATCTTACACAAAACAGCATAAGGAGAAGAATGGTAAGAAAATAATGTTCCACCCAATGTATGTGTTTAAGGGTTAATGTAATATATAAACCCATAGTTCTTAATAAGGACGTTGTTATGTTTTTTTTCCTGTCTTGCAGAAAAATATGAAGAGCTGTATTGTTTTTCCTTCAATCCTACTGTTGACAAGGCTAAACGGCAGCACTCATGGGACTTTTTAGATCTGAAGGCTGAGTACAGTCGAATGGGACTACCAAACAAACTCTGGCATGTTACCCCAATCAACCGGGACTACAGGGTTAGTGCTGTAAATGACCCACCAATACTATGTAAACACAATCAGTTGATTATACGGAGGACTGTTTATATGCATAACTTTTTTTTTAAACACAGGTGTGTGACACTTACCCTGCTGACTTGTTTGTGCCTAAATCCGTCACCCTCCCTGTCATCGTAGGGAGCTCTAAGTTTCGTAGCAGAGGTCGATTTCCCACGTTGTCATACTATTGCAAGGAAAACCATGTGAGTTTGACTTTACATCTGGCACAGTGTGTCTCCAGTTTTAACATTCATCTGTCCTTTTTAATGAGGCTGTGGAGAATTTTGTCCTTTTCTTCATATGTCTTTGCCTGCCAAATATTTTGTCATTCAATTGAGGATGAAGGTTCAAGAACATAGTGTTCTTATACTGTATATAAAACATTTAAATGTGATCCAGCTTGATCTAGCATTAAACTACAGCTTGATTTACAAATAAAATTTGCCGTTTTACTCCATCTTCGCAGTAACTTAAATGTTAATCTGTGGTGCATTTACCATGACAAGATACTAAATGTGTCATTCAGCATATGCTTGCTTCATTAAATATGACAATAATGGATATTTTAATACCAATGCCAGACCTCTTCTGCACCCTCTTGGGTTCGGTTCTCTGTTAAAAGACATTTGATTTCATTGAGGTCAAATATTCCCCCCGGAGTCTCTGTTTTCTTTTGGACACATGAATTCAAACCACATGGAGAGTCTTGTGTGTGACTTCCACATTAAGATCAAGATGGTCAGGCCCACTGGGGTCAGTTATAGTTTAATATCTCCCTCTGTTCATGGTTTGTTAACCCCAAAATATGATTAGAACAGTTTCTAAAAATGTAATATTGCAAGCTCAGAGTTTTAAGAGGCCAGGGCCAAATTCTCATGAAACAGCCGTTCCACTGAGAGGACAGTGCTGTTTAATTTATTAATCAAGCGTGAAAGGATCAAGCTGGAAATGATT
The DNA here is from genome assembly GCA_903798035.1 of Danio albolineatus. Taxonomy (NCBI): domain Eukaryota; kingdom Metazoa; phylum Chordata; class Actinopteri; order Cypriniformes; family Danionidae; genus Danio; species Danio albolineatus. The sequence goes on from CAIGQQ010038942.1 coordinate 7,857,330, forward strand.
CTGATGATTGCATTTTTCTTGATTGAGCAGCACTATTTTGTTTGGTTTCATGGGAAGAATGTGATTTAGGTATTTTAAAATGATTTTAAAATACACACACACACACACACACACATTTCAATAATTACATAAAAAAAAAGCTGATGTATTTATTTACTTATTACTAGGCCCACACGGAATCTGCGCACGTGGAATTCTGCAGATTTTTAGCCCATCTTGGATTCTGTTTATTTACTGGTGTAAATGTGTGTAAATTTATATTTATTCAGTTTTTAAATTAATTTCAGTAATATTATTGACTAATATGAAAATATTCATATGATTTATTTACAAAACAGTTTGTAAAGTACTATTTTCTAGAGATTTTATTTGAGAGACTTGCTTTGTTTACCAAATAAAATGGATCTAATTGGATTTGTATTGTAAACAATAATTAAAAGTTAAAAAGGTATTACTTTTTATTTCATATATTAAGTTTTTAGTTACTATACTCCCAAAATCATTGCGCATAAATCTGCAGATTTTTAACAAAATACTCCAAAGAAATAGCAAAAAATGTCCGCAGATTCCTTCTGGCCCTACTTCTTACTCAAGATAAATTTACATGGCAATAAAATAATGCACTTTTGCTAGATTTACCAATATTTTATCTAGTTAAAAAAAATATTACAGGCATGTTTTTTTAATGATTTACATTTAACCCTTTGTGTTGTTCGGGATGTTTTCACCCACTCTGGGATGATTTTGAGTCTTGATTTGGCCACAACTCTCTCTGTTTCCGCAAATGGAATGATTTTTGGTGACAAATCTTATTTTGAGGGACTAAGCCGAAAAGAAAATGAATGAATCTTATTTTGACACATATTTTGGGAAAACGCTTTTGTAAATGTTAAAAAAAATTAATTCACTCTGGGCAAATTGATTTGATTTAATAATTTTTACCGTTGATCATCAGTTGCAATGCAAAAAAAGGTTAGTGTGTGTGAGAGTGAGAGAGACCTTTGCGCACTTACCTTGTTAAGCTTGAAAAAAATACAAAAATAAGCCCCTCGGCTGTAAGAACATACACTACCTGACAAAAGTCGTTGTCGATTCCGATTGTAGGAGCAACAAATAATAACTTGACTTCTAGCTGATCATTTGGAAAAGTGTCGGAAGTGTTGAACTGCATCCCAGTCATCACAAATACTGCAGAAGACCTATTGGAACCTGCATGGACCCAAGATTCTAATAAAAATCAGTCAAGTTTGGTGAAGGAAAAATCATGGTTCGGGGTTACATTCAGTATGGGAGCATTTGAGAGATCTGCAGAATGGATAGCAACATCAACAGCCTGAGGTATCAAGACATTTGTGCTGCCCATTAAATTACAAACCAAAGGAGAGGGCAAATTCTTCAGTAGGATAGCGCTCTGAAAGCAAAGAAGGTCAAGGTGCTCCAGGATTGGCCAGCCCAGTCACCAGACATGAACATTATTGAGCATGTCTGGGGTAAGATAAAGGAAGAGGCATGGAAGATGAATCCAAAGAATCTTGATGAACTCTGGGAGTCCTGCAAGAACACTTCTTTGCCATTCCAGATTACTTTATTAGTAAGTTATTTGAGTCATAGCAGAGATGTGTGTATGCAGTTGTCCAAGCTCATGGGAGTAAATTCACTGTCATATACGTTCTATAGATATATATTCCACGTACATATATTTAATTACTATTATTTATTTTATTTCATTTGACTCTTTATTTTACTACATAGACTTTCTTGTCCTACACTAATCTGAAGAATCGGTCTTGTCATATCTGGCTAGGGTACACAAGGGCGATCACTAGTGCACATAGGCAAACACCTGCTCAAATATTGTCCCATTTTGTTGTTTTGGTTTGTAGGCCACAATATGTCGCAGCAGTCAGCCTCTTTCTGGCTTCAGTGCTCGCTGCATGGAGGATGAGCAAATGCTGCAGGCCATCATGAAGTCTAATCCTGGCAGCAGATTCATGTACGTTGTGGACACCAGACCCAAGGTCAGTCCGCTTTATAGAAATTCCAGAAACATGAATGAAATACGCCGTATATGAGAATTCCGTGTATTTACAGCTAAACGCTATGGCCAACCGAGCTGCGGGCAAAGGCTATGAAAATGAGAACAACTACTGCAACATTAAATTCCAGTTCATCGGCATTGAAAACATCCACGTGATGAGAAACAGTCAGCAGAAACTCATAGAGGGTAAGCAAACCGTTTTCGTTTCACCATATGAGTTTCACCATATGGAACAATGTGCTTTCTCTCTGCAAAGATCCTTCTGTTAGACCAGCTTGAACCAGTATGAAATGGGTTTTTTGGGAGAAAACCCAAGACTGAGTGTTTTATCGTCTATAATAAAGATATTATTCTGTAATGAAGCAGTAGATTGTACCACAGGAGAGTTTCTTGGCATAGCGGATGGTGTAGTAGGGGTGCTTTGAATCCATCTGGCTTTTATTCCTTGCCTATTTTTGTTTGGTTGACTCAACGATTGGGGAGCCGTATCCCCTGATTGAGAAAAAGCAGGGCGTGAGAATGATATCTTCCAGTGTTGAAGAAATAACAGTGGCACTGTGTGTGATAGCATTTTGACCCAGAAAACACTAGGGAGTCATATGGTCGAATAATCATATAGCCGTCCAGCAGAGACTGTTTGAGATCTCATCACAGCATGCTTAATTCTTCCAAGAATGCCCTTTTTCCTTGAAATGCAGTTCCGCCATCAAGAGCGCGCAGGTTTGTCTTGTTAGCTTGAGCTCTCATCTGGACTATTCTCATGGGACGTCACCAGCCCTTATCACACTTGAACTGTTGACATGTCCAAGCTCACAGTGCTCGTGGGGAATGTTTATGTTGGTTTGGAGAGAAGGAATCAACGCCACTTATAGAAATACAAATTTATTTGGTTGTCATAATAAGTAATGAGCCGGAAGACAGGACTGTCATCAGGCCAATTCATCAGAAGTGCATATTTTAAGTAATATAAATACAGAGGACACTCACAGAGAACACTACAGATTCACATGTTAGTCACTGGCTGTGTTTGTGTAAAGCCAAAGTCAATATTGAGCACTTTAAAGAAGAGGTCTAAAAATATTCCTCGTATCAGTTTCCTACTGTAAATTCTCGATAAAGCTACTGGTTTTCATCATATAGTTAACTTTAGCAGTGAATATGTCTGGATGTTCTCAGAGTGTCTGTTGTCCTTTTTTCAGTTTCTGCACTGCGTTCTCCTTCCATGGGAGAATTTCTATTGGGTCTTGAAAATTCAGACTGGTTGAAGCACATCAGATCGATCATGGAGGCTGGAATCTTCATATCTAAGGTAAAAAAGGGTTTGTCACTCACCCTTGTGTCATTTCAAACCTACGAGAAATGTTTAAATCCTTGGAATAAATGAGATTTCTGTGTCTCTCTGTTGAAAATCAACTTACCAGATAGAAAACTTGAATGTTTATGAAAAGATCAAAAAATAAATCCAAGTGAAATGACACTTTACACAGACCCTCCATCTGAAGAGTTTTCAATCATGCTTGTTTGATGTGTGACAACCAATGAGGTTCATTCTTGTATGTCAAATCAGCACATTTATGCAAAAAACTATTGAGTTTATTAAAGTTTACTACAATTTTCATTTAATTAATAAATAATAATAAATAAACAAATTAATGGATGTATTAAATAATTAATAAAAAATTAATTCAGGTTTAATAAACGATTAAGTTTAAGTCCTGGGAATAAATGAGATTTCTGTCTCAGTTGAAAATCTATTTACCAGATAGAAAACTTGGATGTTTATTAAGACATCAAAGAATAAATCCAAGTGAAATGACACTTTACACAGACCACCCCTCCCGCAATAGGTTTTTAAGTCATGCTTGCTTGACGTGTGATCACCAACGAGGTTCAATCTTGCATGTCAAATTAGCACATTTACGCAAAAATCAATTAGATTTAATCAGCTTTAATAAACAATTAAGTTTAAATAACAATTAAGGTTTAATACATTTTATTTGGATTTAATTAAAATATATATATATAATTAATTAATATTAAAAGAAATTAATTAATTAATCAATTAATTCAGGTCTAATAGAGAATTAAGTTTAAATCCTTGGAATAAATAAGATTTCTGTCTGTTGAAAATCTATTTACCAGATAGAAAAAAATTATATTTATCAAGAGATCAAAGAATAAATCCAAGTGAAATGACTCTTTACACAGACCCCTGATGAGTTTTCAGTCATGCTTGCTTGACGTGATCGCCAGTGAGGTCCATTCTTGCATGTCAAATCAGCTCTTTCTGCAAAATAAATTACAAGGTTTAACCTCTCGGCTTATTCTCTAATGAATACTTATATCAAAATAAAAGCCTAAATTAAATTTGTGCATTGTTCAGCCATTGCCTTTCTGTAAAAGAGTTAAACTGCTTAATTTGACTACATTTATTTTTTGATCTTTTAAAAAAATGAACAAATACTTGGTGGTTTGGAGGACCTATGGGTGAGGAAATAATGCTATTATTCAGCCTCTACATGTGCATTTGTCACTGATTTCATGTTTCTCACACACTCAGGCCGTGGCAGATGAAGGTGTCAGTGTCTTGGTTCATTGTTCTGATGGCTGGGACAGGACGTCTCAGGTGTGCTCTGTGGCCAGTGTTCTTCTGGACCCTTATTACAGGACCATCAAGGGACTGATGGTAAATAACCACATACTGCACTATAGCCATTTTTTTCCTCTCTTCAAGTCACTGAGTTCACAGTGTAAGAAGATGCATAACTTACTTAATGGTAAGGATTGACTCTGGCTGGTTCTCTGCTGGAGGGAGGCTGAATCTCTGCTGGAGAGGCTTCATTCAATAGCATGGTCTCAGTTTGGAAAATCATTCTTAGAAATGTACCCTCACATGGGGTCAACATAAAAAGGAGGACATTAGTCCTGTCTGGGAAAACCATCTCATTTCCTGATACTCTGAAACAAGGTGGTATGTGTAGAATGATTCTATATGACCCATTTTCAGAGAGGAACTTTGCCACAAGCATCAACAAACAAAACTACAAAATTATTCTCTGCTTTCAAAGCAGTTTTGCTAACAGTTTCTATTTATTTTTGGATTAAACCAACAATATAGTTCTGCACTTAACTTGCACTATTGTGTTGAACTAGTGAAGGTGCATGTAATAGATCAGATTTATTACGATGTTTGTGATCAGGTCAACGATAACTGACTTGTTTGCACTTTTTACGAATGGCCTTCTGTTAGTTCATGCTTCTGTATGTTAACATTTTAAATGGACTTTTTACTTTTAAACGTATCACAAGCACTTTATTTGGGATTTTAAGGTTTTAAAAAATGGAAATTTACATCTCATGATTATGAATTTACATTATAATTTCTGCAACGTGCCACCTAGATCTGCAGCTCACAATTTTGATTATTTTGCATATTATCTAAATCATATTTTATGTATTGTATGATTGTAAAGCATTTTTTGTTGTACATGTGCAGTTCAAAGTAATTTATAAATTATTTTTTTCTTTGTGTGTTTTTGTAATTATTCAAAGGTTTGAGTTTATAACTCAAATTTTCAAGATATAAACTCATATTTCTTTAAAGAAAATGCCAGAATAGTGAGATAAACTCACAAACATTGCCTTTTTTTAATAATGTCCATGGATTTTACAAACCTAAATTTTGCCGTGTTTATGCTTAACATTTATACTAATGTAGAACTGTAGTTTCTTCAGGATTCTTTGATAAATTTAAGGTTAAAATAAACAGCCTTCATATAAAATAGAAACCTTTCTAAAATAGAAATAGGTTGCTGGTTCAAGTTCCGGATGGAAAAGGAAGCCTTTCTAAATAGAGTTTGCATATTCTCCCTATAGTAGCATGCAGGGGCGTAGCAACCGAGGGGACGGAGGGATATGTCCCCCTCACTTTTATAGCCAGAACATTTAGAAACAGGTGATTAATAATTATATGAACATAAACCTTTGGATCTCTTTCAGCTGTCCCCCCAATTTTAAAATGTCCGCTACATCCCTGGTAGCGTTGCTTTACTCCACTTGCTCCGGTTTCCGCCATTGTCCAAAGATGTGGTATGGGTGAATTGGATAAACTAAATTGGTCTTACTGTGTGGGTGTTTTAATGAGAGAGTATGTGGGTGTTTCACAGGACTGAGGTATGTACAATACTTGGCTGGAAGAGCATCCTTTGTTTAATACAATTGTCAGAGTAATTGGCGGTTCATTTTACTGTGGTGATCCCTGATAAAGCAGAGAATAAGCACTAGGAATGAGAGTGAGAGAGTCTCTTTACTGATTACAAATAATCTGGCCAAAATTTAGTATAAATGGCTAAAGATAGTATAAATATAACATTTATTTATATTTGTATATTCTGTTTATGTCTGCGTTTGTAGGTGCTGATTGAGAAAGACTGGGTTTCATTTGGTCACAAGTTTTCACACAGGTTGGCCTTCATGTTACAATTGATTTTGTGGTGTTATAGATGAGCGTTCTCATTTTTACTGTGTTTTACTTTATGGCTTTTTAGATGCGGTCATCTTGACGGAGAAACCAAAGAAGTGTCTCCTGTTCTAGACCAGTTCCTGGAATGTGTATGGCAGCTTATGGACCAGTTTCCCTGCGCTTTTGAGTACAACGAGAAGTTTCTAATCAGCATCCACAACCATGTTTACTCCAGCCACTACGGCAACTTCATTTGTAACAGTCAGAAGGAGAGGAAAGATCTGTGGTAACTCTCCTGTTTGTTTAATAATATGATGAAAAGTTGATTCGGTTTGCTGTGTTGCAAGACAATAGAATCTTCTTTTTCTTTTTTTTCTGTAGCATCAAAGAGAAAACTCACTCCATATGGCCTTATTTGATGGAGAACAAGCTGGACTTCATGAACCCTGTGTTCAAACCTGATCAGATCCAGAATCAGGGACTTTTAAGGCCTAGCACTGCCCCCTACTGTTTTAAGTATGTCAGAACATGTTTTCATTTGCAATGATTTAAATCTGATAATACATGTTTTAGTATGACTGTTTTAATCTGCCCCATGAGGCACACAAATATTTTAAATTTGCATTTTTAAAATAAAAAATGAATATTTTGGTAAAGAATGGTAATAAATCTTAAATCTTAAAAATAGATATTTTATCATGCTAGTAGAACAGTGTTTAGTTAAATTAACCAAAAAAAGATATTTATTTTAAGGAAAACATATGGATCAAAACTAGAGAAGAGCAGTGATTGTACCACAAAGTTTACAGCTAAAAATGATAACATTGCGATGTTTTGTTATTCAACAATAAATATTGTGATATAAATACAATTTCACCAGATGACTTTAATATCTCTATTTGAAGAGAATTCATAATTTGAAACTGATTGGGATGATTCTGTGGAGAAGTGCATTTGCATAAAATACAAGCATAGCTCAATTTAATCAAACAAACCAAAAATATATATATGATAAAAACATATATAAAAATATATATGTGTATGTGTGTGTGTGTGTGTGTGTGTGTATATATATATATATATATATATATATATATATATATATATCATCCAGGCTCTACATTGCATATGCTGCAATGTGATTATTGTGAAGGATCACATTGCAATATTGATGCTGAAACAATATATTGTGCGGCCCTAGTTACAGTAGTAAGTGGCCCTTGGGTCAGAACCCAGGGCTTCATCTGTGCAACCAGTGGTGGGTTTCAGTCAATTTTTTGCTCACTATCTTGCAAAGTTTGGCTGCTGGTTAAACAGTGTTTATTAGGAAATTAAGTAATGTAACACCAATTGCCAAGTTAACACCAGTAACTCAAACAACTCAACAAAATTTTGATTAGTGTTGTTTTATAAATGTCACTTTGATTTTATTTGTTCTTTGCTTTAAAATGAAAATAACTCTTGAAATTTGCTTAATAATAGCTTATTTTAACTCATGTTTGTAAACTGTCAAATATGTCTAATCAGTGACCTTAAAATGTGTGAAATTATACATTTTTTTATTTACATACTTAATAATAGATGGCCCATGTAGTTACAAAGTTAGCTGTAGTCAACAGAATATCTACTGTAAAGGGCACCATCAAAACAAAGTGTAGCTCAGATTTCTGTACAATTTAAAAAAAGAAATTGTTTGAAATACAGTGCTATTTATGTCTGTTTGTTGTGTCTTCTCTGAGTTTAGATACTGGAGGAGGTTGTATAATCGATTTGATCGAGAGTTGCACCCACGTCAGTCTGAGCTGGATTGTCTGATGGCAGTAAAAGATGAAACACAGCAACTAGAAGAAGAGCTGGCTCTCTATGAGCAGGTTAGATATTGTTTTTGTATTTTACAGAGAGATGATAATGGTTTCATCTTCATTTCACTTTGAAAGTGAAAAAGTTAGCATTTTCTTCCAAAACCCCAACTGTTGAGTAAATTATGGCTCAAAACGCATGTGGGATTTTTTATTTTATTTTTTTTTTTTTTTATGGGTTAAAAATTATGTGATTGAATGTTTTTTTTTCTTGCAGAAACTGGCTGTTCTGGATAAGGAACGTGCAAAAATGCTTTACATGCAAAAGGGTGTGTTGGAGAGCAGACAGGCTCTTTGGTCGGTACCTTTAGATGAAAGTCTGGCCAATACTCCTCAGGACTACATTGGTGGTTTTATAGGTGGTGCTCCCAATGTTTTCACCTCGCAGCAAGAAGAGAAAGAAAGTGCAGAGTTTAGCCTGTTTGGAGACAAACCAAAAAGCTCAGATGCTGAAAATAGTGACCAGGAATCAGGAGTAGCAGATTTCAGCTGCCATTCTTCTGGCGAAGAGTCTTTGCCAAGTGAGGACAGTGTGAAAGATCCAGACTCAGACGAGACTGGACACAACAGAGCCTGAACAATCAAACAGTCTGCAAAAAGAGAACACTAAAGTGGCCAATGTATGAGCGAAATAAGGGAGTGGGTATTTATAAATTATGCAAAGATATTGGACCATCTGGATTATGTGCCTCATATCCTGTGTTTGGCATTACAGAAGCATGTCTGTCTGTCTGAATGTGTATTACGGGTGTTCCATATAAAGAGTGATGTTTTATTCTAATATATATTTATCATTTCTCATTAGCATGAAATATTTCAAACATTAAACACTTGTGTGCAATAAACAATCTCATCATAATTTTTATTTTTTTTTTTTGCACTTTATGCACTTGGAAAATATCCAAAACACATAACAATTTAGTTTTTGTGTGTGTAAAATTGTGATTTTTCTATCTTCAAGTGTGCTTAAAGTAACTTATGTAAAGTGATTTGTTCTTTAGCAGATCCAAAACTAAGAACCTGGCAGATACTGTCAAAAACAAACTCAAAGAGCCAAAAGAAAAATGACCAAATAATAATTACAAATGTAATTGATGATATTTAATAAATCATGCTTTTGGTGATTAATGTAATTTATGCTATAATGTACTCATTTTAAAGGATTAATGGAGACAATTCACAGATTACAGCAAATAATATTTTAACCTATTTACATGTCTCTCCCAGCTGTGTGATGTTGATGTCCATACAAATAAAGACAAAAATAAAAGAAACATTTTTGATACTCGTCAATTCAAGCTGGAACAGTACATAAAGGCATAGATATAGATAAATAGAGATAGACAGACAGACAGAAGGCATGGGCTGGTAAAAGATTCTGATGGTATGATAACCTTGGCTAAAAATTTCATGGTTTCACAGTATTGTGATTACTGCTCAGTAATAGATTCTTATCCAAACCACGGTATACCTTCAAAACGGTTATCGTCCCATGCTTGATAGATAGATAGATAGATAGATAGATAGATAGATAGATAGATAGATAGATAGATAGATAGATAGATAGATAGATAGATAGATAGATAGTGTCTGTGAGTGTATTGAAAAAGTAATACTAAAAATAAATGTAACATTACCTGGGGGTTATGAAGCATAAACAAAAACGAACTAAATCGCACAACAGCGTCTTTATTTACGAACGTAAAAATCCCACGAGGAGTTCAAAGGTCAGCGTCGTGGTGTTGTGACGTCACGCTGAAGCGCTGTGATGTAGTTTCTGAGGTGGCAGCTGGTTGTTGATATCGGTGTTAGCCCAATAAAACTATATAAAAGTAAAGAACAAACGTCCCAGTCATTTCTAAACAAGGTGATTGTGTATTACTGAAGCAGTATACGCTTTAAGTGTAACTACCTTGTTTGAGGAAAGGTAAGTCCTGACAGAAAAAGTCAAGTTTGATCATTGTAACAGGACAAACTTTTGTGGCTAAGCTAGTAGCTAACACGCTAGCCTCATACACAAATAAACATTCACCCCGTTCACCAAACAGCACCATTCACACGTTACGAGAAGTTAACACAGTTCTCTGAAAGCTTAGTGTGGACATGATTTCAGGACGTTAGCGGTGTTGTTTTGTTCAGTTTAGCAGATGTTGTGCTAGCTGCTGCTGCTGCTTCTTACCTGTCAACTAACAGTAAGTTATTTGGGCGTTTAACAGCTTAAGGACATGTGAGGCAGTGCATAATAGACTATAAAGGCACTTTAACGTGCATGCATTTTCAAAAGCAATTTTTTGGCACACGACCAACCTTCCTACATGCTTTGTTTGCATATTGAAGTGAAAGCTGCTTTTAGCCTTAGACCATGTTGTCTTATCTGGCACTTGTTGTGATGTTTAGTCACACTAAAGTAGTATTTTTATGAGTGTTGTAAGTATGAATCATTATTCAAATGCTGTCATGAAGCAAAAATAGTAGTCGATGAGTCATGTTTACAAAGAGGAAGCGTTACAGAAAAGTCTCCTTCTGTTTATAATCTTCATAGTGCTGTAAGGAATGAAAAGGATGTTCATCTAACATAGTGTGAGATCTGTTAACACATGACTAATGATTTACCCACGTGAATCAGCCAGGCCATGACAGAAGAAGGATCTACAACACAATCCTCAGACACGTTTAGTTGTTATCAGTTATTTAGAGTTGCAGAAAATTCAGTTTGTGCATACTTGTTTACAAAATTCACATTTTAATGACAGGCAATGGTCTTATGGTGACACATATTAATGATTTAATACATCTTCTTTAATTTATTCTGCATTTTGAACACTGTTTATTTACACTTTCATAAAACGAATTTGTGTTCTATTTATTTGTTCATTACTATCTTGTTTATGGTATAGTAACAATAAAGTGATTTGGTTTAAATCAGCAGGCTAATTGTAATGTTTTGTTTGTTTTTGCAGGCAAAAAGAGGGAACAAGCGACTATTTTTTCATGAGAATATCCCCTGGGGAGTGTTTTTTTGGTTTTGATGCCGTGCACCTGAAAGTGGAACTATGCCCGCAGCCACTGTGGATCATAGCCAAAGAATATGTGAGGTTTGGTCCTGTAATCTGGAAGAGGAGATGAAGAGGATCCGACAGGTCACCCGAAAGTTCAACTACATTGCAATGGTGAGTTTTAAACTATTGATGTTTTATTCAAATGAGTCTAGTTTTATTTTTCACATGTGATCTAGGATTGTTGCTTAGCAAGTTTAAATAGTGCAGTTAATATCCAGAATGTCTACATCAGTTGCCACAGTGGTGTAAGAGCATGTGATAATTGTGATAATTGTTGTTTTAATGATTTTCAAGCTGTACGTCACTCCCTTTGCACAAAACAAACAAAAACACATATTCAGGGCCTAAAAGCATTTAATTTGTTAAGTCTGTGTAATTTAAGTGACAAAAGAAAAAAGAAACTGTTTGTGTTTTATATTTACACATACATTCTGGGAATGAAAGTTGAAAATGGAGACATGACGTCATACACTTAATGCTTCAAAAAGACTATTGAAGCAACGGTTTGCTTTACACCCAGCCTAAAACAGTGTCATCTGTAGCTACACATTTTTCTGTATATTTTTATGAATTTTATTTTGCAATACATAACACAATGTAAAGTTATGGTTTTAGAAAAGTGTTTGTAGTTTTATTAAAACAAATTATTTAATTGTAAGCGTCGCCTCAGCTGAATATTTCAGAAAAGACATAAAACGCATTGAGGCGTTGTCATCTGTGAATCTGGCCAATCATGATACCGTGTTGTCATCAAACTTGTGCAGTAACACTAGAGGTGTAGTCTCAAGTTGTCGGCAGAGTCTCAAGTTGGATAAAGTGGCATCCACTGCATCAAGTCAGATGCTGTTCAGTATGTGCAGCTCTGCAAGTCAAATGCACAGTCACATTTCATTTTTAAATAAAGCAGATTGCAGTTTTGATTGCATAGCATTTATCAGTGGTTCCCGAAATGGGGGTCAATGTGGGGGGTCGCTTGGTGATTTTTAAAAAATTTATTAAACTATTAGAATTGCCACATTTTATGAATAAACTATAGAAGATACAAACCGTATTTAATAGTTACATTAAACAACATACAAAAAAAGATCTGCCTTTTATTTTTGTTTTTGTTTTTTACATTAGATTGCGACTCCTGGGTTATGTTAGACACAGCAAAAGTGTCAGTTGTATCAGATTGATTTTATGACACCATGTCAAACTTCGACCTTTAGGCACTCACAAACATAAAAAAGAAATAGGAATAAAAGGATAAAAAAATAAAAGGACAGGGGGGTCGCGAGTCACTAGAATTGTTATTTTGGGGGTCGCTGGCTTTTTTTATTATTATTGCATTATAACACAAACACAATAAGGCAAAATCTCATCTACATTTACAGAACAGAGCACAAATAATAATCAAATTAATAAGATGAAATACAAATAAATAAATAAAATGTAAGCTTAGAATAGACACACAAACAAAAAAAAGAAAAAAAAAAGAATACATTTACTCTACTGCGTCTTCTATTAATTTAAATAGCTGGTGTGGGGACCCCTGTCTTTAAAGAACAATTCAGTGAACCTTTCTTGAAAGCAGTGGTTTGCTGCCACCTGCTGGTTGTTTTACCATCATAAGGTTTAATCATTATATGAGCCAAATCCAGCCAAGGTACAAAAATAGAGATACATTTAGCATAATACTATTTAATTACTGTTATGAAAAAAAAATGAAATATAAAGTGCAGACAGATAGATAAATGTTATTTTTTGTCAAGATTGCACACCTCATTTTAAATATCAGCCTGATGGCAAGAGTCAGAAGACAGTTGCTGCATGTGGAGAGAGGATGAAGCACACCAGACAAGAAAAAAAAGGCTCATTCATTCGTTTAATTCATTATTCAATCCACAGTGATTGGTTCAGACAGCTGTAGACACTACTGCTCTTTGTGAATGGCATTACATCATGATGGCTAAAAACTCACCAATATTATTAACAAACTAAATCTATAAAAAAACATGCAACAAAATGTTGCTTTTGTTTATTTGATTTGAAATATTTATTTGAACCGAATATCATACACTTAAAACAATCCCTCAAACAAAATAGCACCACACGTAATAAATACCATACCATAATACATCATAATCAACAAAAATATTTACTTATCCATATACACTTCAAATAACAAGTGAATTTAGTCCATTCAAAATGGAGAGGGATGAAGCACAATCTTATTAAAAATAAAACTAATTTAATTTAAAGTTAAAAGCAAGTTTTTTTTCCTCAAAGAGTTCTTAATAAAGAAAAATATTTAGAAAAATCCCACATTTTCTGCCTGTCCAAACAAAGCCCCTTTTCTATTTAACTATATCCTCTACTATAAATATGCAAGTCACCATAACAACTATCATGCATTTTGTTGCATCTGTTAGGACACAGAGTTTCCAGGTGTAGTTGCGAGACCAATTGGAGAATTTCGAAGCAATGCAGATTACCAGTACCAGCTGCTGCGGTGTAACGTGGACTTGTTAAAGATCATCCAGCTTGGCCTTACATTTATGAACGAACAGGGCGAATACCCGCCAGGGACATCGACATGGCAGTTCAACTTTAAATTTAACCTCACGTAAGAATGGCACTTTGTTTGGCGTACGTTTTTCAAATCAATGCAAAGTGTGTTGAAGACATGTGACAAGATGACTTTCCTTGTCTTCAGGTGTATCTGTGTGATTCTTTTTGAAAGCTGCCCTGTGTTTTTCAGGGAAGACATGTATGCACAGGACTCCATAGAGCTGCTCACGTCGTCAGGTATCCAGTTTAAGAAGCATGAGGAGGAGGGTATTGAGACACTGTACTTTGCTGAGCTGCTTATGACCTCAGGTGTGGTGCTTTGTGAAGGGGTCAAGTGGCTCTCATTCCATAGGTAACCTCACTGTAAAAATCACATACTGAAATCTAGGCCCGTGCAATATGATTATATATACACTTGAAGTCAGAATTATTAGCCTTCCTGAATTATTAGCTCCCCTGTAATTAGGCAAATCATTTTATAACGATGGTTTGTTCTGTAGACTATCAAAAAACAATTAAGCTTAAGAGGGCTAATAATATTGACCGAAAACTGCTTTTATTCTGGCCAAATTAAAACAAATAAGACTTTCTCCAGAAGAAAAAATATTATAGGAAATACTGTGAAAAATTCCTAGTTCTATTAAACATAATAAAATATGTGAAATATTTGAAAAAGAAAAAAATTAAAAAGGGGGCTAATAATTTTGTAGAACTGTATGACACTACCTGTCTTGTCTCCTGTCCAAGTTTTAGGAAAAACAAATAATAATTTGACTTCTTGTTGATCATTTGGCATCAGAAGTGGCTTACAGTATATGAAAGGCAAAGGCCTCTAGATCAGACACTTATTTTACCAAAATAAATGTGAATATGCCTTGTTTTTAATTATTTAATTAGGTCATTAAGGTCTGACTTTGCTTAGACAAAAGTCTAGTCACATAACAGAAATAATGTACAGTATTGAATATCATGGTGCAGTGGAAAGTCATGGTGCAGTGGAAAAAGAATTTATATTGTGTATGACTCCCATGAGCTTGGAGGACTACATCCATACATCTCTGCAATGACTCAAATAACTTATTAATAAAGTCATCTGAAATGGCAAAGAAAGTGTTCTTGCAGGACTCCCAGAGTTCATCAAGATTCTTTGGGTTCAACTTCAATACCTTCTCCTTCATCTTACCCCAGACATGCGCAATAATGTTCATATCTTGTGACTGGGCTGGCCAATCCTGGAGCACCTTGACCTTCTTTTATTCAGGAACTTTGATGTGAAGAATGAGAAGGAGCGCTATCCTACTGAAGAATTTGCCCTCTTCTGTGGTTTGTAATGTAATAGGCAGCACAATTGTT
Organism: Danio albolineatus; assembly: GCA_903798035.1. Taxonomy (NCBI): domain Eukaryota; kingdom Metazoa; phylum Chordata; class Actinopteri; order Cypriniformes; family Danionidae; genus Danio; species Danio albolineatus. Next base: position 7,872,654 of record CAIGQQ010038942.1, read on the forward strand.
GTGATATCTCAGACTGTTGATGTTGCCATCCACTGTGCAGATCTCTTCCACGCCCCCATTCTGAATGTAACCCCAAACCATGATTTTTCCTTCACCAAACTTGACTGATTTCTCTGAGAATCTTGGGTCTATGCGAGTTTAAATGGATCTTCTGCATTATTTGTGATGATTTGGATGCAGTTCAACAAATGATTCATCTGAAAAATCTACCTTCGCTTTTCCAAATGATCAACTAGAAGTCAAGTTATTATTTGCTGCTCTTATAACTGGGATCGACAACTAGACTTTTGTCAGGTAGTGTATGTGTGGACAAAATAAAATGTATATCATTTCATATGCTCCACTGTTTATTTTGTGATGTCACATAATACATTGTTTCTGGTAATGCTTTTTTATAATCTATATGAGGGCAATATTACACACAGTTATGGAATTGGAGATGGACACATGAATCGCAGCATGAGAAAGGTGTAATCTTGAAAGTGCAATGTTTACATTTTGCATTTTATTTAGTGATTTAGCATTAATTATTTTTATCTATTTACAATTTCTTGAATTAAAAATTTGCGTTGATGGTTTAATTAAAGTGAGACATATGATCTAACATAAATGAGTACTTTTCTAACTATATACTTTAAAATGTAAAAAAGAAAAAGTCTTTTACATGTGGTCAATATACACTCACCGGCCACTTTATTAGGTACACGTTACTAGTATCGGGTTGGACTCACTTTTACCTTCAGAACTGCCTTAATCCTTCATAGCATAGATTCAACATGGTACTGCAAATGTTCCTCAGAGATTTTGGTCCATATTGACATTATAGCATCACACAGTTCCACCACACCAAAGGTGCTCTGTTGGATTGAGATCTGGTGACTGTGAAGACCATTTAAGTTTAGTGAACTCATTGTCATGTTCAAGAAACCAGTCTGAGATGATTTTCGCTTTATGACATGGCACGTTATCCTGCTGGAAGTAGCCATCAGAAGATGGGTACACTGATCAGGGAGATGGTCATGGTCAGCAACAATACTCAGGTAGGCTGTGGCGTTAACACGATGCTCAATTGGTACTAATGGGCCCAAAGTGTGCCAAGAAAATATCATCCACACCATTACACCACCACCAGTCTGAATCATTTATACAAGGCTGGAGAGATCCATGCTTCCATGTTGTTGATGCCAAATTCTGACCCTACTAGCAGAAATTGAGACTCATCAGACCCGGCAACATGTTTCTAATCTTCTATTGTGCAATTTTGGTGAGCCTGTGCGAATAGTAGCCTCAGTTGTCTGTTCTTAGCTGACAGGAGTGGCACCCGGTGTGGTCTTCTGCTGCTGTAGCCCATCTACCTCAAGGTTTAACATGTTGTGCCTTCAGAGATGCACTTCTGCATACGAGTTGTTTTTTTTGAGTTACTGTTGCCTTTTTAACAGCTTGAACCAGTCTGGCCAGTCTTCTCCTGTGACCTCTGGCGCCCACAAAACTGTCGCTGACTGGATATTTACTCTTTTTCCGACCATTTTCTGTAAACACTAGAGATGTGAAAATCCCAGTAGTTTCTGAAATAATCAAACCAGCCTGTCTGGCACCAACAACCATGCCACCTTCAAAGTCACTTTAATCACCCTTCTTCTCTATTCTGATGCTCAGTTTGGACAGCAGCAGATTGTCTTGCATGTCTACATGTGCCTAAATGCATTGAGTTGCTGCCATGTGATTGGCTGATTAGAAATTTCGCATTAATGAGCAGTTGGACAGGTGTAGGTTGGACCTAATAAAGTGCCCGGTGAGTGTATATATACAATTTCCAGAAATGGTACCATATCATGATATATAATATCAGGATATGAAATGACTTGGATCATGATATGAGATTTTTGTCAGGACCAGCTCTACGGAAATGAATGCATTGTTTCAGTGGAGATTCTAGCTACGGCTCTATTGAAAGTGTAAAAGTCTAAAGCTGAGTTATTCAATTATACTTTATTTTTAAGCATATTCTTGTGTTTCTTTTAAACAGCGGCTATGACTTTGGGTACCTGATTAAAATTTTGTCCAACTCGAAGTTGCCAGATGAAGAGGTCGACTTCTTCGAGATTCTTCGTTTATTTTTCCCCATCATTTATGATGTGAAATACCTCATGAAGAGCTGTAAGAACTTAAAGGTATTTTATTATCAATGTTGAGAAGTTAAAAGCATGTGAGAAAGGCTGTAAAAAGTGTTTCTCATTCAAAACAAATATGTATATATGTCTACAGTTATTTCTGCTTGCTTCTAAGTCACTTAAAATGATTTTTTTATTACTATTTTAGATTTTCCAATGTCAATTAAAGACATCTTTAATTTTCTATAACTATATTTTGATTTACCATTTATTATCTGAGCAACATTTCTTTGTGAATTTTGTATTGTTTTTTTTAATATATTTCCAAACTGCTGTTTTACATATTTTTTAAAAAAAGTAATAGATTTAATAACTAGTAATAACTACTTAGTAATAACTACTTTAGTAGCTAATTTCTGTTGGCTTTGCTATTATAAACAATTTATATTTATAATTTTTTATAGATACATTTCTGTTTACCACTAAGTTATTATATATATTTATATATATATATTTAACATTTTTGTTAATATTTAACATTAAGTGGCTTAACATGCTGACTAAGATTAACTAGGCAAGATAAATTGGACAAGTGGTTTGTTCTGTAGTCAATAAAACATTAAATCCTAAGGGGTTAAAAATATCAACCTTAGCATTTTTTTTTATTCCAGCCAAACTACAAAAATAAAATAAGAATAAAATACTTAATAGTATTTAAATAAAATTAAAATAATTTAAGTTTTTTAATAAAATACATTCTCAAGAAGAAATATATAATTGGAAATACAAAAAAATTATCTTACTCTGTTAAACATCACTTGGAAAATAATTCACAGGAGGAATAATAGTTTTTTTTTTTTTTTTTTTTTTTTTTAACATATACATTTTTGCACATTGACATGTTTTTGTTGACCAGTAATTTTTTGGCGTTTTTTTGTGCTTTGCAAAATAATAAAACCTGAGTGTGAATGCTTTTTAAAGGCATCGCAGATTTTGGATGGCAGCACTGTCATCAGTGTAGCACTAAAGTATGAAGTGTGTGTGTGTGAATAGCAGGACTGTGTGTGAGAGTGTGATTTGCGTGCTGTGCTGCGCAGGGTGGCCTGCAGGAGGTGGCAGAGCAGCTGGAGCTGGAGAGAATCGGACCTCAGCATCAGGCAGGCTCTGATTCGCTCCTCACAGGAATGGCTTTCTTCAAGATGAGAGAGGTGTGCCTTTAGCTAAAAAAGCTCATTTGATCTCTTAAAGCGCCACTGCATACTGACTGTAAGAACATTGTCATTGCAGATGTTTTTTGAAGATCACATTGATGATGCAAAGTATTGTGGCCACTTGTACGGACTGGGTTCAGGCTCATCCTATGTCCAGAACGGCACCGGAAATGCCTACGAGGAGGAGGCCAACAAGCAGCAGTCATGACACAACAAGAATCCCTCACCATAAACAACCTCATATACAGGGCTTAAAACTTGGCTTTTTAGTTGTCCTTGTTTTGTTTTCCGTCAGAGAGTTGATAGGAATTTGCACTTTAAATCTCCAATCTAACAGATCGGAGAAAAAAATACAACTTCTTCCCTTTGTTGCCTTCTCTGGGTTAAATCTTTTCACACAAAGTTCATCTTTTATCGTTAAAGAAGACGAACCATTTGGTGTTTTAGGTTTTTCTTTCCTTCCACAGCTCAGCCTTAATATTAAGCTACTTTTTACGTTCTTCTTTTTTTATCGTTAATTTATTGCATCCGTTTGTTCTCGTGTACTGTTGCGTGATTCATTGACTGATTGCACCGGTCACTTACATGAACTGTCGTTCCCTGATCACTGACTCCTCACACTTGACAATAGCTTTAGACAGACGGAGGATCTCACGGACGCACAGGTAATTGCAGGCACTTAAAGGTCAAGCGAAGATTCGCACCGATTTTACCCTTTACGTTGGGTTAGCACAGATTTTACCACACAAGTAAATTAAGAGTGATGATGTAGTAACTGCCACTATTTAAGTGAACTGAGGTCACCTCCTGGATCAAGATTGTCTTTCCGTTTTCATTTTTAAAATAAAAGATTTAAAGGTTTTGTAGTATTTTAGTACGGATAAAGTTCAAAGCCTTTTATTCGTTTAAGAAATGATGCCTCTTAAAAGAAATCTTAGCCAACTCAAGTACTCAGTGTCAGTGGAATTAGTTTTACTTGTAGTGCTGGTTTGTTGAATGGTGCACATGTTGTGCTGTTTGGGTTTTTCTCCTTTTTTGTATTGTATTGCTTTACAATTCTGTGTTGCGTAGATCTGCTGCATGTACTTGCTGAAAGATATTTGAATAAATGCTGTGTTAACTATTCAGAGCTTTTATAGACATGTGTATCGCATGAACAGCTCGTACGTTTTTTTTTTTACTTGGAATGTCTGATTTTGTGAAAAATATTTTGGTAGCTCTTAACCTTCCTCCTCCTGTTTGTCTTTCATCTCGATGTGTATGGTATCTACGGTGGCATTATGCAATATGAAGAGTGACTGTTTTTAGAAAATTTGGAAATAAAAGCCTGACTTTTCTAACATATTCAAATGTTGTTCAGACGTACGCTGCGCCAAGGTTTGAATGAAGGTATCGTTTTAGGGTACATTTACACAACTGGCTCTTCATCAACACAACAGCTTTTTGAGAGGCTGAGACTAACAACAAAAATGTCATTTTATGAAAACAGCGAGGCCTTGTGCTTATTACATGTTCAGTCGACACAGTGGTTCTCCAACTTTTTTCACCAAGTACCACCTCAGAAAAACACTGTCTCTTCAAGTACCACCATCATGATCGTTATTGAAATACAGTAGCGTAGTAGGCCTAATTAAGGAGACAAGGCAAATTAATTCATACTAGTATGAATACTTATTACTGTCAGCCACTTTAACAGTTATAAACAGTTCAAACATTAACACTGTACTGTGCTTACAGGTTAAAAATAAATAAATAAAACGTCAACATTTAAACTAAAATGTGGTTTTAAAAGTTAAATAAAAATGGCCCTGTTCTTAGAAAAACTGCTGTACTTAAATGTAAAGTATAATCATAAAGTAGCCTATTCATGTTCCTTGGACTTCATAAATATAGGCCATTTGTCATTGTATTGATATTTAAACTCTTTTTGATTAATTTTGAAATATATGTTGCATTTATTAATGACTTACTTGTATATAATTGAAATCTAAACTTGTATATTAAATATATGAATTGGATTTACATATTTTAAATCAGAAATTAGATCTGCCTACTGCGCAATAAAGCAGGCTTTATGTGTCAGAAAAGCAACTGATTAAACTATACCTGTCAACAATGGAATATAAAAAATATGGGAAATGCCCCAACAGTTACAATTATGGGGAGAAAATTAGCTTCAGACGACAGAACAGATAACAAACATAAAAAAAATGTAATTAAAATAAAAGGTTTAGCCTAATAAAAATCAATTTACTGATCATATCGGTGTTATCGTACGTGTCAAAGGGTTAAAAGTGTGTTCATATTTTTATCTTAATTATTCAGAGATTCCTCCGCGTACCACTAGAACGAAGTCTGCGTACCACTGGTGGTACACGTACCACAGTTTGAGAACCACTGGTCAACAGGTATGCGTGAGCGGTGGTATGGTTCAGTGGTTCCCAAAGTGGGGGTCACTTGGAGAATTTCCAAAAGTCAAATCAGTTTTGTTAAACTATTAGAATTGTTTTATCCATAACCTGCAGAAGATAAATATAGTAGTTAATAGTTACATTAAAAAGAAAAACAACAGCAACATGCAAATAAAAAGCCATCAGCCTTTAATTATATATATATATATTTCTTTCTTTTTTTTTCTTTTTTCATAAAAATCGTGTTTACGCTAGATTAATAACACGGCAGTGATGTCAGCTGCAGCAGATTGATTTTATAGCACCAGGTTAAACTTTCTGACACCTTTATAGCAATCAAATGCATTAAAAATAAATACAGGCCAAAACTAAACATTGAGGATGATTTCTGAGTGGCGGTCTCCAAAATTAAACCAAGAATAGACTTGTGCTGAAAACATTGTGCCCACCAGTCTCATTAGGTGAGGTTAATATTAAATAAAACAAATTAATAAATGAATATATAAATTAAAGCCTATAGTTGTTAGACTGTTGCACTTTTTTGTGTTGTCAATATGTTCATGTGTTTGTAGGCCTATTGTTGTGTGTGCAACATTTGTATATTCATGACTCATGGGTTGCGAGTCACTGGCATTGTTATTTTAGGGGTTGCGGGCTCAAAAGTTCCCCCTGGCATAGCGGATGTTGCACCACCCCCAAAAAGGGTTGTTCATTTCAGTCGTTTTCTTAAAAGACGACTGACACTCGTTTATCAATCATTAAAGGAATGAATAGGTTATTTAATATGATGAAATGACATGACAATGCTTTACTTGAATCGCTTTGCGCTGAAAATGCATGAAGAGGCAGGCGTTAAGAACATTTTAAAGGTGAAACGCTTATTGGATTCTTTTCACAAGCGCTTTTCATGGGTAGTTCATTTCATTTGTAAAAATAAAAATTCAGTTTATTAAGACGAAATAAACTAGTAGGCTTGACAATATGTTACTAAACCCACTCTTTAGATTATGCGCTGAGGGGGCCTGCTTTCACTGCAGGGCCCTAGTTTGTGCTTTGCCATTGGCAATATATATGTTTTTCAGTCATGGTTCATTGCATGCTGTCATTGTATTATATTTATGTATTTAGTAATGGTGCGTCCTGTGTTGTCCTTGCACAAGTAAGCGGCAATTCTCTTTAAACCAGTAGCAAGTCTGCAAGTACCATACTGTTGTGCTAGACACCCTTAAAGGTCCCAGGAAAGGGGTAGTTTGCAGTTGTGGTACATTTGGTTCAAAAATAAATGTGTAGCCTATGTGTAATACTATGCAGTATTCATAGAATTGTACTTCTCAGTGCATGTGCAGGAGGACAATGGAACTGAAACTGGCCAATTCAGAGTTGGAGCTTTCATGGATAAATTTGAGCAGTACCATTACTTGCCCAAAAATGTAGTGCAAGTAGGGTTAAAAGCATCTGTTGTAAATATTACTTAAAGTGTGAGTAAAAAGTAGACCTTTTAAAAGTACTCAAGAGTAGCGAGTAGTGAGTATTACACTGTAGAAAAGTTGATGCGTTTACAGAATGTTACATTAACATATCCCTGCACAACCATTCCTATTTTCATTGGTTCCTTCCAACCTGCTTTCAATTATTTGTTTGTTCTCTCCTTCCTTCATTAATTCGTTTGTTCCCTCCTTTCTGCGTTCACTCGTTCATATTTTTGTTCCTTCCTACATTAAGTCCTTTTGTTCATTCATTTGTTTTTTTCGCTCCTTCCTTAGCTTGTTCAGTCCTTCCTTGAATTCTTCCTTCTTTCGTTTGGTCCTTCCTTCTTTCCTCCCTTCATTTGTTTGCTCATTCTTTCTTCCATAGTTTTGTTCCTTCCTTCATTAGGTCCTTTGTTAATTTGTTTGTTTCTCTTTAGTTTGTTCAGTCCTTCCTTGAATCCTTCCTTCATTTATTTGGTTCTTCGATCCTTCCTTCCATTCCTTGTTCGGTCCTTCCTTTTATTTGGCCCTTGCTTCCATTCTTCATTCGTTCCATTTAGTGATTGTTTAAGGTTGTTTGGTGATTTCAGTCATCATACTGTACAGTCGACATCCATTATTTTCAGTCGCATGCAGTCTATAAAAAGTCTCTGGATCATTGCGTGTGCAGATTTTGGACATCTTCTTGGACATTTTTAATGTTTCCAAAAGGGTTTGCTGCATTTATAAAGCGCCCATGTCTTGAGGTTGTTCAGTATGATGTGATTTACTTTCTATGTGTGATTTAATTGGACAGGAATCACAGGACTTTTTACTTTAGACAATGACCATAGAGAAGAAAGAAATAAAGTAATGACTGCAGGTTGAGGGAAAGTTGTGGAGTAAAAGTACCAATACTGCACTAAACATGTACTCAAGGGAAAGTAAAAGTCCACATTTTTAAAACCACTCAGTAAATTAAAATTCCTGAGAAAAACTACTCAATTACAGTAGTTTGAGTATTTGTAATTAATTACTTTACACCACTGGTTGTGGCTAGTCTTCATTGATTGCTTATACCACTAATATGAACAGATTGTGAAGGTTTAATTAGCAGAGTAATAGCTCAGCTTTGCTTAAAACATTGCAATGCACAAAACAATATAGCTGACATCAGAGTTCTAAAGTGAACAATTTGTTGGCACAAAGTCTTTGTGGTGTATCAAGAGCTATGGTATCCAAGCGAATGTCAGCAAACCACCAGGATGTACAAACCACATCCAACAGGAGTAACTGAATGCAAGAGGAAACTCTCTGAAAGGGATGTCCAAGTTCCAACCCAGATTGTATTCAAAAACATAAGACCACATCTGCCCATCTCACTACAGAACTAAATGTGCACCTCAACTCTCCTGGTTTCACCAAAACTGTCTGTCTGGAGCTCTAGAGTCAGTATACATGATCGGTATGCCAAACTTTTGGTCACTAGTGCCAATGCCAAACATAGGTTTCAATGGTGTAAGCAGAGGAAATCTTAGGCTGTGGACAACTTGAATATTGTATTCTCTGATGAGTCCACCTTCACTGTCTTTCCCACATCTGGGAGAGTTACAGTGTGGAGAAGCCCCAAAGAAGCGTACTCCCCAGACTGTTGCATGCCCAGAGTAAAGCATGGGGATGGATCATTGATGGTTTGGACTGCAGCATCATAGCATTCCCTAGGCCCAATACTTGTGCTAGATGGCAAGGGCTATTGAACCATTCTGGAGGACCGTGTGCACCCAATGGTTCAAACACTGTATCCTAAATGTGATGCCATGTATCAGGATGATAATGCATCAATACACACAGCAAGAACGATGACAGAGCGGTTTGATGAAAATAAAAAGTGAAAGTTGAACATCTCCCATGCATGCACAGTCATCAGATCTAAATATTGAGCCACTTTGGGGGTGTTTTGGAGAAGCGAGTCAGAAAACGGTTTCTTTCACCAGAATAACATACTGAGCTAGCCACTATTCTACAAGAAATGGCTCAAAATCCCTCTGGCCACTATGCAGGGCTTGTATCTGTCATTCGTGGCTTGTATTTCTTATACTGGTCTCCAACAGTTAAATAAAGAATAACTGACAATGAGTCGTTTAATGTAATGCACACAAGGTGGTGATGGACTATTTACACAAACACTGTACACCTAAACACATCAAGTTTGGACCATAAAACTAGCACTCTTTCTCACGCATCTTATATCCAAAAGCCTTTTCAGGAGTTCACGCTTAGCTGATGATTGATAATAAAGCATATTTGGCATGCTGTCCCGAGAGAGAGCCCTGAGCTCAGAATATCCATGAGCCCGGGGCTCCCTCCCGTTTAAAGGGCGAGAGGAGAGTTTGAGCTCAGGTAAGTCTCGAGAACTCCCCCCGCTTGTGAACGTGCTGAGATATACAGTATCTAACTAGAGTAGCCTTAAGAGGATATTTAAGGTAGTCGATTTACTTATGTTGTATGTTTTTTGGACAGTGGGAGGAAACCGGAGATCCCGGGGAAAACCCACGCGAACACGAGGAGAACATGCAAACTCCACACAGAAATGCCGACTAGCTCGGGAAGAGGCTGAACCATCGGCATTCTTGCTGTGAGGCAAAGGTGCTAGCGACTGGGCTACCGTGCCACCCTATCAGAGAAGGGAAGAAGTTGGGGTGGAAGGGGGGATTCTTCAAGACGAAGACGACTGGAGTAGAAAGCTCTGGTAATTTATAGTGTGTCAGGATTCGTCTGATTGGTGCAATATGCTGAGCTGATGTGGTACCAGCTGTGTTCAATCATAAGCACGTGATCCTCTCGAAATTTAGTTTATAAATAAACCCCACTTGTTACATTCATTTTTTTTTCCTTCGGCTTCTTCGGTAGGCTGTAAAATAATAAACTAAAACTGATCAGAATCGATACTTCAGCCATGCGGTTCCCTGAAAATGAATACACACATTAGTATGTTCATAAGCCAATCAAAATCAAGCCCTGTTGGACAGTTAAACACCAAAACAACAAGACTGTGTTGAGTTTAATAAAATATCACTTTATTTTCTTTTACATTAACACTCATCAAGGCGTATCCTTCAATGGCGTTGTCATACAGAGTCTGACTTCCATGAAAACATTAAGCTACATACCCAGAGAGCCAGCAGAAGATCACATACATACCCTCAAAGAGAACGAAAGCAGCTACAACAGTCTAAAGGACACCAAAGCAAGAACCAGCGGAAATCACAGTTTCTTTCAATGTGGTGTGAAACTGATCACAAAAGAACAGAATTACTACACCACTTAAAAACTACAAAACAGATTACACACCACAAGTCTTGGCATTTCAGAGGTTTTGTTCGCACCTCGGTCAAAATCAAGTATATTAACATGCAATCAAATCCAGATAAGAAAGTACAAGAGCCCTTAGATTAATCAGACGTGAGACAAAAATCACATCTCTTGATTTTTGCATTAATTGTGCAAACAGGATTATGCTAAAAATATTGGAATATATATAGTCATTTTTGACAATATCTGCAGTATAATAACACACAAGGACATGAGACTCCTTGCATATTTAATCTGACAGAATTTTAATGAGAAAAAAAACTGACAGACAATTCGAAATGTGAAAATATGTGCAGCTTCAAGCGCTGTTCAAAGTGCATATCGAGCATTTTCTGTCCTCCCTGTGCTTGTCCGGTAAAAACTTGAATAAACCGTGTTTTTGTCTGGATATTTCCAGTGCTAAAAATAGCCTTCAATTTTTTTGCTACATCAGTCGTTTTGCTTGTAAGTGACCTTTACAGCTGAGATCCAGACTTAAGGGTGACGGACAAGATCTTCTCTGACACTTTGTCGAATAGAGATTATATTTACAATGTGCAAATGCATTTGTTTAGTAATGAACTGAAATCGCTCAACGCTGCATTTCAAGAACGCGCGATCAAAAACTGAACAATGTGTAGCGCAAAAACACTTAGGTTTTCACATTTCAAACATGACAAACGACAAAGTACCATCATCACACGTGCATGCATAAATACTGAACATTTCCCAGACTAACAAAAACCTTCTTCAGCACTGCCTATACCACGCAAGCTATATTCAAGGCATTTATCATACAAATGTCTACGTTTTTTTAAAAGATGTGGTTTCTAGTTAGCACCACGGTGATGTTTCCAAATGTTCAGCCACATTTGTGGGCTTCTTGAGGCACGTTAAGTTTTCTCTGCCATACCATTTCCAAGCAGGAAAAGAGACTCTGCATGTATGTCTTCATGTGTGTACGGATCACAATCCTGCACTGTTTGCTCTTGGGAAAGATCTCAAGCCTTTAGGTGGACAGTGATAGACAATAAAAGAGCAGCAGAGACGTCGCACTGATCAGAGATCACAAGCACAAAAGTCCTGGAGAAACATAAGAAAAAGACATTCATTCATTTTTTAGGGATCTTAATAAAAGAATTTGGGAAAAAATATTATATGTACACTACAGTATAAGAGGTCAAAATAAATAATTTTGTTCAGCAAGGATTAATAAAAAGTCTTTAAAGAGGCGTTAAATAGAACAAAATATATGAAAGTAGGAAACATCTTTTAAAAATTGTAATAACGCGATCTGATTAAATAAATGGGCTCCACGGTGGCGCAGTGAGTAACATGATCGCCTCACAGCAAGAAGGTCGCTGCGTAAAACATATGCTGGATAAGTTGGTGGTTCATTCCATTGTGGTGACCCCTGATTAATAAAGGGACTAAATAAACATGAAAAATGTGAACATGAAAACTTTCATTTTAAAAACCTTTTTTTATTATATTATATTATATTATTCATTCATTCATTCATTCATTTTCTTTTCGGCTTAGTCCCTTTATTAATCCGGGGTCGCCACAGCGGAATGAACCGCCAACTTATCCAGCATTTGTTTTACGCAGCGGATGCCCTTCCAGCCACAACCCATCTCTGGGAACAAATCCATACATTCTCATTCACACACATACACTATGGACAGTTTAGCTTACCCAATTCACCTGTACCGCATGTCTTTGGACTGTGGGGGAAACCGGAGCACCCGGAGAGGAAACCCACGCAACCACAGGGAGAACATGCAAACTCCACACAGAAATGCCAACTGGCCCAGCCGGAGATCGAACCAGCGACCTTCTTGCTGTGAGGCGAACGTGCTACTCACTACGCCACCGTGGCACCCATATTATATTATATTATATTATATTATATTATATTATATTATATTAT
>CAIGQQ010038942.1:7890118-7918194 GCA_903798035.1 Danio albolineatus
TATATATTTAATTAACCTATTTAAATTTGACATGTTTTTAAAATAAATGAACAAAATACCAACAAATAGGTGAATGTGTTTTAAAACAATAATAATTTATATTAGTTTTATAAATGATTAGTCATTAATGGGTTTAATTATTATAATTATAGTAGTTAATAAAATGGGCTGCATGGTGGCTCAGTGGGTAGAACTGTCGCCTCACAGCAAAAAGGTTGCTGGTTCAAGCCTCGGCTGGATCAGTTGGCATTTCTGTGTGGAGTTTGCATGTTTTCCCTGTGTTTGCGTGGGTTTCCTACGGGTGCTCCGGTTTCCCCCACAAGTCCAAAGACGTGGTAGAGGTGAATTGGGTGAGCTAAATTGTCCTTAGTGTATGTGTGTGAATGAGAGTGTGTGGTGTTTCCCAGTGATGGGTTGCAGCTGGAAGGGCATCTGGTGGTTCATTCCACAGTGGCAATTCTAGATTAATAAAAGGTTCAAGCCAAAATGAAAATGAATGAATAGTTGATAAAAACATTTAGTCATAAAATATTTAATGCAAAAACATATACATTAAATTAGATCAAATAAATGATTAAAATGTCTATTAAATTTAATAAATACTAGGTAAAATAAAAAATAAAAAGATACAAAAATAAGAAAGAAAGAAAGAAAGAAAGAAAGAAAAAGAGAAAGAAAAAGAGAAAGAAAGAAAGAAAGAAAGAAAGAAAGAAAGAAAGAAAGAAAGAAAGAAAGAAAGAAAAAAAAGAACAAACGAAAGAAGATGTATATATAATATACTGAAATCCTCTGTTTACATCAGAAAGATTGCGAAACTAGACTGAACAAGTGGAAACAAGCAGAAGTGGGATACTTGCTCCCTACGGACAAACTAGAAATCCATCCCAGACTAGAAAAATATTTTTAATGGGCCTACATTGATTCGCGTACTGGATCTAAACTGAGGCCTTATGCTGAAGGAAAACTACAGGACCTAAAGGATCAGTAATATCCATGAAGCATTTAGTCCTACCAAATATTCGATAAGACGATCATGCGTTTTACCATCAACCTTCAGAAATAAAAACACTTTATTTTTAAATGGCATGCTTGAAGAACATTCAAAATTCAAATAGAGACAGCCAAATTAAATGTTTCCTAATACAAGATGTAAAGATTATAATACTTACAGTCCAAAACTGGATGAAATACTGCATGTCCGTGGCAGTGACAAAAAGGCAATACAACAAGGAATATGCAAGGAAGAGCATGAAAAACTTGTAGTTGGCAAAGCCCACGCAATTGTTAACCCTGTCAAAGAAGATAAAAGGCACCTATTAGCCTCAATAAAATTGGATATCAATATCAATTTTTATTGCTGAATGTTGCACAATATACACTGTGATGAGACAAAATGTGCAGTTGGTACCTTAACACAAGCTATTTGCACTCTCACAACACTACTTTTATTTGTGAAATGTTATAGATTCATTTTCTGCATCCTAATTTGCATACTATCCATCCTAAATAGTATGTGAAAATAGAATTAGTATATCCCGAATCGTAGTATATTAAAAAGAGTGTGCCAAAAATTCAACGGATGGTTTAATATTTCCGGTCAAAATTTTTAGCGTAGAAGCGTCCATACTCCAACCACTGATATTCCCCACAGTACATTGCACGTTGAATGTGAATTTGATTAGAACTACAAAACAGGATGAAATGTGTAAACAAACTACAAACATGATGGACGCACAAAACCAACCATCAGGTAGAGAGGATTCGGTAAAGATGTTTGTTTGACTGTTAGTTAATATCTAGCCAACTGGAGAATATTTAAATCACGCTTTCTGTGTTATATTTCATCTGCAACAACAATACTGAACTTATATAAAGACGTGTTTGGACATTAACGTCTGAACGCAGAATTATCCAAAGACCTGAGGAGATTTCTCTGCATAAAAGATTTGTGAATGGGAGATTATCCTGCTGCGGCTTCTCCGATAAGGTAGGAAATTAAATACGACAGAAATGTGGATGCTTGACAGAGCTCTTAACTAAGCAACACAAAGATCTGTTAACAAGGAAGTAGTATGTCCCAAAGCTTGCATAGTCTTCTGTTACACACACAAAAGTATATATTTTTGCTTCACAAAAAAGTACATATTTTTAGGGCGTAGTATGTGAATTTTGATGCAGCATTTCAATCCATTTAAAGGGATAGTTCACTCAAAAATGTCAATTTGCTTCTAGCTTACACACTCTCATGCCATTCAGTCTTTAGGTGAGTTTTTTCAGTAAGATTTCATAAAATCAATCAATTTAATAAATGCTGGTCAATGGCAATTTATCAAAGTCAAAAAAAATTTAAAAATTACAACCCCAAAACAGAAACAGCTGAAAAACACAAATAAAAAAGAAAGTATTGATTTCCAAATTTACTTTGACTTGTATTTCATTGCAGAATATGAACATCAAATATATCATGTTTTGTCTGGTCAGCTTCATTTTATTTGTAAATGTTTCCTTTCCAAGCATTCAGACCTCTAACAGATTCCTAAAAAAGTTGGGACAGGAGCAATTAAGGGCTAGTGATCAGGTAAATTATGATTAAATTATGATTTGGTACAAAAGCAGCATCCAACAAAGGTCTAGTCCTAGCAAAGATGGTCCAAGGATCGCCAGTTAGCCAACAAAAACATGAGAAAATTATTCAAATGTTTAAAAAGAACGTTCCTCAAAGAAAGATAGGAAAACATTTGGATATTTCACCTTCAACAGCGCATAACATAATTAAAAGATTCAAGGAATCTAGAGGAATTTCAGTGCATAAAGAACGAGAGTGCAAGCATAAACTGAACAACTGTAATCTCCGATCCCTCAGGCGGCATTGCATCAAGAATCCTCATTCAGCTATATGCGATATCGCCACATGGGCTTAGGACTACTTTGTCAAATCTTTGTCAAGTACCACAATATTTAGTTACATCAACAAATGCCAGTACTGTGCCAAAAAACCAATGCCAAAAAACTGTACTGTGCCAAAAGGAAGCCCTATGTTAACAGTGTCCAGAAGCACCACTAACTTCTCTGAGCTTGGAGGCATTTGGGATGGACCATCACACAGTGGAAACGTGTACTGTGGTCAGATAAATCAGTATTTCAGGTATTTTGGGGGAGAAATGGGTGCTGTGTGTTCCAGAACAAAGAAGAAAAGGATGATCCAGCAACAAGTCCAAAAGCCAGTGTCTGTCATGGTATGGGGTAGTGTAAGTGCCCCTGGCAAAGGTAACTTGCACTTTTGTGATGACACCATTAATGTTGAAAAGTACAGAGATTTTGGAGCACAAACTGTATGCTGCCTTCAGAAAGACATCTTTTTGCACACATTACAAAGTCTTGGCTGCGGAGGAAGAGGATACAGGTGCTTGACTGGCCTGGCTGCAGTCCCGACCTGTCTCTAATACAGAATGTGTGGTGCATTTTGAAGTGCAAAATGCGACAATAAAGACCCCCATATTGTTGCCCACCTAAAAACTTGTTTGCAGGAAGAATGGGACAAAATTATACCTGAAACACTTCATCACTTGATGTCTGCAGTCCCAAAACGTCTTTTAAGCGTTGTGAAAAGGAATAGCAACATTACAAAGTGGTAATTTTTTTACTAATAATTTTAATAATATGCCAAAAATAAGTGAGTTTTTCCTTAAGACAAGCAAAATAATCTGCTAAGGGGTAAGCAAAATAATCTTAATCTTAAAAACTCAATAATAATAATCTTAATCTTAAAACAAGACAGCTTGACAAAAAAATAGCTTTTTGATTTAAGATTGCTTAGATATTTGGACTAAAAATGACACAAAAAATAAGAAAAGCTATTTTTTTGCAGTAGACGGAAAAAAAAAATACTACGAAAGTCATTCTTTAAATATTCCTCATTTGTGTTTGGAACAGGTGGAGCGCGAGTAAATACTTTTGCATTTGTGCATGAACTATCCCTTTAAATTTCAAAATAGAATTGCATTCACTGAAGAAACAGAATGTTTTCTGGTCTGACAGAAACCCACAAATAAACATATCGTGCATGTTGTTCCTTCCAAAATAATTTTTTTCTTGCTTTGCATTTAATTTCCTGAGCTAGTACATACCACGGACAGTGGTGATCCATCTTTAAGATGCACCTGTAAAAAAGCAGAGGGAGGAGCTGTTGAAAAGCAGCTCCGCAAAAACATAAAATCTAATGTGTTTTGTGTCTTTGGAAAAGGAGAAAGACATACATATCACAGGCGGAGCAATGATGGCATCGATCAGGCTTCAGCAGCAGACACCGATCACAGTAGCGGATTGCTGTATCAAGACAGCTTGTTAAAAATACAGATCGATAGGATTGAGTGAAGAGACTGAAGACAGATTGAAACAAATGTAATTGTCTGTGGCTATTATTTGTTTCTGAGCCTGAATGGACTGCCCTGCTACTGCTAACAATGATGTCTTGGCAAAAATCTGGATGTGCTGAACTTAAAGAAAAGAGCCCACCTCCTGACATTGTGCGTGTGTAAATGGGCAAATCCTTAGCAATTCTCCTCAAGATCTCCTGTTGAGATTCTCGCCGATCTTCACGCTCTAATAGCTCTTTGTCAACATGTGACAGGTGGAACTGAAAGGAGAAGACAAAAAAACAACAACATTTTGATAGTTCCTGTGTGACAAGCAGCATGTTCTGCATTCAGAGATGAGTACGATGAGACTGCCAACTTGAGGTTTCTTCATTATAGTTTGTTTCTCATTCTCTCAGCTTGAAATAATAAGCGCTTAGCGTGATGTGTTATAGTTACCGCTGAACACATGCGGTTTTACTCCCTCACCATGCTGTTTTTTTATATGCGTAACCAACAACTCATCCAACCATATATTAACTAATCGTACACAGTAATCTCTGCCAACTGGCAACCAAAAAATATCCATTATGAGCCAACACCTTGTGAGTCACGTTGCTGAGTGCAAAATAACATTTAAACAGAATCATTACTTTTGGATGATGCAGTTTTAGAGTACATTCTGATGGCTCGGTTTGTCTGCTGTTGGTTTTTGGTGTTCATATGGTCACACTTTATTTTGATGGTCCGTTAGTTGAGGTAAGTTACATTGCATCTACATGCCAACTAATTCTCATTAGATTATAAGTAGGCTGTTAGGTTGGGGTTAGGGTTAGGTTGGGTTGGGGTGAGTGTAAGCTGACTTGTACTTGCAAAGTTTCTTATAGTCAGTTAAATGTTTGTTGAAGGAGCGGTATCAACAGATATTAAGCAGAGAGTCAACTTGTACTCAAATGAACCATCAAAATAAAGTGTTACTGTTCATATTTGTATTTATTTCTATCAGGGTTTCTGCAGGTTTTACCAAATTAAATAATCTTTTATCTTTTAAATTAAATAATCATTGCTTACCCCTTAATTTTAGAGACATTTTTAAGACCATTATGAATTCATTTTTAGACTTATACAGAGCTAAACGCCAAGAATATTATTTTAAATGTCCCAGTTGGAAAAGATTTTTACTTGCCCTATCAAAAGAATGATTATAATTTATAATAATTCATCCATTCATTTTCTTTTCAGCTTAGTCCCTTTATTAATCCGGGGTCGCCACAGTGGAATGAACCGCCAACTTATCCAGCATTAGTTTTACGCAGCGGATGCCCTTCCAGCCACAACCCATCTCTGGGAAACACATCCATACATTGTCATTCACACACATACACTACGGACAATTTAGCTTACCCAATTCACCTGTACCGCATGTCTTTGGACTGTGGGGGAAACCGGAGCACCCGGAGGAAACCCACACAGCCACGGGGAGAACATGCAAACTCCATTTATAATAATAATAATAATTATATATATATATATATATGTCAAGTCAGTATCCTCAGCAGTAAATACATGGAGAACTTTTAAACAAAAGTTATTGTGAGGAAAACAATTAAATCATTATGATAAATGGAGTTAAAAGTAAAAGAATTTAAATAAAGAGTTTATTGAGACGGATTGTCGGTGACCGTATAGGTGTTGGCCAGATTGGGTAGCTATATACAAACAAAGGAAAATTAAGAGCTGTTAAAATAAGATTTAAGACCTACAACACAATATTTCAGGAGATTTAAGACTTTTTAAGACCTGAAATGTAGTTTTTGAGATTTAAGACTTTTTAAGACCCAGTAGATACACTGTCATATAGATTTAACAAAAAAGTGTCTTTTAGTTTGCCACATTCAGATCGCAAAAAGTGTCACAAACATGTACAAATCATACATATATACTTTTTGTCTTCAAAAATACAAACTTCTAGATACAGTGCTCAGAATATATGAGTTCACCCCTCACAAATCTCTCTATTTTTTCTATAGGATAATAGATATAAAGGGATCTAGAGCTAATCTAAAAAAATAACTTACAATAATGTTCCAAAAATGTGTAGCCCAAATTTATTTGTTAGCGAAAAATATGAAATAAAAATGAAAAAGAGAAATCAAGAGAAACAAAATATATATATATAAAATTTAGTTGAAATTGTGTAGTTTGTAAATTATTTAGCAATATTTCGCATGAATGTAAATATTTCTATTTCAAAATATATTCAGTGACTAAAGTATTATTTTAAGAAATATATGTTTAATAAATCTGTTTTGTTCAACACACCAAAATATATGATCTATAATAACTGAGAAATGGATAAAAATATTTATTTTTAAAATGGGGTGTGCTCATTTATGCTGAGCACTGTATATACTATTTACATATGTGAGCCTGGACTACAAAACTATCAAAAATTTATTTGTAGGAATATCCAAAAACACATTGTGTGGGTCAAAATGATCCTATTATTTTAAGGAAAAATCCTTACAATATTAAGTAAATTCATTCATTCATTTTCTTTTCAACTTAGTCCCTTTATTAATCCGGGATCGCCACAGCGGAATGAACCGCCAACTTATCCAGCATTTGTTTTACGCAGCGGATGCCCTTCCAGCTGCAACCCATCTCTGGGAAATATTAAGTAAATATCATGTTCCATTTTTGTGAATTTCCTACAATAAATTTATAAAAACATATATTTTTTATTAGAAATATCTGTTGCTAAGAACTTAATGTTGACAACTTCGAAGCCAATTTTGTCATTATTTAATTTATTTGACTCCTCAGATTCAGAGTTTTCCAAATGTTGTGCTTACAAATATAAACCAAAGGAGAGCTTAATTATTAAAATAATATTTTTCTTCCCTCCCAAAAAAATGGACATTTAAAAAAACCTGACATTTGAAATCAATTTACTGTCCCATTTTTTATTAAGTGGCCTTAACTACTACAGTATGTTCTTGCATCTGAAAATATATACAGTGCACTTATTTTGTTCATAATGTATCGCAGAACACGTCTAGTGCTCTAGAGGAGGGATACGGGTAGGATTAGAGACAGATTTAGTGGTAGGGGTAGGTTTAAGAGAAGATTAAGGTGTGCGGGATGATCAACAGTGTAATTATAAATGTAATTACTGAAATTAGTTACAGATGTAATTACATGCAGGTACTTAATAAATCATAAGTACAATGTAAAAACATGTATTTACATAATAAGTACATTGCAACAAATGATTACTTTCAGTGTAAGTACATATACCTGTAGGTTAAGGCAACGATATAAAGTGGAACCCAATTTAGACTTACGACTTATGGTTTTGAGGTCCAGAGTCAAATATTAATACAGCAAAGTTTGTGCTGAATTCAGTTTAACCAGACTTTAGCCATAAATATTCGTTAAAAAAAAACTTAAAATCTTAAAATCCCTGAACAAAAACTTTTAAAAAAACTTAAAATCCCTGTCAGACCCCAGAGGGTTCAAATGAATCACTTTAATCAATAATCAAATAACTGTAAAAACCGTGCACTATGCTCACCTCTTTGAGCGGGTTCATAGGTTTGGTGTAGATGGTTTGCCAGTATGACCACACAAACATCAGGAACAGCAGATGATATACCAGGAGGTAAACAGCTGTGTATGTAAGAAATATTGAAAGATGATTAAAAAATGGACACATATAATATCTCTGACAACATAAGTCTGTAAAAAGATAATTGACCTCTTTTATATTAGATCATTAGAAGTTCTGGCTGAAGAAAAGACTTCTATTATTAGCTGAGTTCATGTGATTTTGTAATGACAGTAATTCAGAGAAGAGAAAAAACATGTGATATTCTGCTCTGCTGTTTACACTCTTTAGACTCAGAATTGTGTATTTCTATGGCAACACTGTCAACTCCTAAACAAAGCATTCAAATCAATGTGAAGGTGGTGCTGTGGTCATGTGCTATACAGTAAGTCAATACAATTAGCCCTCCTGTGAATTGTTTATTCTTTATCAAATATTAACGTCTTATTTCTTTTAGGCTGACTAAATAAATAAAGTAAATTTTTAAAAAGTAAATAAAAAATAACAGCAGTTTTAATAATAAAAATATATATAGTTTTCAGGTCAATTATCCCGGGCGCCACGGTGGCCTAGTGGGTAGCACGTTCGCCTTACAGCAAGAAGGTCGCTGGTTCGATCCCCGGCTGGGTCAGTTGGCATTTCTGTGTGGAGTTTGCATGTTCTCCCTGTGGTTGCGTGGGTTTCCTCCGGGTGCTCCGGTTTCCCCCACAGTCCAAAGACATGTGGTATAGGTGAATTGGGTAAGCTAAATTGTCCATAGTGTATGTGTGTGAATGAGAATGTATGGATGTGTTTCCCAGAGGTGGGTTGTGGCTGGAAGGGCATCCGCTGCGTAAAACAAAATGCTGGATAAGTTGGTGGTTCATTCCGCTGTGGCGACCCCGGATTAATAAAGGGACTAAGCCGAAAAGAAAATGAATGAATAAATAAGGTCAATTATCCCCTGCCCCCAAACTGTTTTTCTTTTTTAAATATTTCCCAAATGATATTTAAGAGAGCAAGGAAATTTTCACAGTATGTCTGATAATATTTTACTTTCTGGAGACAGTCTTATTTGTTTTATTTCGGCTAGATTAAAAGCAGTTTTTAATTTTTTAAGGTCAAAATTATTAGCCCCTTTAAGCTACTTTTTTTTCGATAGTCTACAGAACAAACCATCATTATACAGTAACTTGCCTAATTACCCTAACCTGCCTAGTTAACCTAATAAACCTAGTTAAGCCTTTAAATGTCACTTTAAGCTGTATAGAAGTGTCTTAAAAATATCTACTCAAATAATATTTACTGTCATCATGGCAAAGATAAAAAAAAATCAGTTATTAGAAATGAGTTATTAAAACTATTATGTTTAGAAATGTGTTGAAAAAAATCTTCTCTTCGTTAAAAAGAAATTGGGGGAAAAATAAACAGGGGAGCTAATAATTCTGACTTCAACTGTATATGTATTTTTAGATTGTGTACAACAAACCACTGTTGTCCAATAACATGCCTAAAAACTAAACATGACTAGTTAACATAATAACATAGTTAAATCTTTAAATTGCACTTTAAGCTAAACACTATCTTGCAAAAAAAAATGTATGTACTGTCATCATTTCAAAAACAAAACAATTTAATTATTAGAAATTAGCCATTAAAACTGTTAAAAAATGTTAAAAATATCTTTCAGAGGACGGCTTATAATTTTGACTTCAGCTCTACAAAAATTGAGTTATTATGAGTTTATAACAACTCAATCACGGTTGCTCATGATTATGCAGAGTGATTTATAAACTTTTTAAACTGTACTTCAGTTTGCAGTGTTTGTGCAGATGAAACAGGAAAGAAAAAGATTCTTTTAAAAATTCTAAATGATGTTAATTTCTATTTATCAGCAAAACCCCTGTAGGCCAGGAGAAGTATTGCACACTGATGCAATTCTCACATGGTAAAATGACATCGGACCACAAAACGGGTTATAAGGGTCAACTTTATGAGAAAGTGAGATATATAAATCATCATAAATAAGCTTTTCATTGATGTGTGTTTTGTTGGGAAATATACAAATGATAGATGAAATACAAAACTATTTGAAACTCTGCAATCTAAGTATTCAAAACATCAAAATAAGTACTTGGCAATGAATATATTGTACAAATCAAATAGTAAGCTTTGATATATTTACAGTAGGGAATGTTCATTGGACCCCTTAGGGCTTTATTCTAACGATCTAGGTGTAAAGTCTAAAATGAATGGTGCAAAAGCATTAAGGGCATGTCCAAATCCACTTTTGTTTTACGGACGGAAAATATACTCTGCGCACCGGCACATGGTCTAACAAAGTTGTGCTTATTCTCTTAAAGAGTTATGGGTGCATTTTGAGTATAACATGCATTAAACCAATCAGAGTCTCATCTCCCATTCCTTTTAGGAAAGGTCAGTTCCATGGCACATTTGCTATTCTAGTTATTGGAAGAACTGAATGCTTCACTAGTGAAAAAACAGTTAAACAGACCATCTGCAGCGTGAGGATGAAGGACCAGCCTCCTCCATTCGGCCTCATTTCTTTCTCTTTGCTTTACTTTTACTGTTTACTCCTTTCCTTTCATGGAGTAAGGAAACAATGTTAAACACACTCCGCTGAAGACATCCATTAGCTTACATGTTTAATTTTGTTTGTTAAGTGCAAAGATTTGTTTCAAAACTATTTCTAAATTCAGTTCTAATTTCCAGCAAATGAATAAATAAACAATAATATCGAGTTATTTCCTAACACGTCGTATTCTTATGCCCCATATGGTGATGCAATGTGTAAGCATGTACAGTTGCATAACTAACACGCTCTGCGCGGTCTATTTTAGTTCCTCAAAATAGCAAGACACCAACAATGCACCTTAACACACCTCCTTTATCCGCTTGTTAAGTCGTGACGTATCCGTGACGTAAGGAATACTGTTTCCGTGTCCAAGTCGTTACTCATTTGAATTGAGAAGATGGTCGTTTATGATCACTTTTTAGTCCTATCACACATTAAAGGGAATTTTATATATAATCATGGTCTCTGGGTTCGATGCATCACAAATACCAACATTTTAACAATTTTTAAAAAATTAATCTCTTTCTGCCCATCGGATATTAGGCATAGATATAAATATTACGATCATGATTTTCGAAAGTATTACATCGCTTTGTAAATGTTTATTATTACATTTAATAAGTCTCCCCATACAGTCTGATAGAGAGCTTGGACCCAGAAGCCTCTTCGCGTGACGTCACACTTAACAAGCAGATGGAGTGGAACACCCACGCGTCCACAAAGTGGCGCAAATTTGCTATTTAAACAATGTGGTGCAAAACAAGAAAAATTAATGTTGCACTGGACTGAAAACGGCAACAAACTGCGCCAAACACGTCTTGCACCTCACTGCGTGTATGATAGGGCCCTTAGTTTCCTAATGATTTTGGACATGCTTTAAAAGAAAAATCTGTGATTTTTTACTAATACAATGTATTTTCAATGTTATCTCACAGCAGTTTGAAACTTTTTGTTTTCTATTTTACGTTATGTTAGTTTAGTGGCTAATTCATATGAATTTGTACAATCTTACTTGTACAATTTAGTATAATTTGCTTATCCACCAATGACGGCTGGTTTAGGGGTGGGGTTGGGTTGGCTGCCACACCTCCTTTTTAAAATCGCACATTTTTATAAGATTGAACTCGTACAAATTTGTATGAATTAGCCACTAAACTAACATAACATAAAATAGTTACATTTCCTCATAAGATCAGGCTGGTATTTCTGGCTATTGCCAAAAAAACATACCCATGCAACATAAACATAAGTTTCACAAATGAAAATATTTGAAAAGGTTTAAGGTTCGACTGTAAACTTTTAGCTTAAATTAGCTGTAAGGAGAAGCATTAAATGGTATCCCTAAAAACCTTTAATATTCCATTTCATTTGGAAATATGTCACTATACTGAAGAAAAGCAGTGGTGAAAACCTTTAACTTGTCATTAACCTGTTTGAGTTTCTGTTTTCTGTTGAACACAAAAGAAGCTATTTTGAAAAATGTTTGGAAAATTGTAACCACTGACTTACATAGTATTGGTTTACAAAATCACTTATTTTGTGTTCAACAAAAAAAGGAACCTCTAACTGTTTGGAGCCACTTGAAGGTGTGTAAATGGTGAGTACATTTTCATTTTTAAGTGAACTATCCCTTTAATTACACAAGTAAGTCATTGGTCTGTAAAATACCAAAAAAAGTGACTTACTTTTCTCTCCCATGTTTTCAATGGTTTCTGCAAAGGAAAGAGAAAGAGGTATCAATGATAAATCTGCTAATGCTATGTGATTTGAATCCTGCACTTGCTATTATTGTTTAAACAGTAGGTCAGAAACTCCTTGTGCATTTCATGGAAGGTCACCGAGCAGCAGATGGTTCTCAGCACAGTTCTCTGATCGCTGTTGCTGGAACTCGCGCTGTACTCTTGATCACATGCCCAAACTGCATCTCTTCAACTGGTGCGCTTGCAAAATATATTGTGGAGATGTAGTGAAAGATACTAGAAAAACATGCAAGAAAATCTCATCTCAAGATATGACCACCCACACAGATTGTTGTTTTCTACAGTGTGTCTGTTTCCAAGATGTACTCTTTTGTGATTATTTTATACAGACAAAAGCTTCAATAAATATCTTGGTTTACTAAAGTTGCAGTGTCCTAAAAGCCTCATTAGATTAGCCTCATCTAATACAGTATTGGCTGGACTACTCTCCTTCCAAAATATGCTCTTTGAAAGATGATACAGTCTGGCACTTAGATAAAAACACTGGTTCTTCTGAAGCACACAGCCAAAATGAAGTCCCAGAATGCAGTGCATCTCCAAACAGATATTTTAATTAGGTATGTGAACCCCAGAGAGCATTTAAGCAGGTTCAGGGGGTGCTTTAAAAATGGTGATGCGTTGTGGCTTTAAGTCCTTATTATTTTGTAATAATACACAAAAGGCATGTAAAGCATTAATACAAGTGTAAGTACAATCAACAATCCCACTATACACAAGACCATAACAATGATGGGGAATCTGCTGTATTAGAGCAATAAAAGCTGTCAACAGATGATGAGACTAAAGGTGCCATTGAATGCTTAAATAGATTAGGTTGAAATTGTTCTCTGCTATCATTCTCAAAAACAATTCTACAAGTGCATTTATTCATTCATTCATTCATTTTCCTTTGTCTTGGTCTCTTATTTATCAGGGGTCACCACAGTGGAATGAACCGACAACTATTTCAGCATATGTTTCTCGCAGCAGATGCCAATACACTCTCATATTCTTGCACACGCTTATACACTACGGCCAGTTTAGTTTATTCAATTCATCTATAGTGCATGTCTTTGGACTGTGGGAGAAAGCGGAGCACCCAGAGAAAAACCCTGCGAACGCAGGGAGAACATGCAAACTCCACACAGGAAAACCAACTGGCCCAGTCAGCTCTTGAACTTGCTGTGAGGCGACATTGCTAACCACTGAGCACAAGTTCATTTAGAACCATATAATTTTCTCCTAGGATGAAAATCTCTATTTTGACCTTATTTGAAAGGGTCATGAATATTAATGAGCGCAGAGCTCTCTATATGGATCTGGCTCCTACGGTCATGTTCAATACTTACACAGCAAGATTTACTCTAAAATACACGTGCAAAATAATCAATTGATATGAAATAATGCTTTAAACACTTATTCAAGTGTGTATGTGCACGTGTTTGTTGCCTCATTACAAACACATAAAAAATCTACAAAATACTCATTCAACTAACATAATGATACAGTTAAAATTAGCTAGTGCCTCTTAGAGTGGTGCTGAATGAATTTATAATCTAATCTGAGTAATCTAAAAATAATCTGTTTTCAGGAAGTCTCTGATTCTCAGAAAGATAATAAACCAATAGACATAGACATAGCTCCAGACAAAGACATACACAACCAGTCAAACATTTGGGGTCAGTAAGATTTTTAAATGTTTTAAAATAAGCTTATCCTGCTCACCAAGGCTGCATTTATTTCATCAAAAATACAATAAAATTTGTAAAATTGTGAAATGTTACTGCACTATAAAATAACTGTTCAAAAGTAGTTTATCATATAATTTAATAATTTATTCCAGTGATTTTAAAGATGAATTTTCAGCTTCATTACTCCAGTCTTAAGAGTCACATGATCCTTTAGAAATCACTCTAATATTAATTATTAATGTTCTTATAATTAATATTATTAACAATGATAATAGTAATCAAAGCAATAATGACTGGAGTAATATTCATTCATTTTTATCCAGCATATGTTTTACGCAGCAGATACCCTTCAAGCTGCAGGCGATCACTGTGAAACATCCATACACACTCATACACTGCAGACAATTTAGCTTACCCAATTCATCTATACCACGTTTTTGGAGTTGTGGGCAAAACGGGAGCACCCGGAGAAAACCCACTGCAAAACTCCACACAGAAATGCCAACTGACCCAGCCGAGGCTCGAACCAGCAACCTTCTTGCTGTGAGGCGATCGTGCTACTCACTGTGCCACCGTGACGTCCGACTGGAGTAATAATTTCCCTTGAAACTACATGCAAGTAATAAAAAAAATTTATCTAACAATAATAATAATAAATTAAGTATTTTACAATTTAACATTTTTTACATTTAATAAATGCCACCTTGATGAAGTGATTCATTTTATTTAAGCTATTAAATAAATGCAATAATATAAATTTTAAAAAGCTGGCCCCAAACTTTTGACCGGTAGAGTATGTCTTATTAATGATATATTGATGATCATATTGATATTGACAGATAAAAGCTTATTGTTCATTAGGGCTGTGCAATATGGACACAATAATTATATTGCGATTTTTGGAACAAATATTGCGATTGCGATTTTATTTGCGATTTTGGCAACTGTTTTTGCTTTTTCAAACGCGCTACATACACACATTCTTTAACGTATTCAGTGCACAAGAAGTGCACAGTATTAAGTTTAATAAATAAAACTAGTAAAATTGTCTCAAAAACATAATAAAAAATAAAGATGAACTAACCTCAATTTCAGTCATAACAATAAATAAAAACCAACGTAAATCAAATCCACCTATTCGGTTCTCTCCCTCAACTTCGTCGTGCGCGGAGTGAGCTCTGATTGGTTACCATCTTTCTCCCGCTCAGCTTAGCTGTTATTGCTCGGTGTGCTGCGTCAGCTCTGATTGGTTAACATATTAAAATCATGCGCACAAGAACATAAGCAAAAATCGAAATAAATTAATAGATAAATTAATAGATTATTAGCCCTATAGGAAAATAAAAATTATAAATTAGGGATTATTTTCTTATGGCTAAAGTGTCAGATAGACAAGAAAGATCTATAGATGTTTCCCTGCAGTTTTCTTGTTTTCTATAATTAAGGTTTTTAAATCAAATCAGTTGTCCATTGCACCAACAACAACATCAAGACATGTATTTATTGGCCTGTTTATCAATTATCACCTCCCAAATATAAAGAGTTATTGGTATTGCCCAAAATTACCATATCAATGAATCAATGAGATTATGGTTTAATATTCACAGACACAAGATATCACAATTGATGAGACATACAGTCCTACTTTTGAC
Source organism: Danio albolineatus (assembly GCA_903798035.1). Lineage (NCBI taxonomy): Eukaryota > Metazoa > Chordata > Actinopteri > Cypriniformes > Danionidae > Danio > Danio albolineatus. The sequence continues at coordinate 7,905,741 of CAIGQQ010038942.1, forward strand.
CTCCCCACCCAAAATTTGCCAAAATCATGACATTGCTTTGTTTTGAATGAATGAATACTGCGATTACTTCTGCCTTTACCACATCACAGAAAACATAGGGTCCTATTTTTGTTGATAAACTCGACTGAAAATGTAGCACAAGTGTTATGACAGCAGAAATAGGTCAAGTAGAGATTGACAGCTTGGCAGTGAGATTAGCATTGAAACATAAGGATCAGCAGACATTGCTTCATCAGGTAAAGACTCACTGACCCTCCATTATAGCAGCTTGTTAAGAAGGATTTCACTGTTTTACCATCAACAAGGAACTGCATCATTCTTAAACAGACACTGTCTTTTACTTTTCAGCCGACTAGATAACCCCACTGAACCCAATAGCCTTCAATTAATGCTCAAGTTCAGAGTTAAAGTTCTTTATAGCTTTCATTCCATTCTCCTGGAGTCAAGTGCTCAGTCTGAGAGCCCACAGAGACCCACTGACTGCAGATCAGCATAAACTGCCAGTGTGCTTGGCCACTCCACTCAGGCTCTCTGAGGAGCATCACAAAGCAACTGTTATATACACAAACATTTGAACATCATTTGATTCTATTAAAGGAATCCCTTCGCACACACACAAGTCTTCGACAAAAAACAAAAACAGGACATCCTCATGATCATCCACCATTGAAGAGAACAATAAAGCCTCTTCATGCTGTTTTTATGGGAACACGATAGCAGATGCTATCAAAGGAGTGAATGATGCTCTGAAGTTACTGTGAGCACAGACCTTTGCTTGTTGCACGCAAATAAATAAACAACAGTCTGAAAACAAATGACACAGTCCATGATGAAGCTATTTTAAAGAAATTTTACAGCAGTTAGAACTCACAGTGACCGCAATAAAACACTATGAGGGTTAAATTCCACCATGGAGATATTTAAGATAATCATAAATTTGCACACGCTAGATTTAATGTTTTATTTGAATGTTAAATTGTAATTATCAGCACTTTTTATTTGTTCTAGTGTATCTTGTAGCGCTTTGAGTTTAAGAAATGTGCATCACAAATAAAATGTATTATTATTATTATTGCTATTTTATTCAATCTATTTCATTTTCATATTTTATACATTTTTATATTTTGTATTAATGCTTTAAACATTATTTTCCCCATGCCAGTATTTCTGAGAGATTATATTTAGTATACACAGAAGCTATTGCATATGGGTCAATGACATTTTTTGTGTGTGTACATACATCAAGTTAGTGTAAAATACATTATAAAACGAAATTCATGAAAATACACAAACTCTAGCAACATATGTTCAGTTTCTGATTGATCATTTTAAATCATAAACCATTTTTGACAAGAAAACAATAAATATTTATATTTATTTTGACCTTTTTATGAAAAGATGCATTTTATTTAGGTCTATTAAACCAACAGCAAAATAAAATTTTGATATTGATATCTAAATAGGTAAATTGTGAACTGTCAGATGCATCAACATGCATTTATTTTAAATATTATGTTTCTACACCTTTAAAGCTAACAATTTAGAAACTGGTGTATTATTTATTTTTTAATTATTTCGTTTTTATATCTCATGTATATTTTTTTCAGTTTTGTAATTCTTTAACAGAAAATGTTGTTGTTATATATTTTATCACCCCTCACACATCCCCTTTTCCGTCTTTGTCTGACCCAAATTTTCTGTTTTTTAATTAATATGCAAAGACATGCATAATATTACACTGTTAAGAAACACATCTGCAGACACACACGCACATTCAAGCAGAAATGAGAAATAAACGACTCTCATTCAACTTAACACCAATCATGACACTCTTATCCAGTCTGATTATAAGCAAATGAATCCTTATTAACAGCAGGATTATTGCTCTATTAACAGAAGCAGACATAAGCATAACACATGGTGGAGGCCAGGTGTTATTTATTCAATTCTCTCTCCGTTTTACTCTAACTTCACCCAGAGAGCTGCTGCCAGACCAGTCTTATCTTACCTATGCAGAGCTGCACTACATAAGCGTAGTAGGACCATGCCACGATCAGACTGATGAACAGCACGGGGATCCAGTATAAAACTCTCCAGCAGTCAAAGCTGCGCGAGCCCGACGGCGCCATCTTTCTATTTGATGACCAAAAGTGGTCAAAACGTCAAGTGGAGCCCGCACTGCTGCTGCTAAAACATCATTTGTTTTCCGGTGCGCGGCTGCGGCTCCTCTGCTTCTCCATCCTCCGGTTCTCCGCTCGCTCGTGTTCGCAGTGGAGCTCATCATCATCATCATCGTCGTCGTCGGTACCGCCCCTTTTTACAACTTACACGCGATGCAGACAGTGGAGCTGTACACACACAGACACTTCAGCTGGATTCCGTCGTCGTCTGTCTCCTGAGGTTTGTCTGCAATCATTTAGGAAAGATTAGCTGAACATACTGTATATCATTAAAAATATCACTGATGTCCACACTAGAGGAATGTTGTAAACACATTACATTCCCACAGAAGCACTTTGCATTGTGCTATACAAATAAACTTGGATTGAATGGAATTGAATGATTTTCTATCTGCTGTGTTTAGATTTGATATATTTTCTATTCAGTGTAGAAAATACGCGACTAAAAAAATTGACATAAGAGTTAATATTATAAACACAGTCCAATTCAGCTGATTTTATAAAACATATAATACACACTTCATAAAACATGTACGCATAGACACCTATGCACTGTGTAGCTGCAGGTTGACTATGTTTATATAATAACTTTAACTGGTAAAAGTGATTATTTAGTTAATTAGTTAAAGTTATTAGTAAATACTAACCTTAACTTTCCTGAATTAGATTGTAGTAATGTGCACCTTTTGTAAAGCTGCTTTGAAATAATAACTATTGTGAAAAGTGCTGAACAAATGATTTTCTATCTGCTGTGTTTGGACACTCAGTACCAGCAAATGGTGCTTACTAGTCAAACCAGCTAAAAACCTCCTGGTCAAGTTATTAGACCAGCTAAAACCAACTTAGACCACTGAAAATACAATATTCTTGACTAAAACAATATCATGACACTTTAGATATGTAATTGAACTGTACAGTATTGGAAGATATAATTGCTAAGATTCACTGTATGTTCCCCCCCAGAAACATAAACAGCTTTAAAAAACTGACTTTTTAAACTTGTGAAGTACAAATGGATGTAGCTTTCAAGCAAAATAAAGATCAATCTCTGATTTCCAGCAAAATTAAGATATTCATCAAATATACAAACTAATGAATAAGAAAATATACAAATATTCAATTCATCTTTATTTCTTTAGCACTTTTTGCAACAAATTGTGTCAAAGCAGTGTAACATAGATGAAGTTCACAGCTGAAGTTCAATTTAGTTATTATAATATTATAATTAGTTAATTTAAAAAATATCATGTTATCAATGACTCAAAAATAGAAAGAACTCACACAGCTGTGGAACATAATCAGGGGCAGATTTAACCAATAAGCAAGGTAAGCGGCTGCTCAGGGCCCCAGGAAATCTGAGGACCTCCAAATAAATATCTAAAAATACTGTATAAATGATACCTATAAATTATATATAACATTGTTTTATATCATATTTTGTACAGTGAGTGTCCAAAATTTGAATGTAATTATTACATCTACGCGAATGTGTCCTCCACCTTCAATTATGGACCAGTCCAGCAGTCAAATCAGTAAACATTTAGTTTATCATTCATTCATTCACTTTTTTTTCAGCTTAGTCCCTTTATTAATCAGGGGTCGCCACAGCGGAATGAACCACCAACTTATCCAGCATGTTTTACGCAGTGGATGCCCCTTCAGCTGCAACCCATCACTGGGAAACATCCATACACAATCATTCCCACACATACACTACGGACAATTTTAGCTTACCCAATTTACCTATATATAAGTCTTTGGACTTGTGGGGGAAACCGGAGCACCCGGAGGAAACCCACACGAACATGGGGAGAACATGCAAACTCCACACAGAAAAGCCAACTGACTCAGCTGAGGTTCAAACTAGCAACCTTCTTGCTGTGAGGCAACAGCGCTACCCACTGCACCACTGTGTCATCCTAAGCATTTAGTTTTAAAAACTAAATGGTTAATTTATTAATTTTAGTAGTGAATTCTTTTTGGGAAAACCAGTGACGTAGAAAAGGAGATCGAATAATAAAAGAAAAAAAACAGCCAATTTTTTTTTAATTAAAGTACAAAAGTTGCATTTTAGAAATTTTGGGCCCCAAAATCACTAACTTCACCCATAAATTCCCCCGAACATAATACAAGTTTTTTTCTTTAAATCATTCCTTCAAAACAAGCAAAGATCCTTATATACAACACAAAGTACTACAGTAGATTGCTTGTGTATCCTAGTTTATTGAAACTAAGCAGTATGAATACAAAAGCATGAAAAGTACTTCACTTTTGACAACTTGTAATATGAAACAGGTCTTGAGCTCCTGATAAAAGCTAATGAAATAAACATCTAAAAGAGTCTAAATTCTGTAGGAGAGCTTGTCACACAGTTTTCACAGAAGGTAATATTATAATGTAGTAGAAGATCAAATGCTTGTTATTTCAGTCTTAAATATCAATAAAATTAGAAGAAATTAGTAGAAACATTTCATTATAACAACTCCTTGCAAGTATGTTTAATAAAATGCATCATATTTTTTGTTTTATATAGTGGAAATATGAAAAAGTGAAGAATCCAAGGCTTTAAAATATGAATCTGTTGAGAAGGTGACTTTACAGAAATTAAGTATATTCACTAGAGTAAAGCAACAACAAGCCCTGCGCTCTCCCATTGCTTTTTGCTCAAGACGATGACATTAAATAATACAGTGTAATATATGGAAAGATAACCTTAATCACCATAAGAACAAATCGAAAAGTCAATGAAAAGTCTTAAGCACAGTCAATATACATTATATGAAATATAATCAATGAAATATGCAATTTCATTACATGATATTCAGTAAGTAACTGTCACTTTTTCATCTCACAATTTAGACTTCTCTTCTCAGAATTGTGAGTTTATGCTTTGCAACAAAAAAAGTCAATGAAGTTTTAAAGTTTTCTCTGGAAATTGTAAACCGCGATGGTATTTCTAAACAAGTTAATATCTTACAATATTTTTTTTCTTTGTGTATCTTTGTGTATTCTTGTGGCTGAGTATTACATGCACTTGTAGGAGTGTCATTTTCAGATGCTAAATTTTTAAGAGGAAAGTTTTTAAATAAATGACACAACGTGATCTGTTTACTGGTAAATATCTTAAAAGAAAATGTGTTTATTTGTTTGTGATTCAGACTTTTTTTCTCTAATTTAGGAATTAGTTATAAATCCAGAATTAACCAATAAATGTTGTAATACTTATTCATTTATTATCCAGTGCGTGGACCTTTAGTACTTTTAATATGATTAACAGGTATCAAATCCTTATATGATATGATACTCAGTTTCCGCTATTCTGTTGTTTTGTCTTCACACTGGATATTAGTTAAAGGAGTGTGTGAGCTGGACAGAAGGATCTGTATGTGTAGCACATTGTGAGATTACTGAGGTCTCATTATTGCTCTGTGCACTCAGCACTGTCAGAGCCGCTGTAAGCTGATCCGCTGCTGGACACTGGACAAACTCACACAAACTATGTTAGCAATGTGCTCGTTGTAACCAAAGATTATCTGGCTTATAACTCCTAGAGTAGCAAATACAACAATACGCCGCCAATGCAGCAAAAAAAGGGGCAGCAAAACCCCTAAAAGAAAGTTTTCCTTACACAAAATAAATCAATAAATAGAATAAATATCTGTACACTCTATTATCCATTTCACAATTGAGTTAGTTACTTTAAAGCAAGACACTGCAGGTGTACATGAGGGTAAAAAAATAACTAATAGTTACTATTACCAGTATTTTTCTACATAAAAAATAACTTTTTTGTATTAAAAGACTTAATGTTTAAATATGCAAATGAGGCATCGTTTGTGTGCTAATTTGCATATAATTTCTATCACAAAAATCTGAAAACACTGGATATTCAATGTTCAGGTTCAAATTTGTCATTTGTCATGCTTTTTTGCCATATCAGAGTCCAATGTTTTATCACTTCAAATACTGGGAACAGCCAGAAAATAAATAAATGAATGAATGAATGAATGAATGAATATATAAATATATAAATAAACATAAATAAATAAACAAATAAATAAATAAACAAATAAATAAAAATTTAATTCAAAGATAACAAATATAAATAAAACTGAAGTCTTCTGTATGTACAGTAAGTGATGCTGAAATTAATATTTATGGCTTCATACGGATGAAAAATGTGTACTATAAATGAATTCTACAGACACAAACTGCTAAAGAGCAAAAAAAGAAACATTAAAAGTGTTTTTTTATGTTTTTTTTTTACATTAGACTGAAAAAAAATGTCTTTTCCCTGCAGTGTCTTGCCTTAACATTAAAAAATGTATATTTATAAAGTAATATATCATTAATAAAGACGTTACTCTGAAAATCATTAATTTACCCCGCCAAAATATGGCCACAGGGCCCATTTAAATTTAAAAGACTGTTAATAAATAACTCTTTGATTGATAAAAGTATCATGGCTATTTCATTAAAGTGTTATCCCTTTCGGTTAATGGCTTTTATAGAGTTCAGAAAGTGCCTGCCAAGTGACAAAGCTGTAACTATAGTCCAGAGAGGTAGCATGTGTTAATCTAATAGCGGCAGTACTTGTATCTTACAGAGTTTGACACAGGTCAGGTAGATAATTGCATTGGAGTCACTGAGAACTTTAATCCAACGTCAGATTTCTTCACTGCGACGTGAGGCTGAAGAGAAACCCTCTGCAGGACGTTCACCTGCACAAATCAAATAACATGCAGAAGAACAGCATTATTATGTTATAAATGAATAAAAGCTACATGTTTAACCCTCAAATTATTTTTAAGCTGTCTGAAATTCTCATACTTTTTATATACAGTTGAAGTCTAAAGTATTAGCCCTCCTTTCTTTTTCAAATATTTCCAAATGATTTTTAACAGAGCATAGATTTTTTTTCACAGTATTTCCTATATATTTATTTTTCTTTTGAGAAAGTCTTATTTGTTTTATTTGGGCTATAATAAAAGCAATTTTTAATTGTTTTTAAAAAACTATTTAAGGTCAATATTTTTTTCTGATTGTCTACAGATTGTGTACAACCATCTTTACACAATGACTTGCCTAATTACCCTAACTTGCCTAGTTAACCCAATTAACCTAGTTAAGTTTTTAAAGGTCACTTTAAGCTGAATACTATCTTGAAAAATATCTAGTAAAATATTATGTAAGATAAAGGTTATCAGTTATCAGAAATTAGTTATTAAAACTATTATGCTTAGAAATGTGTTGAATAAATTCTTTCCATTAAACAGAAATTGGGGAAATATGCAAGGTATACTGCTGTTTGGAAAAGTCAAGGTTTTAAAACCGTCAAAATGTTCTGCTATACCGTTCCTAAGGCATGTGTAAGATTTTTTTATTTACGTTTTTTTTAGGACAACAATATTTTCCGCAGAAAAGCTATCCAAAGATGTCACTTTAAATTGTAAATAAATCTGTGTTTTTGAGAGTAATGAAGACAGCAGAAGTCAATAATTCATTTGAATTATTTAGCTTGACATGTTTACTGCTTCAAAATATTATAAATGTTTCTCAAAATGAAATATTTTGTGTTCAAAAGTGTTTTTTTTTTAACCCACACACTTAAAAAGAATATATTTTAGAGCAATACCGTCATAACGTGAAACCGTGATATTTTTATCCAGGGTTATCATACCGTCAGATTCTTATACAGGCCCATGCCTAATAAGGACTTCAACTGTATATATAATTTAAGATCATGAACATGCATACAAAAGGTCAAAACTGATGTTTAGAGAAATGGGTGTTTATAACGTTCACACTAATTGCATGTTTGCGCTTAAATGTATTTGTCAATTGCTTATATCTAAATTAATTTCATGACCGTTGCTGATGTACTTTTTTTTAGTTGATATATAAATAAATTTGACGGGAAATTAAATATTAAAAAAGATCTAAAAATATTTTACACTCATTTATATTCTCACACTTTCCCATTTAGAGATGAGGAGATCCACACTATCCCCCAAATAATTATTAATCTCCTATTCATTTAAAAGTTTAAATTCTTTTCTTATATTTATGTTTTATTTCTTATATTATGTTTTCTTGCAGTTTATACTAAATTCAATGCAAGTCGGACAGCAAAAATGTTGTACCTGATTTTTAAACATAAAAAATAAACATTTAAAAAAGTAAAAACACAGAATAACCTAAACATCAATATCTTAAAATATAAAAATACATTTTCAAAAAACAGTGTACTAAATCAACATTGCATTGCATATAAAACAATGATTTATTTATATCATGAATTAATTTAACAACTGCACTTACTACTTTTTAATAAAAATAAAATATAAAACTGCAATACACTGAATATATGTCATTCAGATAGCATATTTTCATTCTTATACTTGTGTGATTTCCATGTGATTTTTTTGCAGTTGACACTAAATCCAATGCAAGTGACACAGCATCAAATTTGTCTGTTGATTTTTTGAACATAAAAAATAAACAATTAAAAATAGCAGAAGCACAAAATAACTCAAAGATGATCATTTTTAAATATAAAAATACATTTTCCAAAAAAATAACATTGAATTGCATGTAAAACAACGATTTATTTATATGATGAATGAATTTAACAACTGCCCTATTATTAAAAATTTAATACACCCATTTATGTCATTCAGACTGCATATTTTCATTCATATGCTGACTGTTTCTTCTTCCTCTGTGTTTTCTGGGGTAATGTCTTTTGAGGGTTGGCCAGTGTGTTGCTTTACTGGGTTAAGAAGTTTTTTATACACTGTTAGACTAGTATCTTGTATCTCTAGAAGCAGACATTAATTTTACAGAGTAATCTGATGCTGGAGAAAGAGCTTCGTCTGAATGTTGAGCAGCACTAGAGGTGAAGTTCGGTACCATTCATTCTCAATTCCCCAGAACAATATCATCAAGCTAAACCCCAAAGACTTTGCATAATAGAGAACTAATAGACTTTTATTTAGCCATGAACTTACCTATTTAGCACTGAGTTCCTTCTTCATACAGCCTTTAAAGGATGTGAATCTCTCTTCACCTTTATATCCCTGAGTTCACAATGATAATGTAAAATTAGAACGGTTTAATGTGTTCAACAGATAGTATCTTAAATACAAACAAATAAATAAATGAACAGTGCTAGTCAAAGTGGCTACTTGCATATTGAAAAAACTGTAAAAGGCCACTAGATGTCAGCAAAATTGCACCCACATCAATTCACTTGGAATACAAGGCGAACAATTATAAAAAGTTTGTATATACAAAAAAACTAGTTTGTAAGATTTTTTAAATATATATGATTATAAAGGACGTTTTGTGTTTTCACCGAGGTTTCATTCATGTGATACAGTACATTTAGAAAATGCTGGGTTCCACACAATCGATTTGTGTTGTGACAGCATAAAGGAATGTACAAATGTAACTGAATTGAACGTAAAACAGTTACATTATCCCCAAAAAACACAAAGAATTAGTTTGTAAGTAGTTTGGATAAACAGCAAACATCTTTTTTTGTGTAAAACAGTAATATTGTGAAATGTTCAACATCATTACTCCTTGTGTCATAATATCCTTCAAAATAATTTGCTCCTATGGAAACATTTTTTATTTATATCAATGTTTTTTGTGGATGGAATGTTCTATGGATGTAAATGTGAATTGATCAAAACATCAACATTTCTTTCAAAAATGTTATAACCTTATTTACAGTTTAATTGAGAACCCCCCATTTTGAAAAATGAATATTTTATCCATTTCTCAGTGAATATAGGCAATATATTTTGGTGCATTTAAACAAAACAGATTTATTAAACAGATATATTTACTAAAATTATGTTTTAGTAACCCAGCATCTTTAGAAAGTGAAAGATAATACAATTAAATTCAAGCTAAATGTTGCAAAAACAAATTACAACCTACAAAATTTCAGCAAAATTTTTCAATTTTTTTGTTCTTTCTATTGATTTTTCCCTTTTTTTATTATCTTTCTATAACATATAAATTTGGGTGTACTCGTTTTTGGACCCAGTACTTGGCAGATTTGGCTTCAGTACTGACTAATTTAATGTATATGTACAAATATATAATCGTATAGCTTCCTATTAAAAACAAGAATTGAAAAGATAGAATTGTGAGGGGTGTACTTATATATGCTGAGCACTGTAAGATATAATATTTGAAATGAATCATTAGTAAATAAAAAATATGAATGAATTAAATTATTTATGTGCAGTGGAAGTCAGAATTATTAACCCCCCTGAATTATTTGCCCCCGTTAATTTTTTTCCTCGATTTAACGGAGAGACGATTTTTTCAACACATTTCTAAACATTATAGTTTTAATAACTAATTTCTAATAACTGATTTATTTTATCTTTGCCATGATGACAGTAAATTATCTTTTACTAGATATTTTTCAAAACACTTCTATACAGCTTAAAGTGACATTTAATTAAATTAACTAGGCAGGTTAGGGTAATTAGGCAAGTTACTGTATAACGATGGTTTGTTCTGTAGACTATTGAAAAAAATGTATAGCTTAAAGGGGCTAATAATCTGTTTAAGTCGAAATAAAACAAATAAGACTTTTTCCGGAAGAAAAAATATCATCAGACATACTGTGAAAATTTCCTTGCTCTGTTAAACATCATTTGGCAAAATATTTAAAAAAGAAAACAAAATGTAAAGGAAGGCTTCTAATTCTGACTTCAACTGTATTTAAAAACATTAAAATTCCCACTTTTTGGATTTTTTTTTCAATGTGTTGCATACAAATCTATTGGGAAACACTTTCCTTACTACAAATGCAAATGCTGTGTTTATTAAAAACCTCAAACCAGAATTATAGACACCTTGAACCTCAAAAATGTCTCAAAAATGAGGCTTATATTTAAAAATTGTACAAACTGCATATAAACAACTTTATATATCCGCCTCCTCACTGTATTTACCCAAGAGCCACGATGCAGCCGGTCCTTCATTATTCCAATAAACTCCTTGTAGCTCAGCTGGTCATCATGGTCCACATCAAAGATCTTGAAAATGGTGTTCACAAGGTGTCGGGACAGTTTCAGGCCTGTGGCCACATAAACCGCACGGCCAAACTCATCTGGGAAAAGCAAACATCAACCTAATGAGTTGCTGAAGAATTCAGTTGCATTGAATTACATGCAAACCAGGCTTAATGGAAAAAAATGCATTGTACAGATTTCTGCAAAACTTGAAATAAATTGCTCCATGTACATTTAGTTGCACTTCTTGAATTAAACTTTCATTTATATTTTCAGTTTAGTTTCATTCACACTCAACATCGGAGGGCGTTCTCACACACTAAATGAAGTAGTAAAATAAAATAATGACTTTCCAGGAAATCATTCATAAGAAATGTTTTGACAATGAATGCTTTGTTAATAAAATATGAAGAGATTCAATGCATGAGTGCATCAATATGGTTTATACAGTATGTCAAAATAGCCTTTATTACAGTATAGAACTATACAGTGCTACTATAAAATATCTAAAATAAAAATGTCACCTCTTTCCATGATAAGAAACCACTTCAGTTTACAGAATAAAGTACTTCAAACAATCAAATGACTAATACAATTTTGGAGAAAATACTTACTGAGCTAAGACCCTTATCTCATTTTGCTTTCATTTTTGTTCATTTTGTTCACAATGATGTGACTCTTGATGAAAAAAATAATAAAACAAAATATAGGGAAATTAGACAGATGTTTGCAAAAATTAAAAAAAGAAAATATTGGAAACAAAATTTGTGGTTAGAATTTTCCTAAAGGCGTAGTTCATCTGAAAATTGTCATCAGTTTCTCACCATTCTAGTTTGAGTGTTTATTTTATTCTGTTGAACACAGATGGATATATATTGAAAAAAGTTGGAAACATGTAACAGTTAACTTCCATGATATTTTTTCATACTATGGAAGTCAATGTTTACAGGTCTCCAATATTCTTCAAAACATCTTTTTTGTTTGTTCAAACAGGAATGTACTGTAACAAGAGAAGGATGAGTAAATCATGACAGAATTTGTATCCTTTTGGTGAACTATCCTTTTAGGATTAGGTCACAGTAAGTGTTAGAGTTAGGCGCTTAGTTGTAATGGTTAAGGTTAAAATAAGAAGCTAGAGATTGTGTCACTGTGTCAATGACTGTTCTAACAAGAATAGCTGCGGAACTGTGTGTGTGTGTGTGTGTGTGTGTGTGTGTGTGTGTGTGTGTGTGT
>CAIGQQ010038942.1:7946618-7964862 GCA_903798035.1 Danio albolineatus
GCCCTTTTATATATATATATATATATAAAAGGGCTTCACATCTTTTCTACAAATAAATAGAATTTCATAATCTTTGGTCAGGTTTCAAACATATGAACCAATTCATTCACTTAACACTTTTCAATATATGACCCAATATACAACACAAATACTATATAACTGCAGGTTAACTATGTGTATATAGTAACTGTAACTGTCAAGGTTATTTGTAGTTACCTAATTAGCTCAAGTTATTACTAACTAATAAAGTTATGGTAACTAATGTGCACCTTTTGTAAAGCTGCCTCGAAACAATAATTATTACGAAAGGCGCTATACAAATAAACTTGAATTGAATACACATTTACACAATTCAAAGCTTATTTAGGAGCGTTTAGCCTCTGACGGCCTCAGACAGACAGGTTTCATTAGAGCCACAAACCTTCAGTCTTGCAGAAAGAGCTCAAACAGTTGTCAGAACACAAAGACTCGCACAGAAACAATTCATACAGAGTGTCAGTGATGGAGATGTAATCCAACGCCATTCTTTGAATTCATACTGTCCGCAGTGATACGGGGCTCTGCCACCACGACAAGTCTCAACACTGCAAAGTTCAAACAGCTCTTTTCATTTTCTCAAGCAAGGCTTTGTTTGCAGATCAAGCCTATCTTCTTTTTTTTTTAACCTAAGTGCAGCTTTAACATTTAACAGGCGGATTAAAAGCCCAAATCCAGGCACTGGCACTCGGGGAGAGCAGAGCTGAGCACAGATATCATGCACACGAGGAGTGTTTTACCATTTTAAGTGGAAGAAAGAAAACTACAAGGAAAGTACTGTTCTCGGGAAATCCCACACATTAAAGTCTAACAAGTTTATCGTATTTTTGAACTAGACTGCAGTTATAGTTAGACTGATATACATAAATAATATATATACATAATGACGTGGACAATAAATCTAAAAAGCAACTCCTTAAACATCTTCAGTATTTGCAATGTGAATGTTTTATGGAAAAGTTGCTAACAAAAAAGAAACTTTTAAAAGAAAATGTTTCCTGCAATTTTCTGTCAAAATAAATGTTCTGTGGTCAAAGTAACCAATGAAAAGCCATCCCAAATATTAATATGGTCATTTTACTAGTGTATAAATAAATGTATTATTAGTCATTGATAGTTTACAGTTCAACAATATTAGAGCGAAACATGATTGTTAATTAATTTTAGAGTATAATTAAATATTATTAATACATATAAAATAAAAGGATTTGAATTAGATGAATTGGCCCAATTTGTTTAGCCTATTCCTATATTATTATTATTATTATTATTATTATTATTATTATTATTATTATTATTGTTATTATTATTATATAATTCACATACAATTTCATGGTCTGTAACTTTTTTCCAGGTTGACAAACAATGAACACTGTTGAAATTTAAGGAAATTCATTTATTTTATTTTCGGCTTTATTAATCTGGGGATGCCACAGTGGAATGAACCACCAACTTATCCAGCATATCTTTTCTGCAGTGGACGCCCTTCCAGCTGCAACCCATCACTGGGAAACATCCATACATTCTCATTCACACACATACAATACGGACAATTTAGCTTAATCAATTAACTTCTACTACATGTCTTTGGACTGTGGGGGAAACCGGAGCACCTGGAGAAAACCCGAACATGGTGAGAACATTCAAACTCCACACAGAAATGCCAACCGACCTAGATGAGGCTCGAGCCAGTGACCTTCTCGCTGCGAGGTGATTGTGCTACCTACTGCACCACCATGACGCACATAATGAAATGAAATTCTCATCATCACTTTCTTTTCGGCTTAGTCCCATTATTAATCTAGGGTCACCACAGCCGAATGAACCACCAACTTATCCAGCATGTTTTCCACAGCGGATGCCCTTCCAGCTGCAACCCATCACCGGGAAACACACATACACTCTTCCACACTCACATTCACTATGGCCAAATTAACTTATCCAATTCACCTATAGTGCATGTTTTTGGATTGTGGGGAAACCGGAGCACCCGGAGGAAACCTGCAGAACATGCAAACTCCACACAGAAATGCCACCTGACCCAGTTGGGGCTCGAACCAGTGACCTTCTTGCTGTAAGGCGATTGTGCTACCCACAGCTCCACTGTGCTGCCCTGAAATTAAATTCTATAAAAAATTAACTAAATAAAAAATAATATAGAATAATTGTAAATATTGCAATAAATATTGTACATTTTGGAAAGTGTAGCTAATATTTATGTATTTTAATAAATACTGGTCAGAATATTTTTACACACAGTAAATATATGTTACAATGAATAATCACAGAACATTTACTTCTCATATATTCTGACCAAATAATTTTCACGAAAGCTATTTAAAACTATTAAAAAGCAACACTTGCATTTATTATGTGCTTTCTACAGTATTTATATAATAGACACTGAAATGGGATGTTAAGTCTACATAGTCTTCTGTTCTATGCATGTACACACAGTCACTTTCCTTCACCACATGGGACTCTGAAATATTTGTTTTTTTTTTCATTTATTTCCTGCCTCGCTGAGAGTGAACTCATGAATCCCAGTGCTGAAAAACCCATACACTCTCTCATTCACACATATTCCACACTATGGCCAATTTATGTTATCCAGTTCACCTATACAGTAGTATACTGGGGGAACTGGGCAGTTCCACAGCACCAAGAAGTAAACCACATGAACATGGGGAGAACACGCAAACTCAATAAGCTAGGACTCAAACCATCAACCTTATTGCTGTGAGGCAACAGTGTAAACGATGCACATACATACATTTAACTTGCGTGTCATTTTTGCAATTCTTGCAATAGCATAAACTGCATTCAATTTGTCTTTTGTTGCTGATACGTCAAGTATGATAGGTAAACACAGGCTTTTCTTCAAGCACGTCTAGAAAGTAAGACCTGAGGGCAGTATAAAGCTGGGTAATTTCTGGATTAGTGTGATTGTGTGAGTACGGCACACCCCTCGGCTGAGCGCATGATTGTTTCCTATTCAGAACAACATACCACACGTCATGCGCTGGCTGTTGTTGTCACCTTCCTATCTGTGCATTATAATCCCAGAGCAAAGTCACAGTAATGGCAGAGCGATTGAGAGATAAGAGAGCATTTACAGCCAGTGCATTCTCTCTTGCTGCATGAGGCCCAGTTGCAGGATCGTGATTGTTTCATAACTCCAAATGTGTGTGTGTGTGTGTGTGTGTGTGTGTGTGTGTGTGTGTGTGTGTGTGTGGCCTGAGCATCTGCACACTCAAAAAACTCTATAGCAATTACAATTATGTCACAATATCTGTTCATTTGGATTTATGAAATTTATTGTACGTTCCCAATTCTGAAAAAAAATGAGGGACATTTATAAAATTTAGGGAAATTAAGACGTAATGGATTAAAGAGATACAAAAGTAAAATTCTCTCATCATTTACTTACTCTTTATTAGTTTCAAACCTTTATGAGCTTCTTTCTTTGGTTTAAACACAAAATGAAATATTTTGACAAATGTTAATAACCTGTAACCATTAACTTCTATATTATTTGTTTTTCCTACTGTGGATTCAATGGTTGCAGGTATTCAGCTTTCTTCAAAATATCTTCTTTTGTGTTTAACAGAAGAAGGAAACTCATAAAGGTTTGGAACCACTTTAGGTTAAGTAAGTTCATTTTCAATTTTGGCTGAACAATCCTTTTAATTCTCATTAAGAATTGTAGAGTTTTTCACTGACCTATCCAAATATATTTTGGATGAATCCCCCATGTATTACCAGTTCAACTGCTTTTTGTGCAATGTTTAAAATCTGTTTAATTTGGATATCCTATCATCTTTTCGATTTTATTTAGCCTCTGACCCAGCCATTAAAATCCAAATGTGTTATACAGAACACAATTCATTCAGTCAGTGAAAACTCTTCTCTTTGTACTGTTGTCAATTCATTAAAGGTTAAAAAAAGTCCCATATTCTAGATTTTATATTACTAGGTTGTATATTACTATTCATTTAAAATAATAGCCGAACTTTGAAAGCAGATCCTTTCAAAAACAAGTTTCCTCGAGGGATTTATTGTTGCAAACAAATGACAAAGTGAATGATTTTGTGTAGAACAAATCAATGTATGTAGCAAAGATGATTCCGTCTTACCTCTTTCCCGCAGGTTTCGAAACAGACGGGATGATCCTTTCCAAACAGGTGGAGTATCTGACAGAATCTTGTCGAGTTCCTTTTAAAAGAGAGTGAGAATGAGATTTTCTGAAATCAGATACAGATAAACAATCATTAAACCAAATATAAAAGATGTTATCAAACCTGTTTCGTGAGAGATTTCCAAAACCTCTTTTCTAAAAATGAAAACAAAAACAGATACTTTCATTTATTGTCGAATACCTGTACTTTTAAAACAACAGTCATTTTGACAGTTATAGCCAGTGATAATGGTTTATGATAGAGCTGAATGATATTTGAAAAATCATTGCCATATTTTGTTACTATAATATATCATGTAATTTTAATACGGTTTGGTTTTTCAGTAGTGGGTTGTAGCTAGAAGGGCATCCGCTGCGCAAAACATATGCCAAAAAGTTGGCGGTTCGTTCCGCTGTGACGAACCCTGATAAATAAGGCACAAAGGAAAATTAATGAATGAACAAATACATTTTGGTTTGAATGGATCTATTTGGAGAGAATTCATTTGGATGTATTGGTATAATTCTTTAGGGGATTGAATCATGCATAAAATACAATAAACAAATTAAAAGCAGTGAAAAAACACAATAGTGAAAAGATACTCAAATAAAAGTGTAAAAGAGTCTAGCAGTGTTCAGGGGGTACAGGAATTGAATAATCAAATGTAAAGTAACACTGCATCATCTTTGGTGTAAAATAATACAATAAAATGTGTTTTTATTAAATTTGCAAACCGTACAATTTGTTATGCCTGAATGCTTTAAATGCTCACACTGTCGCATGTCTTAAAAACACGCGCCATTTAAAAACTTTTACCCCATTATTGTTAAACTCTATAGTGACTATAGATCTTCTGAAGTCTGAACTGTCGCTTTTGGTTAGCTATAATGCAGACTCAACATCACAAATCCTGCGTTGTGACTCTTGCAGATGCACACACATCTTAAATATCAATATTGTTCTTACAGAAATTAACAATAATTAATCATTTAATTAATCATCAATTAATTAATACATTCATCAGATCAATTTTAAGATGATGTACTTTAGACCATAAAATGTATTATTTAAATAGCAAACAGCTACTGTTATATTATTCATTCGTTTATTCATTCATTTTCCTTCAGCTCAGTCCCTTATAAATATCAGGGGTCACCACAGCATAATGAACTGCCAACTATTCTGGAATGTTTTACACATCAGATGACCTTTCAGCCACAACCCAATACTGGGAAACACCCATACACTCTCACATTCACGCACACACTCATACGTTATGACAGTGGTTAGCGACAGGCGTATACAGCAAGGACGTCCTGAGAGTAAGCAAATAATAAGGTAACTTTTATTATGGGTGACACGGTGGCTCTGTGGTTAGCACCGTCACAAGAAAGTCACTGGTTCGAGTTGCCATTTTTGTGTGGAGTTTGCACGTTCTCCCCGTGTTCGCATAGGTTTCCTCTGGTGCTCCGCTTTTTCCCAGTCTGAAGACATGCACTATAAATGGATTGGATGAACTAAATTGGCCGTAGTGTATGTATGTGTGTGTGTAGGTGGGTGCTTCCCTTTTTTCGGGGTTGCAACTGGAAGGGCATACACTGCATAAAACATAAGCCAGAATAGTAGGTGGTTCATTCCGCTGTGGTTGAAAACGCTTTAAAATGACTATATTGTACTACACACAGTCATACCAGCTCTTTTTCATATCTGCAAGTAAAATGCAAGTGGTGATGGGTTTAGGGATGGGAGTGATTATAAACGTGATGACATGCAAGTAATCAAGTATAAGTACAATGTAAAAACATGTATTTACACAATAGGTACATATTAACAAATGATTCTTTTCAGTGCAAGCACATATTAGTTAAGGCCACTTAATATAAAGTGGGAACATAAAGATAATCATGAGAAGAGTTTTGACTATGCAATTTAACAATAAGTTTAAATCATAAGCTTCTGTTTATAAAACTAACTCAAAGTGAGTTTTACAGCCTCCTCATAAAACCATAAATACCACTATTCGTGCCGTCACGCATATGCCATTAAAGTCAGTGATGCAATGTTTTCCCTCCATATTAGAGTTCACATTTTATTCTCGTCTGCACATTCCAAGAGGTCCAAGTTTCATATAGCAGCAAACATGACTGGTTGAAACTTAACTCCCATACAAGTATAGCTGGGTCGTGAAAATACAGAGCATATCAACTCCACCATCTGGGCTGTATATTTCAGACTGCATATTTTTCAGTTTAGCAGATTCGCTGTATCCGACACACACTTTTAAATCTTGTCAGTCTCGCTGCTCTCAGATTTTAGTTACAGAAATAGGTCATAAGTGTGATGCTGGCAGAAAGAGATGAGTATCTTCATGCAGGTGTTACAGCTATAAATGTTGGTTTTATGCATGCTGGGTAATTTGCTTTTAAGGCAAAAGCATTAAAGGAAAATATCTGTGATAAAAGTTCACCCAAACATTAAATCCATTGCATTCAACTCACGCTGTTTAAAAGGGAATAAAAAGGAATGTTAAGAATACACAATTCCTATTCTATTTTACATCTGATTTTATTAATTAATCGGTAGCAATTGTTCACAAAACACTACTGTAAATGATTTTTTAAATGTGTCCTTCATAGACATCAGTACTTCTCTCTTATTATGCTTATGAATTGAATAATTCATTCAGGTTGAAAAGAGACTGTTATTAAAGCTGAATCATTAGTTATATTTACGCAACATACAGCAGGAGTTTAGGTTTGTTTTCTTAATAATAGCTCTCAAATCGACCACACGACCAGCTTCAAAGAGAGCTGAATTTGTCAAAGACGACTGTGATTTACTTTAAATGCCAATTAAGCGTGCATTCTGAAATCAGAATATTTAAATACATTTTTTACAGATGTTGTCTTGCTGAACATAAATCTGCTTCATTATCTCAAAGTCTGCATATCATTCATTCATATTCTTTTTGGCTTAGTCCCTTTATTAATCTGGGGTCGCCACAGCGGAATGAACCACCAACTAATCCAGCACATGTTTTACGCAGCGGATGCCCTTCCAGCTGCAACACATTTGTGGGAAACATCCATACACACTCATTCACACACATACACTACGGACAATTTAGCCTACCCAATTCACCTGTACCCCATGTGTTTGGACTCGGAGGAAACCGACGCGAATGCAGGGAGAACATGCAAACTCCACACAGAAACGCCAACTGACCCAGCCGAGGCTCGAACCAGTGACCTTCTTGCTGTGAGGCGACAGCACTACCTACTGCGCCACTGCATCGCCCCTCGGCATATCATATAAAAAGATTTGATATCACTTGTAAGAACATAAATGAACTAAATAATCAATTCCTCTTTTCAGGTATTTGGTTAAGGAAAAAGATTTTAAGTTTACCCAATCAAGTTTTAGAAATATTTATATTTGCACATATTGTTTTTATAAATGCAAATATTGTATATGTTAATAAACAATATTAATATATTGTATACAACAATTACTTGCCTGATTTCTACAAATTTTACAAAGGATTTTTACCTTTAATACCTTTAATCTCAAAAGTATTACAGATTTATCATGATAATTATGAAACATTTTATCATAACTTTTTTGCCTATATTGCCCAGACCAATTTCATATATGTGACCCTGGAACCCAAAACAAGTCTTAAGTTGCAATGGTATATTTTTGGAAATAGCGAGGAAAACATTGTGGATCAAAGTTACTTATTTTTTATGCCCAAAAAAACCCATTAGAATATTTAGTAAAGATCATGCTCCAATAAGATATATCAAAACTCAAATTTAGATTAGTAAAGTGCATCGCTAAGCACTTCATTTATACAGTTTAAAGACAATTTCTGAGTATTTAGGTTTTTTAACCCTTAAGATTCTAGATATTAATATAGTTGTATCTCAGTCAAATACTGTCCTACCTAAACAAACCATAGCTTCAATGCAAACATATTTATTCAGCTTTCATGGGATATATAAATCTCACCTTCAATAAAAAATACACTTATTGATACTGGTTTTGTGGTCAGTGGTCACATATTCTGTAAAAGAGGCAGATGAACTAATTGTGTGACTCACTCTTTGGTTCGCTCATAGTGACAGACTCAATGAAGTCAAGGGGAGTCATGTAGAGTTGTCCATCAAACTCCACTGAGCTGAAGAGCCTGAACCTGTGCTCGTGTGCAGACAACGATACTTCATCTTCAGCAGATGCACTGGCCTATGAACAAACAAATCCACATCTCACTTTCGTGTCATTAAAGAAAAAACGCACCATCTTCTCATTATTTCCACTTTTCAGTCGAAGGCTTCTTGTGCAAAAACATGCACATAAGCAGAAATATCCAGGGCTAATCTTACGAGGACTGTGTTCTTCTCGCTCTACACTGGCCGACAGCCAGGCCCACTGGGCACTATGCAAACACCCTGGGAATGTGTTCCCTGCTACTTATTACCCCCATCAAACGTTCACCCGACTGCCAAGCTGCCGTGTCCAGTTACCTCAACCCTGAATTCCAGCGTCTCAATCTACAAGTCAAGGTTACGTCCGACGAACGCAGATAAGAGTAGAAAAACAAAAGGGAACAGAGTCGCGCGCTCCTGTTTGGTTTAATGATCAATCTGATAACAATCTGAAAAAAATGCTTTTCAACAACAGACAAAACCAGGAGTATTTCTTGTAAAGACTCCAAGGGTTGTTTTGCCCTGTTAGTCGTGACCTGCTTTATATTAAGCATCTTTAAAACTAATATTTAAACTAATAATTGATACAATGCTTATTGTGTACACTCAAAAAATTACATTTGCTGCTTGCATAAGCTGAGAGTTGAAACACCACAATTCTTAAGTTTTTTAGGGGGACAACTTATTTGTTTTATGCTTTGTTTTAATTTTTTTTTTAATTATTAAGCTAACTGAATCAATTTGTGTCTAAACAACATAAAGCATTTGTGTTGAACCCAGCATTTTTTTACAGTCTATGTGTTTTTACATTGTAGTTCTACTCTAAAACATTTCTACATGCAACTATGGCTAAAATTTTGGTAATTATGCAATCAATTCTAACCCTTCCACTGAACCTGTCTCAAACCTTAACCATACTAACCTCAGAAGCAATAATTATATTGCACCAATTAATCTTTTTGATGCAAGTACATTGTAGTAATGACATACCTAATATAAAAGGACCAATAAACCCTTTTTTTAAATTAACTACATGAAATTTTACACTACCTAATCATTTTTAAAGAAAATAATGTAGATAACAACGTGAGTCAAGCATTTGTGATGACTTTTTTTCTCATATAAAATGATTTATAGTAGCAATGGTAATAAACAGCATTGTTCACTGCGAGTCGACTAAATACTGTGGTTTCAGAAATTCTAATGGAAATCTGGTTCACATACAAATGCCAGCAAAGATGTGGATAGTTCAGGATTGATGACTGAATTTGCATGCCTAGTAAAATGACCCTTCTGGAGCCTAAGTCAACACTAAGCATACAGAACACATGAACGTACAATGGTGTTAATAATAATGGTTAAAATAATGGTTTTAAAATGTAGTTTAACAGAATCCTAACGCATCATCACCTGACTAGTGAAGTGAAACAGTGAATTCAGCACCTCTGTGGTGGAGAGCGACTGTTTTGATGACAAAACAACGCCACGATTTTAAGACTTTAACCACAATAAAAACCTGGATGATGAAGCAATATTACAGTGAACACTACAACATCACAAAATGTACTAAAATGCTGATACCTTCTCTTTTGCAGCCACTGCTGGGAGCGGGGAAATCAATGCGCGCAGACTCGCTGCGCGTCTCCGATCCTGACTCGAACTGTGCTGGTAGTAAACAAAGACGAACCCGCCGAGTGTGATACACAGCCCTGTCCCTACGCGTCTCAGAGTTGCTCTATCCCTCGGTGAATGTCTGCTGTTAAAGTAAATGTTTAACCCGTTTGCAGAGCTGGTGAACTTGCTCCGAAGAGCAAGAAAGCGACGGACGGCGGCCATCATGACTGTGTGACGGGCGGCAGGCAGACCGCGCGCACTCCTCGCGAGATGAAATGCTGTATGTGACCTCGCTGAAACACATGAATGCACGGGCAGCTGTATTTGCAGTCATTTGTCCTTTCAATTCAGGTCATATTTAATCCGCTCAGACCTCAAATAATATTAACGTTTAGAAAATGAACTTATATTGAAAGTTGGACGGTAGCCCACTTTACCAGGTTAATAAGCTACTGTTCTCGATATGATTAACCTATATTAAACTCTAGATCTCACTTAAAATCCCTCAACTTCTAAAATGTATGTCAAAAATATTTACCTTGTCAAAACCACATTGCCACTCTCTCAATTTCACAAATGCACACACATAGATAAAAACAATAACATTGTTAAGCAATATTTCCATTTAAACTACATGTTTTTCTATGGGACTATATTTTAACATGCGCTTTACTCCTTTTATTTAAAAAGAAGGAATTATTACTTCAATCTTCTGTCACTGAAACTTCAATCACTGACTGTTGCTCAAACTAGTCTTAATATTTGTTAGTATTGGTGCTCAGTCATTAATAAATTATTCATTCATTCATTTTCTTTTCGGCTTAGTCCCTTTATTAATCCGGGGTCGCCACGGCGGAATGAACCGCCAACTTATCCGGCATTTGTTTTACGCAGCGGATGCCCTTCCAGCCACAACCCATCTCTGGGAAACACATTCATACATTCTCATTCACACACATACACTATGGACAATTTAGCTTACCCAATTCACCTGTACCGCATGTCTTTGGACTGTGGGGGAAACCGGAGCACCCGGCTGCACTCCCACGCAACCACGGGGAGAACATGCACTCCACACAGAAATGCCAACTGGCCCAACCGGGTCCTGCCCCAACCGGGGATCGAACCAGCGACCTTCTTGCTGTGAGGCGAACGTGCTACTCACGCGCCACCGTGGCGCCCCTTAATAAATTATATTATTATTTAAAACGTTTCTTTCTATATTTGTATTCAAAGCAAAATCCCTTTGTGTATATATTTCAAGACAGAGTTCAATAGAAAATTCAAAATAGCTGCAATGTTTTAATAACTTTCTTTGCAACATGTAAAATGGTAATAATAGCCTACATCATGGTTTCCACAATTGTTAAGCATCACATCTGTTTTAGTAGCTACTTATCATAAATGTTCTTAAACAGCAAACTGGTACATTAGAATGATTTTTTATATAAAATGTCAAATAAATGCAGGCTTGGTTAGCAAAAGGGCCTTACATACATTCTATACATGTATAGAGAGGCTATACACACGCACACACAGACACTAACAACTTCACCAGCGACAAGACTGCTTGCTTGATAACCAACATGTCCACATTGCATGCAAAACCTGACCAACACAAACACAATCATTAAAGACAAACACAAACAACTGTGATTGTGCGCAAAAACTCAAGGCTGGACCAAAGCGATGTCCCGCCCACAGCAGCCCGAGCTCTGCACCTGCCCCGCGCGCACAGCAGCCACTCACTGCGCAAAGCACTTCCCACAACAACACATAGACTACCTGCTGCCTCATACCTGCTCCACACTTACTCATGTCACAAAGCACCAGCGACCACCATGGTGACGAGACGTCAGAGCAGACATTAAAGGACGAATCTGAAGTCAGTTACTGACAGTGACTAAGTTTCTTCCCCACTGGATATGTCAAGTGATATTTCATATGCGCTCAGCATGGATCCACTACAAGTGACGCACTCGCATGGATATTATTCGTCGTAACGTATAGCTTGGGACGATAGCTTCAGCATAATCACCTAGATCAATTTTCCCCGGCTGGACTGGAAGGCTTGAGATGGCAGCTATGGGAGAGATCGGGACGTTTTTGCAGAGCCTAGAAGGTTTCGGACAGGTCGGTTCACAGTTCTTCCTGCCACCTCTAGGAGAAAACCTCGGGCAGTTGAATGATCATTTATTTCCAGCAGAGAGACTGTCACGGAGCACCTCCGCGGATCTCACGCACTTAAAAGGGATCCTGCGGAGAAGACAGTTGTACTGCAGGACTGGATTTCACCTTGAAATACTCCCGGATGGCAGTGTGCAGGGCACCAGAAAGGACCACAGTCGCTTCGGTAATTTCACTCTTTTATATTCAGCATCGAAGCAGAAATTGAACCATCATGTAACGTTGTGGCAGTACACTTAAATCAAATAAAACGTTTTTATAGTTCACATGGATCAGCTTAAACTTCTAAAGAACTTTTAAATCAACGATTTGGCCTCCTTAAAAAAATATTCACCATCAAATGAGGTACCTTTACGATGAAGAACTTTTTGAAAATAGCAAAATAAATACCATTATGCGTAAAAACCAATGGAAATGCCGTTTCCCTTATGTAATGTTCAAAGCACCACTTAAGTTTTATTTGAAATGATGTGTTATAATGTATATGGAAATGCATTGCAGTTCAGTTCTCTCAAAATATGTGAACGAGGGTTTAGACTTCAAAGAACCTTTCCTGAACAATTGATTTATTCTTCTCCAGGTATTTTGGAATTCATAAGCCTTGCAGTTGGGTTAATAAGCATCCGTGGAGTGGACAGTGGTCTCTACCTTGGGATGAACGACAAGGGAGAACTTTATGGCTCAGTAAGCAAACTTCTGACTTTTCAAGAATAACCCAACACCACTGTTATTCTAATTCAAGCCCAGTAGATGGCATGTATGTCTTATCATTTCCACGTCTGATTTTAAGAAAACTGACCAACCTGTTATGTTTTTTTTTTCTTTCTCAGGAGAAACTTACAGCAGAATGTGTTTTCCGTGAGCAGTTTGAGGAGAACTGGTACAACACATACTCTTCAAATCTCTACAAGCACGGAGAAAGAGGAGCGAGATATTTTGTGGCTCTCAACAAGGACGGGACGCCACGAGATGGGACAAAATCTAGGAGACATCAAAAGTTCACTCACTTTCTTCCGAGACCTGTGGACCCTGAAAAAGTTCCAGAACTTTATAAAGAGGTGCTTGGACATAGTTGAGACTTTTCAGGGAGGAGAAATGTGTGTAGATTCTTCGCTTCATAAGGACGTGACGTTTGGTCACCGCATCCAAACCTGCTCTGGGAATGCACTGGCCTGTACTGATGGAGAAGAGATGGTGTCTTTGTTGCTGGTTCAATTTGACTAGTAGCATGAAACAAACAAAACAAAAAAACTGAGACTTCTGGAGGTTTTAAACAAAGTGCTGCTTCGCTCTGGAAATATTCAATATGGGTTAAGAAGGACTTGAAGGAACAATCCTTACGTGATGCTCAGAGATGACAGAACTGGGACGCTGGAGAACATGAGATGCCATCTCACGGGATGTTATTTATACAGTTCTTGATACGCATATTTATTGTATGTATTTATTTATTTGAAAATACAAATATATATTTTTACATCTAAAAGTAGATTGTTGTTTTTTTATTAGACCAAACGGTAGAAGGTGCTTTGAAATAGTGGCAATGTTCTTTTTATATGACAGTTGCTTGCTATCACTGCTTTCATATTATGGAGGGCAAGATTGTGATTTCTTTTGCAAATGTATGAAGAATGCCATGAGACTCTGTGATTTTTAGATTCGTTTCAAGCTCAATTTTCTCAAAATGGCATGCTGCACAGTACATTTTACAGGCCATTAAATCAAGTATTATCATATAAAAACCTTGTTTGTTTTGTTTTTCTGAAATGGTAAATATGGTAGGTAAAAATGATCCATTAGATTTGTAGTCAATATGAAACATTCTTAGATGATTTGTTGAGCATAAAAAAAACTATAATAATAACATAATAATAAAAGGAAAAAAAAATTATATATATATATATATATATATATACAGTTTAGCCATCCAATCTCCTTTTAAAAGGTGGCCAAAATAGTCTGATTTCTGATGAAAAATGTTAAATATCCTCATTATTCGGTCTTAATAATAAAGTTTTCAAAAGAGACTTCATAGAAGATCTATTTTTGGTTAGATAATAACATTTTAATTATCAAAAGAAACGTTTGTTTGTTGAAAATAATCTTTGGATCTGAAAGGTTCATCATGGAATCACAGATGACAGTGAAGAACCTTGATTTTTACGAGTGTATAATGTCACTCAGGTTTATATAGAGCAAATGATGATGCTTTTTCGTTTTTGGCTGAACTGTCCTCTTAAGCCGAGACCTCATCAGCATCAATGTTCTTTTGCGAGACCTTCTCAGGTAACAGCTACACAATCACTGAATCTGAGTGAAATAAAAACTGACCTTTTCTTTTGGGTCAAACCCAAAGTTAGAGTAATCTCTGCTGATGCTTAGTAATGATGCACATCAGGCAAAGCTCTAAAGAGAACAAGTGTGGACATCAAGAACATACGGAGATACAAAAAAACAGAAACACACTTTTCAAATATTACCAGGTTTTGTGTTTTCTTTGACAGATAGTACCAGCATTTTCACATGAAACCAAGCAAGACGCGCTGGGGAAGATGATCTGAGATTTAAACACCGCAGGCTAAACCTTCCTGAATGTTGTTTAACGGCTCAATGAGACATTTCCACAACAATGACTAAAGAGGCACATCTATACACAGTTTCGAAACGGATGAGAGGACATTTTATGTTGAAGCATGAAGATCCAGTCTGTGATCTCAGTCTCTCTGTGAAGGTGAGCCAGGGTCTGTCTTAGGAGAGGAGTGTACCGGTAACATTTTACTGGAGTTTCAGCGGGGGATTTTCCCCATCTTAAAAACAATATTGTTAACAACAGATATACGAGGGTGGAGGATGAGTGTGAATGGAAGAGCTTATTTTCTCCACGCAGTGCTGAATGATAAACAATTGTATAATTAAATCACAAGGGCTCTGATGTCTGCTCTGATTTCTATCATCACACATACAGTAGTTTGGTTCAATTTGTAAAACATTTTTATGGTGTAACCAATAAAATGTACCCACGTTTCATGGTATCATTTTCCTGTGTTTTTATATATTTTGTCATATTTCACAGTGCTGACTTTTTTCTCACACTTCAAAATTGCTTGTAATGCTAATAAATAAACAAACTCACAATTACAAACTTTTTTTTTCAATTCTGTCTTTTTTCTTTTTGCAATTGTGAGTTTCTAAGATTGTTAAGAAGTTTGAAGTACTTTATTTCAAGAGTCCGCACTTGCCGATGATTGATTATAAAGCGAGTTATTTGGCATGCTGTCCCAGGAGAGAGCCCTGAGCTCGTGGGATCCTCGAGCCCGGGGCTCCCCCCGTTGCGTGGCGAGAAGAGAGTCCGAGTTCAGATAGGTCTCGAGAACTCCCCCGCTTGGCGAATGCAGATTATGAATCGCTGTGGAGAGTGTATGCTGAATTCTACGCTTATCTATGATGCCAATTTAGTTTGTCAATTTACTTATGTTACATGTTTTTGGTGTGTGGAAGGAAACCGGAGTGCCTGGGGTAAACACGCAAACAAGGGGAGAACATGCAAACTCCACACAGAAATGCCGACTTGGCCATGTAGGATCTGAGCCAGTGACATTCTTGCTGTGAGGCAATGGTGCTAACCATTGGGCCTCCGTGCTGCCCTGATAAGGAAAGGGGAGGAGTAGGGGTGGAAGGGGGGATTCTTCAAGACCAAGATGGCTAAGGTAAGATACTCTGGTTATTTATAGTAATTTAGGAATCGTCTGATTGGGGAATCATGCATTAGCTTATGAGGACCAGCTGCTATCAATCATAAGCACGTGCTCCTCTCGAAATTAGTTTATAAATAAACTTCACTTCTCGAAACGCCGAGTTTGGATCTTCACTGAAAAAAAGACTTTTGCTGGTTGTTTGAACTACTTATTTAAAGTAGAAAAAAGGTGAAACAACACCGTTCTTAATTTGTTTATGGAAAAACATAACTGTTTTATGTTGAATCCAGTTATATTTGTAAAAACAATTAAAGGTGCGCTAGGTGATCGGCCTAAATGCTATCAGTTAGCATAATGTCTTTAAAACAGTCATCCGAAGACATGCCTCCTGAAATCATGAATGCGCACATTGAAGATGACAGCAGACAATCCACTAGTTCATGTCATTCGCCAGTTAAAAATCTTTGTAGTACTTTATAATACCACAATTCTAAAGAAAAAACTTGTATATTTAGCACATTTTCAGTTTTGTAACAAGCAAAATTCATGATAATGTGCAATATTTCATGCATGCAAGGATCGCTGGTTTCACTCTCTCACGTGCTTTGTCCTAAAGCGACTACTGTATGCTTAGTGCTTGGCCGGCGGCGTGCAGGAATTACACTTATTACTAAGCCATACTTACATGCTAATTCAGACTGAATATTCAAAGTAGCATGGTGAACAATACAGGGAGCGCGTCACAGGTTGTCATTGTTCAAAAATGATCCAATGTGAATATAAAACCAACTTCACCTCAGTAAAACAGGCTTGACGGAATAGCGCTATTTATTTGTTTTGTTGTTAAACTAAATAAAAATCAACATTATCAATGCTGTAAAAGGTTGCTTATGAAATTGAAAATAGTCACATCAATATTTCTCCGGAAGATTTCAGTGGCTGAACAACACTTCTATGCATATAAAATCATATCATTATCTGTCTAAAAAAAATACTTCAGCCGTAGTGTCATCCTAACTCCAATATTGATTCAGGATTTTAAAAAGTTATGATTCAGCATTTGTTTGATGAATACTGAATCAAATGCTGAATCAGTTCACTGCCTTTAGAACTTTGCTTCATTACAGACGTGGCTCTATTTAAAGCTCAAAACTCAAAAAAAAATCTTTAGACTAAAAAATTTATTTAGACTTTCTTTTAATATTCGTTACTTCAAAATGCTGTTTTATTGACACTTGTGTTCTTATCATTTTGTCTGTTTTTATTGCTTAATCTTTGTTTTTAAGACTGTAAAGCACTTTGGGCAGTCTCTTAGTTGTAATATGGTGCTATATAAATAAAGTTTGTTTGATTGATTGATGGCACCACGGTGGCCTAGTGGGTAGCACGTTCGCCTCACAGCAAGAAGGTCGCTGGTTCGAGCCCCGGCTGGGTCAGTTGGCATTTCTGTGTGGAGTTTGCATGTTCTCCCCGTGGTTGCGTGGGTTTCCTCCGGGTGCTCCGGTTTCCCCCACAAGTCCAAAGACATGCGGTACAGGTGAATTGGGTAAGCTAAATTGTCCGTAGTGTATGAGTGTGAATGAGTGTGTGTGGATGTTTCCCAGAAATGGGTTGTGGCTGGAAGGGCATCCACTGTGTAAAAAATATGCTGGATAAGTTAGCGAATCATTCCGCTGTGGCGACCCCGGATTAATAAAGGGACTAAGCCGAAAAGAAAATGAATGAATGAATGACTGATTGATTGATTGATTGATTGATTGGTTGGTTGGGTGATTGATTGATTGATTGATTTTAGTGCTCTCTGGTGTGCACATCCACAAATCTACATTTGTTGACAGACAGTTTGGGCTACTTATCAGAATAATGGGAATTGTCGGCCCAACAATCAAATTTAAAATCAATTATTTCGATGAGCATTTTATTAGTCGTATACCTTAACCAGAATATAAAACACAAAACGCTTCTCAAGACAATCATCTATAGCATTAAGTCAACTTAAATGATTTGTGTTGGGACAACATGAAGGAATTGTGTCGAACCCAGCATTTGTTACAGTGATGCAATTGTTTTTAATGTCATAAGTCTGATTTTTCTTTACAGAACTGCAAGAAAAATAGAAAGTAACATTTTGTATTCTTTTATCTTATATGTCAAAAAAGTGAAGATAAATATAGTTTTTCTACTATAAAATATATCCAGGTAACCTAACACTCCATCTAAATAACTTATTGCACTAAAGTTCACTGCACTTGATGTATTTAAAGAGATAACATGTTTCCCTCGTCATGATCTTTGAAGTTCAGTCAAAAGGTACTCTCTTTTTTTT
>CAIGQQ010038942.1:7964872-7987696 GCA_903798035.1 Danio albolineatus
AAACCGCGCAAATGTGTAACTCCAAATAGTTAGGCTAAACTTTGCACTTTGTATGTTCATGATTTGCAATAGCAACAGGTAATTATCACCATTTAGTGGTTCTTTTTAAAATAACGCATATGAATTGCTCAACCCTCCTTTGATAATCTTTGGCTGAATAGGCATCGCTTAAACATCTCAGTGGGGGGCTAAATTGGTCATTATTGGCTGTTACTTCACAATCGACCTTATCTACAGCCATTGTCTCTTTCATACGGTACGGTATGCCAAGAACGTATGTGATTGGTCCGTACCCTATTAGTATTCATTATGAGGAGAGTAGGCGTGTACAGATTGTAGCATAAGTTACCTAAACTCTAAAATGATGCTCAAGATCTCAGACTGGAGGGAATACACAAAATGAGCGAACAAGCTGCCGAGGTACTAATGGACCAAAAAGACACGAGAAGGGTAAAAATATATATATGTTTTTAATATTTGTCATTTGTTTTTAATTATTTGATCTTTAAATGCAGGATAACTTCATTTTACAACAATGTTGGGCTTTTATTTGGTGGCAATAGGACACAATAACATCATTTATATACGTCTTCAATTTCAGAATGCTATAGGAGATACCATGATATTTAAAGTGCACTATTTTGAATGTTGCAGGTCCCCAAACCTCTCATGGAGAAAAGAAGGAGAGATCGCATTAATCAAAGCCTAGAAACTTTGAGAATGCTTTTGCTTGAGAACACAAACAATGAGGTAAGTTGTTTATTTAATTCTTTATTCTTAAGACTTTAATTTAGCCTTTCTTTCTTTCTTTAACCATACATATATATTATTTGTATGTCAATGCACATTAATAAACTTAAATATTCAGGTCTGTTATGTCATGTGCCGTTCCACATGTCCCACATGTCCTCTTCTCTTTTTTTAATAGAAACTCAAGAACCCTAAAGTGGAAAAGGCTGAAATCCTGGAAAGTGTTGTGCATTTTCTGAGAGCTGAACAAGCATCAGGAACTGACCCTTTTCAAATCACCAGGGCAAAAAGGGCACGTACAGAGGAGAGTGATGATGATGATGTGGGATCACCATGCAAACGTCAGAGCTACCATGATGGAATGAGGACATGTCTCCTACGAGTCAGCAATTTTATTGCTAGCAAGAGCCACGAGTTTGGCCAGGGTTTGGAGAAAGCATGTGAAAACATTCACAAATCGCACTCAATGCAAGTTCAACTGCTGTCCTCACCATCTCACGTAGAAACTCAGGTGCATCTCTATGAGGATCCATCACAGCAGCATCCTGCTCATGTCCAGCTGAGCAATTCTTGCACACCATCTGGCTGTTCAAAGCTTGCACAAAGAACTGCTCCAGTCATGACTTCAAGTCCTAAGCAAGCTGTAATGCTCTGTGACCCTGTCTGGAGGCCCTGGTAGAAGATCATGGTCTAAGTCCCTGCGTGGCTCTTCAAAGACTGAAAAGACCAGCTAGGTCTACTGTGTGGGAACAACACTGTTGGGACAACAGACCGGGAATTTTGTAAATGTTTAGCATGTGTAAATATGTGGATTTTGTACAGTAGATGCCAAAGATTTATTTTGTTATGAAGAGGCATTGGCAAATCTGTGCCTGTATGTGTAGGCTTGTCTTATATGGCCAAAAACAAGATGTTTAGATGTATATGTTTCATATTGGTAGAAACAGCCAATGCCTTTGCATGCTTTTGCATATTTTTATACCAATAGGTTTTTCTTTCAAAACTTATGAAATCCATTTTTGATGGAGAAATCATGTACTTAAGGAGGTTTTGTTCTTTTTTGAGCTTGAGTGCCAAGAACTTATTTAGAGCACGAGTTCAATTGTTATTTTTCTCTCTGTTTTATGGTAATCGCCATATATTTGTGTTCTTCTGTGAAACATTGAAAAATGTTCATTACTTTCAGAAGGTCAGAGATTCTGTCTTTTGTCAAAACACAATAACAATGAGCATTGCTGTTTTTTCTTGTCAGCAAAATGTGAAATTTTGTCCATGATGTATTTTTTATACTTTGATCAAGGAATTAAACCTCTCTGAGGATATATTCTTTTAACTTTGCTCTGCTTCTGCTTGTAGGCTAATATTTGCATGTCCATTCATTCATTTCCTGAGTGATATTCACCATCGATCAGCATTGTCCTTAAGTCACGGTGTGAATGTTTGGTGTTCCAACGTGATAACAGTTGATAACAGGCCTGGCATTTGCAGATTTTCATTGGGCAATCATTTGCTCATCTCAGTGATGTTGCTCTTAATCTATGAAAGATATAGAGTATTGAGTTGCAGATTGCGCCGTTTTTTCCCTAAACGGACTTAGAAGACAACAAATGTCGAATGGTTTAATTTATCAGAAATTGTTGCAATTGGACAATATATTGCCTATTTTTGACATCAATAGGGTTATGAAGCAAGACACTTGATTTAGGACTTTTAATGACGACAAAAAACTTCCAGTAGACGGTCACATTCAAAACAATTTTAAAAAAATCGTATGACAATCAAATAACATATTTTAATATTATAATGGCATTCGTTGCATAAATCATACCAGCGTGATTGGCGATTCATTTTGCTGAGGTAACCCCTGATAAAATAGGGTTTATTAAGTGAGTGAGTGAAATTTAAACTGACTATTAAAACTCTTAAATATAAACGTTCCAAAATGCGCCATAGAAGAAAGAAAAAGATAGGCTACTTGATTCAAGAATGATAATAGATATCTAAAATCCATTAAAATAATATATTTTGGGCCATAGATGACAATATGCTGAGTTATAGGCATTATATCATCAAATATAAGCAATTTACAGGTTAAAGGTTGTCATAAAATAAAATAACCCGGAAAGTAGATTTAGCACTATATATAGAATGGCTTAGTTCTACTTAACGCTATACTCTCTCCCTAAATCAACCTTCATGTGCAGCTTTGTTTCGCTTTGTCGCTCTGGATAAGCTCTTAGATAAACGAGTTTGAGCTGAAATGAGATTAGACCTTTGAAAGATGCCATGCACCGGCTGATGCTTGAACCGGTTATTAGACAGATAAGTCTCCCAAATGCCATTCTTCACAAAAGGTGTAAATAGATTATCCAGACCGGATGTGTGCTTCTGTCTGTTTTGATCAACAAAGAGAAACGAACGCAGCCAAGTGTAGCCTATTAAAAGTACAATTATAAAATGCAGATATAGCCTTAAGCAGTACTGTGAGTTCTATTTGTGCTGATTCAGCTCATGTACGGGATAGTTTGCTGAATTAGTTTTATAAATATTCAATTTTTTTATTTTATTTGAATAAAGTTCTTTAAATTACTTCTATATAGCCTAATGCTTGATCGGTATTTAGGAATTTAGTGGTATTGCTTTAAAGAATCCCATGCTTTAAAGAAAGTGAACATTCTTACCTAAGCTTTGGTTCTATTGGAACATTTTAATTTCACAAAAGAAAAACTTTCTTTACATAATCTTTACCTTCTGTTCTTTACTAAACAGGAAAAAAAACGTTTTGGAACCTTTATATTTAAACTCTAAAACTTGTATTTATAGTTTAAAATTGTGCTGTCGTATTTTATCACATATATAAATCTTAAATATTGAATATATAAAATGAATAGATAATGTAATGCGAAATTTTACTCTGATTTTAGATTTCATGTTTTACTATTCCTTAACAATTATGTAGTTGTAAAAGTAGTAAATGTTATTAAAGTATCGTATACATTTTATATATATATATATGTATAGCCTATAAGTGAAGTAGGCCTGCTCTTTGCTAGTATTCTTGTTCTGTGTATTCTTACTTAAAGTATTTCTTTCACATGTTTGCGACATTTGTTTGCAAATCTTTTCAGTCTCTTTTCTATTAAACAAGCTGCCTATGGTTGATTTTTGCGCACTATTGTGACATGTGGTCAGCTGTTGTCAAATTACGCACGAGCGCAAGGTGCTGACTTTCTCTCCGACTGTCACCTCACTCGTGGGAACCACCTTTATAGCAATGCCACCATCCGAAATTTGCTAGTAGCCTACAACATGTGGTCTTTCTGACCATTTGTTAAAAACTGTAAAATTGAAGCGACTCGTGTCCTGACCTTGCTATAAAAACAAACGGCTGCGAAGACACGCGCATGGGCCCGAGCATTAAGGTCATTCACACTTTACTTTACACGACGGTTGAAAAAAATTACTGACAAAACGTTTTTTAATAGCATGTTACACTTCTGATTTTAGATTGGAGGTTTTAGGTTTGATATCACAAAGTGACATTTGTATTAGGCCTATAAAACTTTCATCTGAACTATCCACTTTTTCCACACAGAAAGATATTTAAAAAACAAATAAAAGAACAATACCACAAAATCTGTGTTTAATTAGCTTTGCATATTATTGCTTCGATAAATAGCTAATCCCTTTAGAAGCTTTTCGCCACAGTTTACGATTCGGGCTTAAAGCGGGTAGGTTGGCAACCTGCTTTTAAAGCGTATACAGCTCCCTTACAAGTAGCGCTGTCCTTTTAATGCCTATTATTCATGTGCGTTAATCCTCGGCGGGTGGGAAATGAAGGGGGTCCGGTCCCCCTCCGCGGGATATTAATTGGAGGTAAGCATCCACAATGCGGACGTCTGTGCTTCAGCGCTTCTCCATTGCGCGTCCGACGGCCTGTTGCGCGGGGGCGGATACACAGCCTGTTGACTAGGCGCTTCAATGACATTACCCTGAGCAACATCTGGCCGTGCAGCACTCGCCTGCCCCTTTAATTAGAAAAGGAGTCGCCTCGCTGCGCAACTCCTAAGGACTTGATGTGCACAGCCAGTCTGAAATATTACCTGTGCTTTTGGGGACGTTTTTATGCATCCACAATCATTCATTTTTTTTAAAGAAAAAAATCCACTTATTCATGTTTTCATCCAAGCTGAAAATTCAAAACACAAAACAACAATTTTTGTGTATTCTTACAGCACTTTTATTAAACATCCTGCAGCTTTAGCCTCTCAGCAGAATCACACCATGATCAACAATCTTGTTATACTGAGGCTTGGCTCCACAATGAAATCGCAGAGGGTTCTTTAGCCTGTTTTTTCTGTTATTTTCTTGACATATTGGTCATCATCTGTCAAACATTGCAGTTTTAAGAGGGACATGCATAATTAGTTTTCCAACAG
Source organism: Danio albolineatus (assembly GCA_903798035.1). NCBI lineage: Eukaryota > Metazoa > Chordata > Actinopteri > Cypriniformes > Danionidae > Danio > Danio albolineatus. The sequence goes on from CAIGQQ010038942.1 coordinate 7,970,062, forward strand.
CAGTGCTTTATCTCTTATACTTTGAAAGACATGACGCAGTTCTTTACATGGATGTTTAACAGTTCAGCCAAACGCAAAGAGTTTATGTCAGCACTGCAACTCTTTATCAACCTGTTAAACTGACAGTTTTACAATTATGTGGGCTGCTACTAAGTTTCCTACACTCTCAAACATAAAGATAGCCTACAAAAGTGATCACTGGTGCAAAAAATATGTCCATATTGGCATCTCAAGGGTACAATACCCAAAAATTAAGAGGAACACTTTTGTCTTTTTAGGCAATATACCTTTAAAGTATGAATATGAATTATTTGTGTCTTTTAGAATCTCACAAGTGAGAGCTTCTTTGTGAAAATGCATTAGTATTATTTTCTTAAGAGTTTCTGCGTTATTTTATATTCTGTTAAAATGCACAAGTCGTCTTTATTAAGTAGTGCATGATTATATTGTATCTCCAAATACTGCTCTTTCAACACCTATTTTACAAGATTCCAAGTCTATAGTAAAACAGAAGTATTACATAGACAACACAGTGAGTGCTACTTGCTGTTGTAATTTATGTAGATTACAGTAGAATTACTATAAATTCAAAATGTACAGATTGCACTGCACAAACATAAAGCCGTTAATTCAGTCATATTTTATGTTAAGGTACAATTCTTGCTATTAACAAACACTTAACTATAAAATTTGCCTTAAAAAATCATAATTCACAGTTTAATAGTTATTAAGGTAGTATAGATATTGTCTAGGACAGTGGTTCTCAAACTGGCACGCACTAGTGGTACACAAGCTTCCTTCTAGTGGTACGTGGAGGAATCTTTGAATAAGTAAAGTAAAAAAAAAATAATGAACACACTTTTAACCCTTTGACGCATACGATAACACTGATGTGATCAGAAGATTTATTTTAATAGGCTAAACCAGTGCTTTAAACTGTGGTACTTGTACAACTAGTGGTACACAAGCTTCCTTCTAGTGGTTCTCGGAGGAATTGCTGAATAATAAAAGTTAAGGAATGAACACACTTTTAACCCTTTGATGCATACGATAACACCGATGCGATCAGTAAATTGATTTTAATAGACTAAACCTTTTATTTTATTTTGAATTTTCTAATGTTTTTTATGTATTCTATCATTTATTCCATTACATTTCCTTCTCATATTTGTAGCGAATGTTGGGGAATAGTTTATTAACTTGCTTTTCTGACACAAAGTCTACTTTAATGCGCAGTAAGCAGATCTAATTTACGATTTAAATATGTAAATCCAATGCATATATTTAAAGTTAATGTTTAGATTTTAAAGACATACAAATAAGTCATATATACATGCAACATAGTTCAAAAAGAGTTTATGTATATGATGACATATAGCCTATATTTATGAGGTCCAAGAAACTTGACGAATAGTCTACTTTATGATAATACTTTTTACTTGTTAAGTACGGTGCCATTTTTAATTAACTTTCAAAGCACATTTTAATTAAAATGTTGACTTTTTATTTATTTATTTTTTACCTGTAAGTACAGTACAGTGTTAATGTAAAAGTATTTAGAATTGGCTGACAGTAATAAATATTTGTTATAAGAATTATTCTGCCACGTTTTTGAACTGTACAGCGCTGTAGCTGCTTAATTAGGCCTACTGTATTTCAATACTGGTCATTATGGTGGTACTTAGAGATGTGTCAGTGTATGTTCTAAAACACAGATGCCAAAATGAACACAGCAGGAGACCAAAGATAAATAATCAAGATTTATTGATAGCATAATAGCATCAATCAATCAATCAATCAAACAAAAAAACAAACAAACAAAAAAGGCCTACAGAACTGTTAATAGACACGTGAAGAAGCATGTGTTATTAGCAGGTACAATGAGTCTCTGAGTTTCGCTGAAAAGACCAGTGTCCCAAACAGAATTATGGTCCACCTAGGCCTTGGCAACAGCCTGACCCTGAGCCCGCTGGTACTCCTGCTGGAGGCTTGACAAAACCTCCCGATGCTGCTCAGACTTCCTCTCCATCTCCTTCAGTAAAGTCTCATAGCGCTGACTGAGATGAAGAGCAGAGAAATTCTCAGTAACATCACAATCAAATGCGACATCCACATTCAATGCAACATGTGATATGAGCCGGCATGAATCATACTTACATTTCACCATTGATGTATTCCAATCTCTTTCCCACTGTGGCTTTGGCTTCATCTAGATCTTGCTTGACCAGAACTGGTCCAATTAGTTTGTAAACTGTGTTTTGGCTATCCAGCAAGGCAAGCTCCTGAAGAGGGATGTGATATAACATGATGAATGTGTATAGTAGGGATGCACAATACACTACCTGGCAAAAGTTTTGTCGTTGATCCCAGTTTTAAGGGGAACGAATAATAACTTGACTTCTAGTTGATCATTTGGAAAAGTAGATTCTTCAGATGAATCACCTGTTAAACTGCATCCCGATCATCACAAATACTGCAGAAGACCTATTGGAACCCACATGGACCCAAGATTCTCACAGAAATCAGTCAAGTTTGGTGAAGGAAGAATCATGGTTTGGGGTTACATTCAGAATGGGGGCGTGCAAGAGAACTGCAGAGTGGATGGCAACATCAACAACCTGAGGTATTAAGAGATTTGTGCGGCCCATCACATTACAAACCAGAGAAGAGGGCAAATTCTTCAGCGGGATAGCGCTCCTTCTCATACTTCAGCCTCCACATCAAAGTTTCTGAAAGCAAAGGTGCTTCAGGATTGGCCAGCCCAGTCACCAGTTATGAATATTATTGAGCATATCTGGAGTAATATGGAGGAGGAGGCATTGAAGATGAATCCAAAGAATCTTGAGGAACTCTGAGAGTCCTGCAAGAACGCTTTCTTTGCCATTCCAGATGACTATTAATAAGTTATTTGAGTCATTGCAGAGATGTACGGATGCAGTCCTCCAAGCTCATGTGAGTCATACACAATATTAATTCTTTTTCCACTGCACCATGACTTTATATTCAATACTGTACATTATTTCTGTTAAGTGACTAGACTTTTGTCTAAGCAAAGTCAGACCTTACTGTCCTAATTAAATAATTCAAAATCAAGGCATGATCATATTTTATTTTGGTAAAATGAGCATAATCTAGAGGCCTTTGCCTTTCATATACTGTAAGCCACTTCTGATGCCAAATGATCAACAAGAAGTCAAATTATTATTTGTTGTTCCTAAAACTTGGATAAGCAACAAGACTTTTGTCAGCATTAAATTTAGTCTCTTATTGCTATCATACAGAAATGAGTGCTAAGATATTATGCCAGCAAACATAACACAATTTATATAAACAATAACAATACAGAATAAGATCTATATCATAAAAAGAATTATATTTGTATAATATAAAAAATAACATATATGAAAGTAATTGCTGTGTTGTATTATGGGACAACAATGTAATTATGTTATGAGTTTCCAAATACATTTGGAAAATTATTATTTGTTGTTCCTAAAACTTGGATAAACAACAAGACTTTTGTTGGGTAGTGTATATCATTTTATCATCGATATTGCAATGTGCACATCTGCAATAGTCACATCGCAAGATCTGCAATGTTGAGTCTGAATTATGGTTGACCAGGAGCCAGGGAACTCATCTGATTTGTAGAGTCACTTCTAAGTTAAATCAGTGATAGTTTGCATGCGTTTTTATGACCTTTGAGCATTTCAAGAGAGTTTGGGCACAAAAATAGTAGGATGTTTGTAGGTGTAACAAATGAATTGTATTTAATTATTTATAAGAAAAAGGTTTTCTTACTTTGAATTTTTGTCTTGTTTGTAGCCCATATATCTACATTTCAAAGCAAAAATATGATTATTTTAATTGCCCTATTGGCAGATAATTTAGCATGTTTTAAGGGAAAAAACTTATTTCTTCTGAAGGCGAAAACAAAACAATATTTTTACTTGATCTACCAGATTTTTTATGCATTTGGACAAGAAACAAGACAAAGCACAGTAAGAAAATAATATCAATTTTTTGCATTGTGATTATTCCATTTCTGTACCTGAGTAGTGTTAGTCTTCCCAGAAAACTGTCAAATGGAGCTATTCAAGTCCTCTTGTGAAAGTGTATACATATCACAATAATAATCACAGAAAAATAAAATATCGCAGTATCGGATTTTTCCAATATTGTGCAGCCCTAGTGTGTATATAGTACCATATACTCAAAAAAGGAGTTTTGCTGTTCAAACCACATTTAAAGTGAGCTGAATCAACACAATTCTTGAAGTTTTTTTTTTTTTGGAAGAATCATATTTTTTTTTATGTTCAATTCACCTAAATTTGTAAAAACACTTAAGTTAACTTAATCGATTTCTGTTGGGACAACATAAAGCAATTGTGTGGTACCCAGAATTTTTTACACTGTACATCTAACCATATTGTAACTGAAATGTAAACATAAAAGATGTATAACACTCTTACACTTACCTCCTTTACAATGTTATTTTCAGTCAACTGTGCTTCCAGTTTCTGTCTTGCTGACATACTTTTACTGACATCTGTGAAAAAAATAATAATAATAAAACTGCATTCATTTTAATCTCTAATAGCTATCATACAGAAATGAGTTTTAAGATATTATGCCAGCAAACATTTTATATAAACAATAACATTACAGAATAAGAGCTAAATCATAAAAATAATTATATTTGTATAATATAAAAATAACATATATAAAAGAAATCGCTGTGTTTTATTAAGGGAACAACAATGTAATTATTAGTCTGAAAATACACATCACCTTTACTATATATATATTTGTAATGAAGTACAACAATTAAAACAATAAAAAAAGTTTAATGTTTCAAAAGCTATTAAATGTCAACAAATGCGATTTTAATATAATATAAAGGTATGGCGCCACGATGGCGTAGTGAGTAGCACATTCGCCTCACAGCAAGAAGGTCGCTGGTTCGAGCCCCGGCTGGGTCAGTTGGCATTTCTGTGTGGAGTTTGCATGTTCTCCCCATGGTTGCGTGGGTTTCCTCTGGTTGCTCCAGTTTCTCCCACAAGTCCAAAGACATGCGGTACAGGTGAATTGGGTAAGCTAAATTGTCCGTAGCGTATGAGTGTGAATGAGTGTGTATGGATATTTCCCAGAGATGGGTTGCAGCTGGAAGGGCATCCACTGCGTAAAACATATGCTGGATAAGTTGGCGGTTCATTCTGCTGTGGCGACCACAAATTAATGTAGGGACTAGGCTGACAAGAAAATGAATGAATATAAAGGTATTTGTGTCAAAAGCTAAGCCATGTTACTTTAGAATATGTTTCGTCTTTGCAGTATATCTCAAACTTATAAGACATTATGTTTTCTGAAAAACACTAATAAATATGTCTATTGAGAATTTTTTAATATAATTCATACACATTAAAGTGAAAGTTTACACAAGTACAATAAACTGGTCTGTTTTATAATATTTAGTAATCTTGTTATTTTGCTTTAGCTTTTCATGAAATATTCTAGTTTTAAAATATTTGAGAAATCATGAGACATAAAAATCAAAGGAATTGCGTCTTTTCTAATATTAATACAATCTACTGTCAGTTTAAAATTTAAACTTTCCTATTAAACATGTGTACATTAAAATAGGTACATTAATATAAATATCATGATAATGTATAATATTCTTAAGCTTAATTATTATCATTACTGAAAGCCTTGAGGGTAATATTTATGTTGTTGTTTTTTGTCATTAATTGATAAAAATATACGTTTTTGAAAAATCATGATTTATAAACTCAAGGTAATTTAAATGTATTCCAATTTAATTATTACTTGTAATTGTAAAGTTATATATTTTTAGAAATAAATTCTAAGTGTACACTGGTATTAAACTACCAATACAAGTATGCATAAGTGTTATTTTCCATGCCAAGAAATTTTGAAGTACACAATAAATTAAAAAAGGGTTAAAAATAAAAATAAAACAGTAAAAGCATTTTATAAACATTTTATAAACATTCATTAAAGAGAATTTGCTGATTAGATAAATGTGGATTTCGTTAAATATAGCTCTGGGTAGCTAAATCAAGTCCAACTACAACATAACTGTGACACTTATACTGCATCAGTGTAAATATAAATTAAACATGAATATAATTAATTTCTGCAAAATAAGTTAAATGTATCATTTGTATGAAAGGGAACATAAAGATGCACATGCAGAAAGTGTTGTGTTGCTAACACTGAGCTTTCGTTTTAATGCTGTACCTTTCTGGAGTTGTTGATATTTCTCCACCTCAGCTTGCAATTTCTTCTGAATCGCTTCAGCCATCACAACTGCTGTCCCAATGTCTGACTTTTATATATAGCTAGTCAATAACAAAACACGATATTTTATGACAAATGCAGCCAGTCAGCAGCACACGGTTCATGCACACAGTCTGAGGCGCACGAGAAATGACGTCGTATCACTGCGTCACATGGGGTTTTACGAGAGCTGATAAAAGAGTCACTTCGCCATCTAGTGTTTGATAAAAATATATATAAAAAAATCTTAGTTTTATGTTAATTCGCACACCTTTAAATAATTTCCCCTATAACCTTATTTACCAGATCTAGATTCAACGCATCAGTTAATGTGATGTTTTAGTTATTACGATGAATACATTTCCCCCAATTTTTAAAAGCGTAGTACCTCTCCTGGCCATTTGGTGTCCGTCTTCCCTCTTCCTCTAAACCTTCTGTCGTGACAGTCAAGGCAATATGGCAGCGCGCATGGTTCAAATACTAACGTGAAGGTCTTTTTCGTTTGTGCGCGACCACATAGTATCACACCAGCAGGTAAAGTCAGTTATATATGTTTCTGTACACAGTCATATGTGTTGTCCTTTTTTTAATCTGCACCTTAAACTTCGTTTTAAACATCTGTAGGTTAAAATATGTGTCATGTGTTTTATGCATTATTACGAAAATGAACCATGGTTTTAATAGTTTATATGTATTCATAATTTCTTTGTCGTATTGATTAACATTTGTATAACCACATTTCTACAGCAAATACTGCAGTTTAGCTGTGGTTAGACTTGCGAAACCATGTTAATTTGAGGTTGCCATTTATTTTATTAACTGCATCAAGTTTTTTTGTGGTAAAAGCATGGTTCATTTTCGTAATGTTCCTCTTAAGCTTTATCGATAATTAAATGGTAGTGTTGTTCTTGTGTTTCTTCAAAATGATTTTGTTATTTTGAATGAAATGGAGTAATTTTCTAAAAACAAACAAACAATAATGAACCACCATTTAACTGTTGTAAACCTGTAGTTACACAGATAATATATCTGCCAAAACACACACACAGATTCCTTGGTTCATTTCCATAAGGGCAGGAATAAAATAATGGAATAAAACATAAACTAATACATAAATTATATTGATGAATGTGGCTATTCTGGCTGTTTTCTAAAATGAACCTGATATATCTTTGCTGTGAGTTGAATGTGTATTTTGAAATGTGTTCATGGTTTTAGAGTTATGACAGGGGTTATGTCACTTTCTTCTTTTTTTTAATACAGTTATTTATTTTTCTAGGTTTTCACCTTTAATGAACAGTACAGTAGTGAGTATTGACAGGAAAGTGTGAGGAGCAGAGAGAGAGAGAGAAAGGGTCAACATAGGACCTCGAGACAAGAATCGAACTCGGGTCGCTGTGAGCACCAGAGTGCATGTGTCAACACACTACCCACTGCACCATTGGTGTTGACGGCTATGTGACTTTCTAAAAGCCATATAAAATGAATAAATAAATCTCTTTTTTTTTACATGTGTATATATATATATTTGGACACTTCAAAGTCCCTATAAAATCAAAATTAACCACATGATTTTGTTAGCTTACATTGCTAGTTTTGTGGTGAACAATACATCTTTGCATGTCATTTAAGAAAAAAAAAGCAATGTTTGCACTTCTAGTCTTTAATTGAAATCTGAAAATGCGCTTCCTGTTTTTATCAGTTAAATTGTCAGATTATGTATATCTTAGCAATTGTGCATGGCTGACATATTTAACCACACTGCTCCAGCAGTTTTGACAATCATCAGAAATGGTGAGGAGGAGGATGAGTCTGTTAGGTTTTAATGTCTCTCCCCAAACACTTTTCCCCATCTTTCTGAATGAAATGCCTACTTTACTGCATCAAATAAGCTAGCAGCAGAAGAAAACAAGCCCCACCCACTGTTTTCTCATTTAAAATTCTGTTTCTCTAAGAACTGTATCACAACATGAAAAAAAAGGTTGCAGCTTCCAGTTGATGTTGACTTTAATCTTAGTTTTTTGTTGCTGTTATAATTGCTACTGGTTAATTGTATTTGTGAATAATAGTAGGGACCTAGTATAAACACAACTAGAGATTGGATACACTTTGGATGTCTTTTGTTAATGCACTATGTGATGCTATTCCGAAATGTACAAAAGTCTTATTTTTACATAGACATTTTATAACTTTTATCATCATTTGTTCATAAACAGCTCATTACTGATGTTGTTATAAGCACTTATTCCAAAGTTAAATGCTGTTGTTTCTGACATGCTAATGTGGGCGTTATTCTGTGTATATGTTGAGGGAACAGTGCCTTAAGTATATTTGATTTATTTTGTTTAGCTTTATTCACAACCCTAGGCATTTAATGGACCCTTGGTACATCCAATATGTTGTCAGGCCTGTCAAAGTCATGAATTTTGTGTTTATGAACTGTCGTTATATTATACTGGCATCACGGTGGTGCAGTGGGTAGCACATTTGCCTCTCAGCAAGAAGGTCACTGGTTTGAGCCCTGGCTGGCTTCCCCCACAGTCCAAAGACATGCGCTATAGGTGAATTAGAGTGCGCTAGTGTGAATGAGAGTGTATGGGTGTTTCCCAGTGATGGGTTGCAGCTGGTAGGGCATGCGCTGCATAAAGCATATGATGGATAAGTTGTTAGTTCATTCCGCAGTGGCGACCCCAGATTAATAAAGAGACTATGCCGAAAAGATGGTGGCGCAGTGGGTAGAATGGTCGCCTCACTGCAAGAAGGTCGCTGGTTCGAGCCCCGGTTAGGTCATTTAGTATTTCTGTGTTGGGTTTGCATGTTCTCCCTGTGTTCCTCCGGCCTTCCCCACAGTCCAAAGTCATGTGGCATAGGTAAATTGAATAAACTAAATTGGCCGTGGTGTATGAGTGTGTGTGAATGCAAGAGTTTATGGGTGTTTCCCAGTGTTGGGTTGTGGCTCAAAGGGCATCTGCTGCGTAAAACATATGCTGGATAAGTTGGTATAGTTCATTTCACTGTGGCGACCCCTGATTAATAAAGAGACTAAGCTGAAAAGAAAGAAAATGATTATATTATATTATATTATATTATATTATATTATATTATATTATATACATTACATTACATTAGATTATGCATTTGTTAAATTTCCTGTATTTGAAATGTACAATTCACAATTATCACATAGTTATCTCTAATTATTGTTTTTATATAAAATGACCGTAATGGTTAGTCCTTAACTCCAATAACCATCAAATGGTTAATCAAAATGTTTGGTCAATGGCCTAAATGTTTGCAACTATTGGGTTAAATTTAACATGTCAAAAACTTCTAGGACTTGGAGAGTAAAAAAAAACATATATAAGCAAAACACGTGGCTTCAGATGATACATTGAGGTCTTGTGAAGCAAAACGATCGTTCTTTGCATCACACTTAAATATTACTGCCTTTAATCCACAACCTTGTCCTAAAATCAGTTCATTTGAATCTAATCCGAATGTTTGCGATAATACCATTGTAATATATTCCACATTAGTGCTACTCAATGTCATTTGAGAATTCCCACCTTGTTCTAGTTTGCAGTTGTAAATTAGGAGGTAGTTTAGCTCTTTGCTGAGGTTATCACAAATTGCACTCTGCGGTCTTGTCAAAATCAATATGCACCTGGAGGGTATCAGAGGAATTGAGCTGAATTCTGAAACGCCAGCCCGCCTGCTGAATTGTGCCATGTTTGTTGCACCATTATTTGTCATAGAATGGAGCAGGACAGAATCTCTGCTGCTTCTCAAATCATTTGATTGCTTTTAGTGAGAAAATGTATTCATCCGCTGTTGTACACAATCAGCTTCTATTAGAAAACAGCAACTCGTCGCCTATTGTGAAAAGCAATTTTCCCATATCGTCACATTTTTGAGAGCTGGTAGAAGAAATTAAATCATTTTACCAGCCATTTCTGCTATGCGTAAATGTTTAATACGCTATCCCGCTCATTTATTTTCTGGGTTTTGTCTACTTTGCGAAAAACCAAGAAATGCTGGTTCAGCAGTATTTTAAATGGGCTATTCTTGCCTCAACAAACATGTTGTTTTCCCATGTCCGCCAGTTCAATTTGTCTCAAACCAGAAACAGATGTATCAAGAGAGTGAGAATCCAAATGAACTGGCTGGCTTTCAAAAGTCGGGCTGTAAATCTATATATGCAAATGTGAAGCTGCAGAGGGAATGATTTTGAGGTTCTTAAATCACTTCATAAAGAGAGTCCTGTCTCTCTTTGTCGTCTTACACTATGAATGATGTAGCCCCGCTAATGCCGTTGACTCCCTTGAGTGTTTCACTTCACTACACCTGCTTTTATCCCAGGTTGAATTGGAGTTTGATCAGAACAGCATTCGCTCGATCTCTGAGGTTTCTCTTGTACTATTGCTTTCTCTGAATTTGCATTAGGATATTAATTCACTTTACCGAGTCTAGGGATTTTTTTAACATTCCAGTTTTTCTTTGGCCAAAGGACAAAATGCTCCAGCGGCGAAATAAATAAATAAATGGGCCACATTCATTTATTGCTAATGGTATATTGCCCTATTTTCCCGGTGCGATTTAAAATCCCAGAGCTTGGCATTACTATTTTTTATCATTGTTATGGGCCAGATACTTCAGTGTAAAACATTGCTGCGATTAATTTCCGGGAGCCAATTGTTCGTATCTACTTCATTATTCTCTGTTCAAACAAAGTAGGAAAAAAAATCAAACAGCACTTTGGCTAAAGATTAATGTGTAGCAAACAGATGCTGATGGACTGCACAGTGGTGGTTTCAGTGTTTCCAGGACATTAAAGGAGGAATAGTTCACTCAAACTGAAAATTTGCTCATTATTCACTCATCAGTTGTCACAAAGCTGTTTGAGTTCGTTTTTTTTCTTTGATGAATTTATTTTGAAATTTGTTGGAAATCTGAAACCTTTGACTTGCGTAGTATTTGTTTTTCCTACTTTGAATTTTAATAGTTACATTTTTCGAAATAATGTCTTTTGTGTTCAACAGAAAAAGGAAACTCATATATGTTTGGATAGAGAGTAAACATTTATATTTTTGTGGAGAACTATATCTTTTAAAATTAGTCTATAATTGTAAATTTAAGACCACTTTATAATAAACAAAGATGCATGTTATAGTCGGAAGTATGGCTGCACAGTATATCGTTTCAGCATCGATATCAGGTGATCATTGGCAATAGTCACATCACAGGATATGCAATGTTGTATTATAATTTATCATTTGCACGTTTTTGATGCCTGTGATTGTATAATGATTTTAAAAGCATTCCGTTGTAAGAAATTGTACCATTTGTGGCCTAAACTACGATTAATATTGGATCTTTTATCATTTAGTTACTGTACTTGAATTCTGTTAGACTCTGGAAATAATAAAACACTTTATTTCCCTTGTATCTGTTTCTTGATTTTGTTTATAGATTGCTGTGCATGAAAATACTCACAGCACATGCAAATACAGCAATGCACTGCAAAAGCACAGACAAAAATGTGTCTGTGGACCCCAAAAAGATTATAGATTGTTTATTAGATTTTATAAAGATGCAAGAAGTAAACATTAATTAGTAAATCTCTGACTAAACAAGTGCATGAAAATAATCAGAACACATGCAAATACAGAAATGCGCAGTGAATAGCACAGACAACAAAGAAAATGTGTTGAGGGACCCCAAAAAGTTATAGATTATTTATTAGATTTTATGGAGATGCACTCCCTTTGCAGAATCATCCCAACCGATCTAACATTTACAGCGCAAACATCGCAGTCTTAGATTTTTAGCCCTAGTCTGAAGATCAGAAATCAATCAATTATAAATTCGGTCAGTTGGATGCTAGGTAAGGGCCGGTAAAAGATTCCGAAGGTATGACCTTGGATTGAAGTATGACGGGTTCAGTGTCGTGATATTGTGAGCTCTAAAGCGCTAAAATATGTTATTTTTAAATGTCTGATAAAAAAATACTTTTTCCACATTGAACACAAAATATTTTATTTTATGAAATATTGAAAATATTTTGGAACAATAAACATGTCAGGCTAAATAATTTTAATAAATCATCAACTTCTGCTGTCATCTTTAGTGAAAAACACAGAGGAATAATCAAGGGAAGCAAAAAAATGAAAAAATTGGTAGAAATTTTGTAGGTTGAACATTTTGCAGTTTTTTGCTTGAATTTAATTGTATCATCTTTCAATTTCTAAATATCTTTGGTGACTAAAAAATAATTTAAATAAATATATCTGTTTAATTAATCTGTTTAGTTTAAATACACCAAAGTACATTGCCCATATTTACTGAGAAATGGATGAAAACATTTATTGTTAAAATGGGGTGTCGTCTATTATGCTAAACACTGTAAATAGGCACTGTTCAGGTCTACAGCCTTTTTGGATGTTGGTTTATAAGCTATTTGTTTTTCAAATGTTTCCTGAATCCTGGGCTGACCAGAAAATTTTGATTTGGTGAGATCTTTTCTGCTGGAGATACTGTTGCCCTAAGAAACGGAATAAATCTTAAACATGTACATATACCATAGGAATGATAAAACAAAAAACTTTTGCGGTTTTATAACCTTGACTTTTCCAAACCACGGTAGACCTTGAAACCGGTTATCATCCCATGCCTATTCTATGCTGAAGATGTTGTCATCTGTAAAGTTAGATATTAGATGTTTAGTTTTTTAAACAGATTGTTTTGTTTAAAATATGGTCGATTAAGGAATTGATATTTTTGTAAGTACAATGTTTTTTTGTTATAAAATGTTTTTAAATGTCTTTCACTCATGAATCATTGGTGTTTATTATAAAATCAAATCATAAAACAAATCTACTAAAAATGTCAATAAAAGTCACATTTTGACATCTGACATTGGAGCAATAAAGGCCAACATCCCTTAAAACAAATAAAAATTGGAGATTCGCACATTTGAGAAATAACTCCCATATGGACATCCATTCTGTTTTTACAGTGTGTGTTGCTGTTTTACTAAAGTTTTTTTTCAAGTCAGACTGCATGAAATTAATCAACCATAATAAATGTATAATGTTTAAATGCATATAAAAAATGTAAAAGCAAACAAAAGTAACATCTGTTTTTGGCATTGATAATAATAATGTTTCTTGAACGAGTCTGTCATTCAAGGATATACACACACGATAAAAAAGTTATCACGGTGAATGATATATTTCACAATATTTTCAATTTTACTGTAATCCTATTCAAAAACAAGCAGCCTTGAGCATAACAGACAATAAAATACCAGCATGTTCCAGTATTTTTTTCATATTTCCTAATGTTTCAAGCAAAACATTATTTTTCCCTGAGAATATCAAACATTATCCACAAGCAATTTAATCTAATTTGGTAAGCAGAAGAGTGCTTCAAAGCAGTAAACGCAGAGCACACAGTGAAGTTTGACAGAACATGCCCGCAGACCTTGTTCACTTATCCCCATAGTTTTTTTTGTTTCTTTTATCATGCGTTTAACATCCCAATCACGTAAACAGAGTTGCACTAAACGGAAAAAGAAATTTCATGCATGTTTCTTCAAAACAGTCCGAAACACTGCTATTGTAGACGCCACCAAACCACCCCATGAAAAAAAGTAAATTGGTGCCAAACACAATGTTCCGAATAAATTGCTTCAATTCAACTTGAAGGATTGTTGATTGTCCTCTTCTGCGTCTGAATATGTTAAAACGGTTGGACCTCCTGCCATGAAGTGGAGGTTTACCAGCAGCCCAGCCTTCCCTGGCTGCCTTTAAATTGATTTGAGCTTCAACATGCTTTCAAAACAGCAAAAAAAAAAGTAAAAAAAATGCGCTTTGGAGAACAGCATGCATGAAACAGAACGACGAAATGAAGGGCAGCATGTGATTGGCATTTTAAAGGAAACCCAGAAAGTCATTTTTAACGCAATGTTTTCGCACAGCTGGTGTTTTCGGAGCCCATGTCTGCCGTTTCTGCTCTCTTTAGATAGCCCGTTTATTCTGAGATCCAAGGCGTTTTGGGGCTTGCAAAATGCTCTCTTCGCTTGTCTCCTTGCGCGCAGATGCAGGGATTAACTTGGCATTAAAACCAATGGCGCATTCCAACGTGTGGCTACCGAGGTGTGTTTATTTCACCTCTGTCCTCATCTCCCTCACATTTATGAATATATAAACAGCGAGGTTAAACTGGGAACAGAGTGCTGTGAATAATTTAGTGCTATTGTTTTCACCTGGGCTGAACAGCCACCGTGTGGGACACGTTCTCCTGTCGCGTAATGCTTGGCCAAAATGAAGTCTCTTTTTGGATTTAAATGTGCATCTGAGTGTATGATTGGATCTTTAATGCAGTGATTTAATGTTTCTGGCTTGTTAAATGTTTGGCAACATTTCGTTTAACCCTAACTGATGTTGGATGACGAATCTTATGGCCAAATTCCAGGATGGCTATGCAAAGATTCATCGGGTTCAAACTGTGAAAGAACACTTCTGTTTCACACATGAATTGACAGTCACTTTGAGATTTAATGGAGTAGACTTCTTTACTGTGGTTCATCTTCGAGTCAGTAGCTGTATTGAGGATCATCTTCAGCTTTGATTTGCTAGTTAAAACTAGTTAAAATTAACTTTTGAACTAGATTTTTAGTGGGGGAAAAACAGAAACAGAGAGACTTATTCTGCCACTTTTGTTCTAGTAAGTTTTATTTGCAGCTAGACACAAATATTAAAAACTTTACGGCAAAGTAAAATCACTATTAGCTACCAGTGTTATTGTTTCTTGTGTCTAAATGTTTTAAACTCGCTTGATATGTTTTACATAAACTTATGCAAATTCTAAACTTTAAATCCACAGTGTTTGAACTTTGCCATTAACTTTGCAAGCTTCAACAACCTGGAGTTTAATCTTGAACTCTGAGTTGACTTACTGAGAGATTAAAAGCTCAGAGTTTTCGGTTTCAGAACAGATGATCTGAGTTAGGAATCAACTTTGAGTAGACCAACTCAGAGTTGAGCGTGCACACAAAAAGGCATTATCAATGGAGCTCCGGCATTACGATTCACCATGGCAACATCTGAAAAATCATCTTGATGTTATTTCAGATGTAATTGGATTAAATTACATAATTAGGCTATAACTGCATAGTTTCTATGCAAACAAATTTTACAAAACAAGATTGCATATACCCTTAATGTTCAGTGGAATTGTTTAATTTTCCACACGTTGATCAGTTTAAGATAATTAAAATTAAAAATGAGTTTTTAAAAGATTTAAAAGTGCACATGTGTGTCTGCCTTTTTTATTGATCAAGTGGTAGAGGTTGATATCACATTTAGAATGTAAGCAGTACTAAAAAGATTAATAATAAGTAAATAATCCCAATAATAATCCCATTAATCTAGTTACAGTACATGTCCCTGTCGAAGGTCAGAGATTTGAATTATTATTTAAAAATAAATATTGTTTAAAAAAAGGTCAAGCAATTCTCATAACTTTGTTCTTTGTGTGACTCAAAAGTAGGAATGTTTCCATCAAAAAATGCTAATTAAATTTATGCGCAAAACTGGAACATCACATAAAATACGTGCGAATAAAGCAGCGTTTCAACACTTCCTGATTAACTGGTGCCATATATGTACAGTAAAGACGGAATTTGCTTCGGTAGGAAAAGCTGCGTCAATCTTTATTTAATAAATGACTTTCACCTCAGAAGAGGATGTGACGCAATGAACACCTGGTGGCGTTTGAACACTCTTGACAGTTCAGGAGGTCATTAATATCACAACACTAATACTGAAATGGTTAAGGAGATTTAGAATGGCCAAAACAACATTTCATGCATAACATTGTGCTCAGCCTAGTTTGTCCGTTCACACACATTTTTATAATCACATGATCTCCTATAAAAAAATCCCATGACCTTTTTAATGCACATACTGGAATTTGTTCAGTAAATGTGTTTCCATTGTAGTTCATGCGCATCTTTTCTTGTCGAATAAAGTTTATCCTACTCAGTTTTGAGCATACATTTTTATTTGCATTTTCAACATTTATCTCCAAAATGTGAATAAAAATAGGTGGATGGAAATGTAAGGCTATGGTGAGAAATACTGCTTCGTCTTTAAAAAAGGGGAGGAGACCGTCAAAAACTCAGAGTTTAGAGAATAAAACCTGCTCCTGACCATGTTAGGTTCACAGAGTAAGTTACCATAGTAACTGACTCTGAGTTAAGATTACCTCTCTTTCAGAAACAGACTTGACTCACCCTGCTTCTTGAGTTTGACAAACCTGCCATTTTGAAACAGAAAACCCAGAGTTTCTCTCATTTCAGGGTTGACAAACTCTGAGTTTAACCTCCTTTTTGAAACGGCACCCTGGTCAGCAATATCCCTTACTAACTTGACATTGAGGATCCTGCGATGTGACTATTGCATATGTGCACATTGCGATATCGATGCTTAACCTATATATTGTGCAGCCCTTCAAAGTTTATTTCCATCTACAGTTGAAGTCAAAATTATTAGACCTCCTGTGAATTATTTTTTTTTTCCCTATGGAGAAACTAGTAAATATGACAGTCGTTTTCATGTTAGCTGTATATAATCAAAATAAGATATTTGAAAAAATAACATGATTTTTCACAAATGAATCATGAGCACACGTTGCTTTGAACCCCATAAACACAAACAAGCTTTAAAAAATACACTCTGGACCACCCCTTTAAACTATTTGCTGATAATTCAAGTTGGAAAACTCAAGTTGCGTTCATTAGAGATGTATCTGACAACAATCAGTGCCAGGCCATACACTGAAGCATCCATAACACATGTTTATTTTCCTCTTAAAATCTAACAAATGTCTACGGATTGATATTTTTCTGATCGCATAACTCTGTGGTTAGTTGTTTTGGAAAATATAAACAGATGTTTTAATGTCATGTTAACATACAGTATACTTTCTGTGTTCTTATGTTTTAAGTTTTTACTGTATATCCTGCATATTTACTTCATACCGCATTACTGTCACATCCATAATGCTGGAGTTGCTACAAAATAATCGCAATCAATCTAAAATGATCTTTTTTTTCTCCAAATAGTGTGATGAGTCAACTTTTGAAATGATATTTATATTGCAATATAAATCACAGACAAATTTTTTTGGAATGTCAGTTTTTTCTAAAATCTTGCAGCCCTAGTCCCTTAGCATATAACAAACCACAAACATATGAATGAACTCAGTAAACACACACACACACACACACACACACACACACACACACACACACACACACACACACACA
>CAIGQQ010038942.1:7987706-8063353 GCA_903798035.1 Danio albolineatus
ACACACACACACACACACACACACACACACACACACACACACACACATGTATCAATTTGCTTAATTAAATCCAAGCTGCAACTTTTAGTTTAGGCAGTGTGTTTGTAATTGCTGGTTCTGCCGTGAGCGAATGTCCATTGAACATGTAGCAGCTTTTATTACATTTGGTCCACATCAGATTATGAGGCGTGGGTTTTTATGACTCGCACTTTCCTGAGCGCATACATTTCAGGCCATTTCCACCACTCAACTAATTGATCGAATCATGTAATTGAATTCAGTCTTGAATGGAAAAAGCAGGTTTTGCCCTTGAGTGTGCCACTAATTCCGTGCGTGGCTGGTGATGTTTTTGGTGGTTGGATGGTGGCTCCTGTCCAATCTGTTCCATCGACCCTTTGCTGATGTAGACCCGTAGAGTGCTGTAATGGATCAGCAGCGCGCAGGGAATCGGTGAAGGCAGCCGAGCACAGAAACTCCTCCAGCGCTTTGCTTTTATCCCTTATCTCTGAAGGTCCTGAGGTTTCATAGCACTCCGCCTCGTGACTGTCTTCACTCACAGCTTCACCAGATAAAGCTGCTGTGCACTCCTTGGAGAGCTTTTATGGATTGCCAAGCTTTTGTGTAACTCACTTTTCAACCACTGGGCATGTATTGATTTTCTTGTGTTGAATTTTTAATGAATTAAGGAAACATCAATAATTACTTTTCCCAACAGGGAAAGGGGACGGACAGACGTGCGGCAGGCCAGACACAGAGACAATATGTCTAAGATATCTAAAGCAGCAAAGGCGGTGAAAAAGTTGGATGCTGGAGGACTGATCAAAGCGATTGTACGGTCTGGACAGGCGGCTCCCGGGCCTCCACTGGGCCCCATCCTGGGACAGGTAAACTTTTGGAGCAAACTTTTGCATCACTGATTTAATTTCAGCTTTATTTTTCATGCTTGCAGCCTAATCAAATGCTGTTCTTCACACACAATGACTGAACAATAGGGTATATGCACACAAACTTTTAGTTTCAGTCAACCAGCCCCAGGGCTTCCGGTCAATTGTCATCCCTTACAATTTTGCCACCTTCAACATCTGATTTCTTTAAAAAAAACAGCAATCTTCACTTGGCTGAGATAGGATATAAAGTGGTTATCAGACCAAACAAGAAGCACTGCATTAAATTATATTTTCCACGCCGTGTCTTTAAAATAAGGAAATAAATTTTACCCCAATATTTTCAGTGGAATTTCTGCACTTTTCTGCTACTAATGACGTGCCTGCGTTTAAGCCTATTTAACTGATTATATTTGATTTACATTACAACCTTGATGCTGTACTGTAAAAGGAACCGTATGAAATTGAAAATAGCCAAATAAAGCTTTCACCGGAATTTCTTCATTGGCTGAAAAACAATAGCTGTGCATATAGCCCATTGAAGTCAACTTAAGCGGGATGTTTTTTTATTTTAATTCCTCTTGTACTTAACATTTTTTTTCTTTTTTATGGATAATTAAAAGCAAGCACTTAATTATAGAAGTGGGATTTCTAGGAAAACTGTGGGGGTGTCTTGCCAAGCTCTGAAACATTTCATCAGGTAGAAACTGCCAGTAAAGAAGTTTTTTTAAAAAAAAATAAAAAATCTTTATCTTTATCCAATAAACATGATAAACTGTACCAAATTATTCACATTAAATGGTTAAAAGGTGCTGAATAACATTTGGTGTTGCAGGCCAAACACAAGACTTTTTTCGTTAAAAAGCCCAAATATTTGTTACTTTGAAATAAATTCACAATTAACATTTTAAAACATTGTTTTACATTTTTATTTCAGCTAGTTCCATTCATTCATTCATTCATTCATTTTCTTTTCGGCTTAGTCCCTTTATTAATCCGGGGTCGCCACAGCGGAATGAACCGCCAACTTATCTGGCATTTGGACTGTCTTTGGACTGTGGGGGAAACCGGAGCACCCGGAGGAAACCCACGCAACCACGGGGAGAACATGCAAACTCCACACAGAAATGCCAACTGGCCCAGCCGGGGATCGAACCAGCGACCTTCTTGCTGTGAGGCGAACGTGCTACCCACTAGGCCACCGTGGCGCCTCAGCTAGTTCCAAGGAAATCTAATTTTAATTTAGTTTGAAGGGGCATTTCACTCAAGAATAAACATTTGCTGTTAATGAACTCACCCTCAGGCCATTCATAGCAAATGAGACTTTTTTTTCTTCTTCTTCAGCAGAACATAAAAGAAACGGTGCTCCTTAAAATGATTAATATTAAAAAAGTGAGCGGTTGGACATCATTTACAAAATTACTTTCAATCCACATCTTTGGCAAACCGTCCTGAGCGTATTTAACAGTCAGGAGCTCACAACTTCTGGGTTTAAATACTCTCTGATTTTGAAATACTCTAAAATGTCTTCATTTTATGAAACTGTATCAAACCTTTGAATACTGTTGAGTATGTGGTCCTTGGAGGGTTGGCACGGTGGCTCAGTGGTTAGCACTGTTGCCACACAGTAAGAAGGCGTTCTCTCCGTGTTCATGTGGGTTTCCTCCAGGTGCGCCGGCTTCTCTCACAGTCCAAAGACGTGCAGTATAAGTGAAATGAATAAACAATTGGCAGTAGTGTATGAGTGTGTGTGATTGTGTATGAGTGTTTCCCAGTACTGGCTTGCGGCTGGAAGGGCATCCACTGCAGAAATTACATGCCTGCAATAGGTGGTGGTTCATTCCACTGTGACGACCTCTGAAATGGAGACTAAGCCGAAGGACATCGAATGCATGAATGTGGTCCTTAGATACAAAAAATGTGATAATACCTTTTCTAATAGCATACATCCTCATAGAATAAACCACAGCATAAACATTGATCTGCTACTTGAATTCAGAGCGTAAAGTTAACTCCCAAGCGCCAAAATGTAAGTAAAAATTTGCATTATTCAGTATATAAAATTGTGTCATCAGTTGGAAGATATATATTTTTTAATGTGATCACTCACCCAAATACGTGATGGTTCATCCAAATTTACTCACCCTGCAGCCATCTAAAATGTAAGCCACTTTTCTTTTTTTTTTTACAGCAGCAGAGCATTAAACAACATTTTTAGCTGAAATGCTTGACAGTCCTTGATGATTCATTAAATACAAGTCGGTGGCTACTGGCACTCTGAGAGATCAAAATTAAATGTTTACCCCTGGCATTTGATGATACATTAAGGTCTTATGAAGTGAAACAATAATTCTGTGCAAGAAACTGAACATTATTTACAGCATCATTACAGCCTTGGCAGATGATCCCGAGGGGCCTTCATTACTAAAATAATACTTTAAGATCATTTTACACCATTTTCAATTTTGTTGTCTTCTGCAGGAGTTCATTGTTTAGCAAGAAAGTCTGATTGTATGAATTACCCTTCACTTTAGGGCTGTGCAATGTGATGATATAAATCATACGATTATAAATAAAGTCTATCGTTTCATATTATACTTTATTGTTTATTTTGTTGTGTGTGTCACAAAATACATTGTGGTTAGACTTTTCTATAATTTATGAGCCCAATTTTTATCACGGGTGGAGACAGAAACATGATTAACAGCATCTTGAGATTGTTGCGTTTTTGAAAACAATTTTTACATTTTAAATCTTATTTAGTGATATTTTGACATTTTATGTTTGACCTGTAATCATTAGTTTTTGAAAAGTGTTTTATATTTCATTCATATTTAATATTTCTACATTTTTAATCAAACATTTGCCTTGAAGTCCTGTATAAAAAAGTCTATAAGTACTTTAAAATGTAAAATATAAGTAGTCCTTAACACAATTTATTTTTTAAATGAATAATTGATTGAATTTACAGATTGAATTTACATTTGAGCTTTTATTGTGATCTGTGTACAGCTGAAGTCAAAGTTATTAGTCCTGTTACCTCCTGTGAATTCTTTTTTCTTTTTCAAGTATTTCCCAAATGAAGTGTAACAGAGCAAGGAAGTTAGCACAGTATTTTCAATAATATTTTTTTTTCTTCTAGATAAAGTCATATTTGTTTTATTTTGGATGGAATAAAACCTTTTTTTTTAATAGCCATTTTAAGGTCAAATTTATTAGCCCCGTTAAGCCATATTTTAGATTTCTTTTTTATAATAATATATTTTTGTCTACTGAACAAACCAAAGTTATACAGTGATTTGCCTGATTACCCTCATTAAATTAACCTAGTTAAGCCTTTAAATTGCGCTTTAATCTGAATACTATTAGGGCTTTTGCAATTAATCGCAGTTGCAAAAGAATTGCAATTTAAGCACATGCAATTTCTAAACCGCGTAAGGCTGCAATTTTATCTATTAGTTTATTTTGATTCTTGTTCTTGTGCACATGATTTTAATATATTAACCAATCAGAGCTGATGCAGCACACCAGGCAATTACAGCTGAGCTGGAGAAAGATGTTAACAAATCAGAGCTCACTCCGCACACAACGAAGTTGAGCGGGAGAACAGAATAGGTGGTTTTGATTCACGTTAGTTTTATTCATTGTTATGACTGGAATTGAGGTTAGTTAATCTTTATTTTTTCATGTTGTCTATTTTTAAGATTAGTTAGTACTACTGTTTACAGTATGTTTTTAACTAGAGTTACGGTTAGTTAATCTCAATTTATTTTATGTTGTCTGTTTTAAAGACAATTTTACTACAGTTTTGTTTATTAAACTTAATACTATGTTATTTCATTGTAAAATGTTTTGTTATGCACTTCTTGTGCACTGAATACATTTAGAATGTATGTCGCTTGTTTCAAAAAGCAAAAACAGCTGCCAAAATCACAGATAAAATCGCAATCGCAATATTCGTTAAAAAAAAAATCGCAATATGATTATTTTGTCCATATTGCACAGCCTTAAATACTATTATCTTAAAAAAATATCTTATGTAAGGGCGCCACGGTGGCGTAGTGAGTAGCACGTTCGCCTCACAGCAAGAAGGTTGCTGGTTCGAGCCTCGGCTGGGTCAGTTGGCATTTCTGTGTGGAGTTTGCATGTTCTCCCCGTGGTTCCGTGGGTTTCCTCCGGGTGCTCCGGTTTCCCCCACAAGTCCAAAGACATGTGGTATAGGTGAATTGGGTAAGCTAAAATTGTCCGTAGTGAATGAGTGTGTATGGATGTTTCCTGGAGATGGGTTGCAGCTGGAAGGGCATCCGCTGCGTAGAACAAATGCTGAATAAGTTGCCGGTTCATTCTGCTGTGGTGACCCTGGAATGATAAAGGGACTAAGCCGAAACGAAAATAAATGAATGAACATCTTATGTACTGTCATCATGGCAAATTCTTTCTGTTACACAGAAATTGGGGGGTGAAATATACAGGGGTACTAATAATTTTGTTATCAGGACTGAAGATAGCTTGAGATTAGAAATTTTTGTCATATTGCCAACCCTACTTCACCTTAATCAAAGAGACCTTCAACGTTTTCATACAATTCCCCACCAGACACTATCATAGCAAGCTGTTTAGTCAAATGTTGACACGGGCTTACCTCTGCTCTTGTATGTGAAGCACATTCACAACTAACAAGCTAATTACAGCTGTAATGACGTCATTACAGTCCCTTGCCAATCATGATGATAATAAACGAGACCCGTTTTCATTCGGCAGCCCGAGTCAACCTGGCCTCCAGAGTGTGCTTTCTTGCAGAAGAAAGCGGTTGTGAACTGAATATGAGGTGTAATGAGCATCAGTCAAGCACAGCAGCACCATATGTCTGCGAAACGTTCACACGCGCCGTTGTGTGTGTCTAATCGTGCTCGTCAGCTCTGCCTTTCAGCCTGTGCTGCCATGTTTGGCTCAACTTTTTTTTATGTGAATTAAACTGTAAATAAATTGCAGCCAGCAGGCCTTCAGCTCAAAGCTCTGGCCCCTTTAATCTTCCCGCTTTCTTCCTTTTTCGTGTTTTCTCTCGTCTGCCTAACCATCCCTGACAGGGTAAGCGCGTAGAGGTAGGCTGCCTGTCGGCCGGGGGGCAAATTTAAACAAACGAGAGAAATAAAAGAGGGAGCTTTGGAGGAGAAGGGGGGAAACTGACAGCTTCTGTGGAGGAGAGTAATTACAGTCCAGAGAGAAATTAACTCAGCCGGATGGAGGAGAGAAACAGAAGACAGAATAAAAGAGGGGCATACGAGACAATAGTTCAAGTGTTTTGGATGTCGAGAGCAGGGCAAAACAACAGTGTGATTTTTCAGGGTGGGAAGCAAGACAAACAGGTGAATCTGGCAACGACACAATTTACTTAAAAAAATTAAATTATAAAGGTAGAGGGGGGGGGTTGCTTAAAGGAAACAGTTTTTAACCACCATTGTAATATTTTGACATTATTGTGACGACAATTAGGATCAGGAAACTGTTTTTGTTCATTCATTCATTCATTTTCTTTTCGGCTTAGTCCCTTTATTAATCTGGGGTCGCCACAGCGGAATGAACCGCCAACTTATCCAGAATTTGTCCACGCAGTGGATGCCCCTCCAGCTGCAACCCATATCTGGGAAACATCCATACACACTCATTCACACTCATACACTACGGACAATTTAGCCAACCCAATTCACCTATACCATGTCTTTGGGTTTGTGAGGGAAACAGAGCACCCGGAGGAAACCCACACAACCACGGGGAGAACATGCAAACTCCACACAGAAATGCCAACTGACCCAGCCGAGGCTCGAACCAGCAACCTTCTTGCTGTGAGGCGAACGTGCTACTCACTACGCCACCGTGGCGCCTGTTTTTGTTCAAATAATGGATAAATATGACTAAAATGTTAAAGTTAAAAAAAGAAAACTTAAGAAAAGTTCTATCCATAAAAGAAGACTAGAAATGATGATTTCCTCAAAAATAACATTGTTTATTGGAAACCGTTTTTAACCACTATTGCAATATTTTGGCATTATTTTCATGACAATTAGGAATGCAAGAAATTAAGTGCTTTTGTTCTAATATTGCATGAATATGACTAATATGGGCGACACTGACTTAGTGGTTAGCATTGTCGCCTCACAGCAAGAAGGTTGCTGGTTCGAGCCCCAGCTGGGTCAGTGGGCGTTTCTGTGTGGAGTTTGCATGTTCTCCCCGTGTTGCCGTGGGTTTCCTCAGGGTGCTCTGGTTTCCCCCACAGACCAATATTTGTGAATTGAATAAATTAAATTGCCTGAAGTGTATGTGTTTGAATGATTGTGTATGGATGTTTCCCAGTACTGGGTTGCAGCTGGAAGGGCATCTGCTGTGTAAAACATATGCTGGAATAGTTGGCGGTTTATTTCAATGTGATGACACTTAATGAATAAAGGGATGAACCTAAAGGAAATTAAATGGATGAATAAATGAGTAATATGTAAAGTGAAAAAAAAAAGAAAAAAAGAAAAGCTCTGTCCATCAGACTAGATATTATGATTTTTCTAAAAAATAACATTTGTTTTATCACTTAATATTGATAATATTTTGGAAGTGTATATATAATTCTGAAGACTGGAGTAATGGCTAGGCATGGGCCGGTATAAGATTCTGACGGTATGATAACCTTGGATAAAAATGTCACGGTATATATGTAAAAAAATGTCTTAAATATATTATATTAAAATGTCTGGGTAAAAAACGTTTAACTTTTTCCCTCTTTGAACAGAATATATTTATATTTATATAATATATTTTGGAGCACTAAACATGTCAGGCTAAATAATTACAATGAATCATTGACGTGGGGCGCCACGGTGGCGTAATGACTAGCACGTTCGCCTCACAGCAAGAAGGTCGCTGGTTCGAGCCCCGGCTGGGTCAGTTGGCATTTCTGCATGGAGTTTGCATGTTCACCCCGTGGTTGTGTGGGTTTCCTCCGGGTGCTCCGGTTTCCCCCACAAGTCCAAAGACATGTGGTATAGGTGAATTGGGTAGGCTAAATTGTCCGTAGTGTATGAGTGTGTATGGATGTTTCCCAGAGATGGGTTGCGGCTGGAAGGGCATCCGCTGTGTAAAAAAAAAAAATATGCTGGATAAGTTGGCGGTTGATTCCGCTGTGGTGACTCTGGATTAATAAAGGGTCTAAGCCGACAAGAAAATGAATGAATGAATCATTGACTTCTGCTGTCTTCATTAGTCTCAAAAACACAGACTTCTTTACAACTGTTGTCCTAAAAAGCTAAAATAATATGTAAAGAAGAAAACGTACACATACCTTAAGAACGGTATTTCAGAAAACTTTTATTTTAAAAACCTTGACTTTTCCAAACCACGGTAAACCTTGAAAACAGTTTTCATCCTATGGCTAGTAATGGCTGTCGGAAATTTAGCATCACGGATGTATTTTAAAATGCATAGTTGTTGTTTAGTTTGTTTCACTGTATTTTAGATTGAATAAATAAAAAGAACATAAATGCAGATATAGTGAGAATATGGGATGTCTTCTAAGTGAATGAGCGAACAAACTTTAATAAATAAATAAAAATAAGGGCAGCACAGTGGCTCAGTGGTTAGCACTGTCGCCTCACAGCAAGAAGGTTGCTGCTAGTGATGGTTCGTTCTTGAACGATTTGTTCATTTTTAACCAATCTTTAATATGACTCGGGAACGACGAGTCCTCTCAGGGAGTGATTCGTTCATCCGCGCATGCGCAGATTGCGCACAGATGTGCAGGTTTCGTTCATTTTTCAAGTCTTTTAATTCATTAATCACGCGAAAGACACAAGCCAATCATATGCGTTTAGAGTCGGAAAGAGATTTGATCCGTTCATGTATCGAGTCCTCTGTTTGAGTCACTCGGTCATCACGTGAAAGACAAAAGCCAATCATATACATTTAGAGCCGGAAAGAGATTTGATCTGTTCACCTTCCGAGTCCTCGGTCCGAGTCGTTCAACACGTGAAAGACACAGAAGCCAATAGTATGCATTAAGAGCCAGAAAGAGATTTGATCCGTTCACCTCCCGAGTCCTCGGTCTGAGTCATGTCTCTTTACATTTTGTCACGTGATGAACGAACCAGAAGACTCGAAAGGTAAACTAGTCATGGCTCCTTTCGGCTCAGACTGTGTACATTGGTTGAGATTATATGGACTGTCCGTGTGACGTGAACGAACCACTGAAATTTGAAGACATGAAGAGGTGAGCTGAGCAAAGAGGCAAAAATATCTTCATAGACAAAAGAGCAGGCAAACAGTGAATGATTATTTTCTCTTATAGCATTCTATTTATGAATTGTTTGTAGTGTGATCAACATTTGGGCTAGTTGAACATGTGTTTGGAAGCAATTCGTAACAGTTTAATAATATATTGGCAAATTGAACGAAATGACTCGAAAAAAGATTCGTTCATCTCGATGAACGAGACTTAAAGATCCGAGTCAGTAAAATGATCCGAACTTCCCATCACTGGTTGCTGCTTCGAGTCCCGGCTGGGCCAGTTGGCATTTCTGTGTGGACTTTGCTTGTTTGTGTGGGTTTTCTGCTGGGTGCTCTGGATTCCCCCACAGTCCAAAGACAAGTAGTATAGGTGAATTGGGTGAACTAAATTAGCTGTACTGTATGAGTGTGTATAGGTGTTTTTCAGTACTGTGGCTGGAAAGGCATCCGCTGTGTAAAACATATGCTGGAATAGTTGGCAGTTCATTCCGCTGTGGCAACCACTGATAAATAAGGGACTAAGCTGAAGGAAAACTAATAAATGGATGATAAATGAATAAATAAATAAATAAAATAACAGTAATGCAATAATTTTGTGCAATCCAGGGGGCTAAAATGTCCAAAAAAGGAAAAAACCCACCATAAAATTCCACCATAAAAATACTGTTTATGTACAACACTGAACATTGTGCATTGTGTCTGACCTGCTTGTGCTGTTTTTTTTTTCTCTGATTTCTCATTACTGGCAAGCTGTACGGTTACAGTGAGCATAACATGGAGGTTGTGCATTTAAAATGACGAAAGAGATCTAGAGAGAGAGAGGGGGGGAGAGGGAGAGAGATGAAAGGCTGAGAAATGACTTTCTGGTCTGCTTCATATGTCTGATATACTTCTGATGCTCAATCAGCTTCTCGAGGAGCTGCTCTGTAATTCAGTTAAATTATAGCTAGGCTCATATTTAGCATTTGTCATGCGAGTTTGTCTTTTACGTTTGGTAAATATTACATGTAAATCATGAATGGAGTGTGGTATAAGCTCTTAGCTCTTTGAAAAATGAGCCCCATTTCAATTAATTTGAGTTATAAAGGTTTATCAGAGCAAAAGTAAAGGGCTTTAGAGGCTGCTGATGGGAAGTGAATAATGAATAAGTGAATACCCCCCACATCCCCCAGTCCAATCATAATCTGGACCAGGATTCATTCTCTATCACCACGTCAGAAGGCGCCTCTCTCCAACATCATACTCTGATACATGCTGCAGTGGCTATTATACATTGAATGGTTGGAATTAATGAGCCATCACTTCCCATTCTGTATATAAATGTCTAGTTCTGCCCACCGAGAGGCCTAAAAGGGGAATCTAAATATAAAAATGTTGAAAAATTGGTGACATTTCATTTCTGTGCTGGAAAACTGGGCTATGTTTACACAACCCTCTGGAGTCCAAGCAGAGTGTAGGGGAGACAACAAATATTTAACAATTAATTTCATTTTTTAAAGTCAGGTTTTGGCCTGAAACTGCTGTGCCGAGAACATAATTTGTAATGAAAAATGTGTTGATGTAGAAAAATGCAAAGCAGAAGCATTTTAATCAGTAGGCAGCGACTTTTAGACCTCACTGGGTGTAATGGTTGGGAAAGTTTCACAGTTGAAATTGATTGACAGATTCTTTCGTTATTGCTTTTGCCCAAGCATGAAATGCCCATTTAGTTGATGCAGGGATGGATTAATCTGTTTGTGGAGACCAACCATAAAAAATCATGATTTAAATTAGGTTCTGTACTATCATTTTTTGAAATGCTGTCATTATGTTTGACAGGTCTGCAAAAGTTTTTACTTCAGAGCTGTTTCAATCTCGCACATCCGGCCAACAGATTATGAGTGTGTACTCCTGTCTGGGTGACAACGTTAGAGGCATCTGTCTATTTAACATTTTTATTACACAGTGAAATATTAACAGTGGTCATGCTTCACAGTACATGGTTTAATTCAAGTCTTTGATGAACACCAAAATGAGCAAGAGTAACAATATTAATTGTTGCTCTTTAAAGAAGGCACTTAATTAAAAACGGCTCCCACCTCTCAACCTTATCACCGTTTTGTCTGGGAGTCTCACACCACAGTAGGCTGCTCGTGTTTGGCTTTACAAATCATCAGTTGTACAAACTACAAAGTGTGCTAATGTGATGAGTTATCTCTGCTAATCTTGCCAAAAGCACTGAGACTCCAGGGATCGTTACGAGCCCACAAATTCCAGTTGCTGGCAGCTTCTGACCTCTAGAGCTCATGGGAAATGTAAGCCGGTCCCAGCGACGTCTCTGTGGGATCCAGACTGACGTGAGAGAGTGAGTGGCTGTGCCCGTGAGTGCGTGAAAGAGTATGGTAGCGTGTAGAGGACGCCACTGGAGATGTGCACTCCTGCTCTTGTTCTGTGGCTTGTTCTGAGACCACATCTCGAGTCTGGTTTCCCAATCCTGTGGTTGTTCCTGTTCCCGCCAACCCTCTGCTGCTCTTTTTGTGCCTCTCCCAGGCAGAGCTCAGCTTTACCGCAAGAGCCAGCAAGTTTTTTCCTAGAAACACCGTGGACACCCTAGGGTCCCTGTACCACAGCATCCCAACCCCTCTGGGCACGAGTGTGAACACATTAATAGTCACCAGGCTGAGCCATGGATAAATGGCCTCCTTCCGAGCCGCCGGCAGTGCAGCGGCACCGAGCTCAGTGAGCGACACGCAGGGCAGCAAGAGCAGCAGTACATAACAGTAAAAGAAGACTATACCTTCCACCCAAAGAGGAACCCCCACACTGCCCTGCACCTCCCACAGACCGGCCTGCAGATCCAACACATCAAGCAAGTCAACCACCACCCACAGAAGCCGACTGCGCACCTCCTGCTTCCTACGGAGGGGTGTCATGTAATCGGCTCCTGTCAGGATGAGGAACAGCGAGGGCAGGCACACTGAGAGTAGAAGAGTCAGCGTCTTGCGGGCAAGAGGATCCGGCGGTCGTCTCTCCTGTCTGTAGTTCTGACACACGAAAAACAGCTTCAGCTGCAGCAGCGAGAGGAAAAGGAACCAGAGAGCATTGGCGAAACCCCGGCGGGGAGAGCGAGCCTCTGAAACCACGCCGGCGGAAACGAAGCGCAGCGCTAGTAGGAAACACAGGTCACCCAGTGCAACAGCTACACATGGCCATACTGGAGGTCGGGCTCCGCCTCGAGGTCCCAGCATGCTCTGCTCCAGCAGGTAGAGGTCAACCACAGCCATCGTGCTTACTGTCACCAGAGTAGACACGCACACCTGGGGCGAAGGCAACATGCTTGAGGTAAAAGAAGAAACAAGGACATGGTCAGACTCTGATGACTCATTAAGGACAGAAAATAGGATGGTTTTAGAGGTTATATCTTGATAAGGACATGGCATCATTATGTGCTATTACAAGACTGCAGTGTACTGAGAGTAGTCTGATTTTAGAGCAAATTAGCCATCAAAGTGCATGTTCATAATGCTGTTTATGGCTTTGCAGAATAGACCATCTTTAGGACTGAGCAATTTGTAAGTTTTTCTGTAGCATGCAGCATCAACAATAGGCTATTCATAGGCTTTCTTTGAAACGTCTTCATTGTTCAGCAATGTTTAACTAGGAGCGATTTTTCTATTTCCATCGAGATATCAAAGGTAGTTACTGAATGTCTGCACTGAAGGTCTTGACAAATGTTGTTTGCAGTCCTGTGCGATTTTTACGATTCATGGCATTTCAAAGGCTTGTTCGTTTGCAAAGCCAGTGACATTGACAGGATTAGTTAGATAAGGTTTGTGGCAGTACTGAGCATAAGCATTTTCCTGTTTTAGACACAGTCTTAGGGTGGTCAGGGTCTTTTTTTTTTTTTATCATCCCTTTCTACCAGAACAAGCATATCTTTCAACTTCCAGTCTGATACATTTTCCCAACTGATGGCTCTAATATGATAGAATGTCACAATCAATTACTATGTTTACAAATATGACTTCATAACTCTTCATAAATTTCAGTTCCTTCATCCTTGCAAATGTTCCATTTTTTTTCTACGTACTACATAGCGTTCATGTCAACTCTTGTTCCCTTATTAATAAGTTATATCAAAGGGAATCTAGGCTGCCTTTCAAAGCCACTTTTCCTCATGGTTTCCTGTAAGTGCGGGCTTGTTGCATATTACAGCATTTAATTGTCTTTGGAATCATGGCTTTGTCTTTAGATCAGATGTGATTCTCTGGCTTGTTTTGTAGAGGGACGCTTTGGGCCACCTGCACAATGGCGATGCTCAATCTTAATACTGTCCGAGAGGTGTTGTCATAACACTGCATACTGATGTTGATTTTATTCATGTTTCCTCCGGCCATATTTCAGCAGTGGACAGTATAAAACGGCGCTATTGATTAATGTAGAGAAATGATTGCAGGCTTTATGGTGAAATCGAAAGCAGGCCATCTCCAAAGGATGAACCTATTGGATGGTACACAATGTAGCTTCTGCTGACCATTTGTGCATGACATGGATCTGATAACACCTCTGATAGATGACCTATTACCTATGGAAATCATTCCTTATTAAAATCATTAAAATGGGAGGGATTTGGATTCTGTTTAACATCAGGAACTTTAAAAATGAGACTTATTGTCTTTATATCGCCCCAATATGACGATGGACACACTATACCTTCCTAAAGTTCTGTCCAAACAGCTTCAAAAAGATGGTTTTCATCATAGGTGCCCTTTAAAAGATTTATATAAATCTACACTCTTAAAATAACTTTTTTTTTGGCATCAATGGTTCCAGGAAAAACCATTAACATTCAAGGAACCCTTTGCATTGCACAAAAGGTTTGGTACAGTGGAAAAAAAAAAGTTTTATTTTAGAAACTCTTCAGTGAAAAGGTTATTTGGAAATCTAAAAATGCATCTTCTATTAGATCACTGCCTACAAAAACATCCTTATGGAGCCTTTTCACAATGTACAAAGACTGTTACAAAAAATGTTCAGAAAAGATTGGGAGTGAGTAAATGAGATATAGTTTTCATGTTTGGCTGAAAGATCCGACTGCTACTCTTGCTGGTCCTAAAGACCCATTAGTTACATGTAGGTGCATAGTGTTGAAGGGAAAAGTGTTGAAGAGTGAGGTGAAATGGAAATTGAATGGGGTGAGAGAGGAGAGAGCAAGTTTGTGATTCATTCCCTTGGCTTTTTACAGACCTAATAAAGTGTTACGGCATGATGGTAATAGTTCATAAATAAGCTAAGGGATATGAAGAAGGAAAGAGTGACGGGTGCAACACAAAAAGCACAGGCGACCTGCTCTGGGAAAAAGGAGATGTTGTGTTGGGGAACCGTTGATGAGAATGGGAATGGAAATATATTCATAGCTTGGGAACTGTAGAAATTAAACGCATTAATACGAAGTGTGGAGGAAATGAAGGGAGTATGTTGGTAAATGACCTAGAATGATTAATCTTCTGTGAGCCCTGTGGAATGAAAAGAGAGTGTGCGTCACTAATATCTGATTTTGACTGTAGACTTTATTTTTGTCTCTGCTGCTGATTTTTCTCCTTTGGAATTCAATTGTATCCAATAATCTCAGGCTGTGACAATTGAACTTAGAAGTGGCCACATGCTCCTGAAGAAAAAAGCTTTGGCACAGGACGCCGCATCTTTCATTTCAAATCTGAAAAACGATAGACGGCAGTTATTTTAGGCCAAAAAAAAAAGAACTGAAACCCTGAAGGCTTGCCTGCAGGTGTGGAGCTTATCCTTTGACTGTCACTGTCAGCACATAATTCATCAGGTTTTCAAGTCACTTGGATGATACGGTGTTGTTTTCTCAAAGCACAGCGGTAATGACTAGAATTCAGTACTTTCAGCCAGTGCATCCCTAAGTATAAATGATTGCTTAAGGCCGCAGGTTAAAATGTGTAATTTCATGCAATTTTACTTTGTACAAATGTGTTCTTTCATCTGCAATTCAACAAAATATACCTTCAAGTTTTTTGATGTAAAGGGACTAACATTAATTTAAGTAAATAGTGCATTTTGAACAATTGGAGCAATTTTGGTCAATGAATATTTACTTTTTATATGTTGTAGTGATTGTGTTTTTTAGTGTCCAAAACAACTAAATCATTGTATCGTAGATTCTTAAAGGGATAGCTCACACAGAAATTAACATTTAATATTAAATTAATCACCTTAAAGAATGTGGTAAAACTTTTTTAGCAAATCTATGGTCCTTGGATGTCATAAAACACAAGTCGATAGCTAACAACACTTTGAAGGCCAAAAAACATACAGGCACATCAAAATAAATCCTTGTCATGCCTGACAATAGATTGTGGTCTTATAAAATGACTAGTGTGAAAGAAACTGAACAGTATTTACTATATTCTCTTTAATCCACCTCAACAAATGGTTTAAATATGTTCACAATAGTCTTGAATGCTTCAATATTTTCCTTCTCAAAGTGGCGGTAACTGTTGACTTGCACTTTATTCAATTTAAGATTTTATTTATTATTCCACTAAAAGTCAGCTACATTTTGGATTTCCTGAAGGATGAGTAAACTGAGATTTTCATATTGCATGAGCTATAGCTTAAAGCAAAAATCGCAATTGATCATTAATATCTGCAGTGATTTATTTGGATTTAAAGAGATATTTGACAAAATAATAATTTAAAAAAAATGTTTCTCAAATTATTTTTATCTAGGCCTGCTATAGATTATAAAAAAGTTATTGGGTTTGAAATTGAGGATGTTTTGAGGATGAAATTAATGTAATCTTTAGCAGCCTGGACTATTTTGTTGGTCAAGTAATGAAATGAAGTGTGGGGGAATGTAAAAGCTTCTACAATTAACACTCTAAAATATTACTCATTAGGCTATTACTACTAGTCAAGCTTAAATATAGTGTGCTAAATATTATAAATGTTTTAATTGCTGTGTTCAAGTGCCCATAATCACGTCTAGCTCTCATTCCTGGAGATGCTCTGAGCTGGACTCGTGCCACATGCCCTCATTTACGAGTAAACGACTGAAAATGTCCGTCGGTAATGTACCATTGAATCATTCCCACACAGAGAAGATCATCAGTACAGTGAAAGAGAGAGAGAGAGAGAAAGCATCAGTGTTCGCGAATAAATGGCACCATCTGTCTTGATGCTTGTAAGTGTCGTACCACTGCAGGACGTGTGTGTGTTCAGATCTCAGCCGCTTCAATTAATAACCACATTGCGACAGGTGTCAATACCATACGAACGGGCAGTTGTCAATCTCTCCGATGAGCTTTTGAAGTTTTAGGACTTGAAAGCTACATGAATAATTCAATGTCAAGTTGCAAGAGAGCTCAACTTCACGTAAGAAGGATTAAATAAAGTAGAGAGTAGATATTTACCCCACAGCATGAAGACTTGACAGAGCAATCTCAAGACCAGAACAAACCTGCTGGCATCAAGACGCTATCATCTAAATCCAGAGTCCGAACGAGTCCAGTAACGAGACCGCACGGTTCCTCGGCATATCTGGACGTGGAAAATGATCCCGAGAAGTCCAGTTCAAAGGCTACATTGTCCATAATATAACCCCAGACGCGCAGTTGAACCTATTCTGGCGAAGTGATGAGGAAGCGAGCCGACTTTCTTTGTCGCAAAACCCTTATATAATCGGCATGGGCTTTATTCCGGTATCGCGTCTCGAGCTCGAGGCTCCTTCCCGGTCCATCCAGACTCTCTCAGGCGGCTGCGATGTAGATTTTTTGCGGGCTGAGGAGTAGAAGTCGGTCAGAAGTGCGCTAGAAACGTGCTATCCGCTGAACGCCTACCGAAAGCTCCTTTTCTCCGAGTCTCTCGATGTCTTCTTCATAGTTCACTAAGGAAAGAAGGGAAAGAGCGCGTCGCGAGACAGTTTATGATTGCAGTGTGTCATTTGTAGGCAGCTTACGTGCACTTGTACCCCTCCCTCACTCTCTCCCTCCTCTCTCTCTCTCTCTCTCTCTCTCTCTCTCTCTCTCTCTCTCTCTCTCTCTCTCTCTCTAACTCCACCGCTTATAGTTGCTTCTCTCGGATTTCACTTCAGATCGCAGGCGGGCAGATTTGAATGGCCTCGTGCATATTGTATGGGAGTCACCATCCGGATGGGTCCCTGCTACTAATTACTGCTGCTACCGCAATCACTGCTGCGATAATTACATCGCTCTGTTCTGGAGAAAACAACACCCCCGATGTCCCTGCTGTTGGTGACGAATTGATTGTGTGGTGAGATGAACTGGAAGAGGGCTTTCAGATTTGTTATTTAACAAACACTTACTACTTTTTTTTGTTTGTTTTTAATCTATAACAACTAATTGCAAGGAGAGTCCCAGGGCTTCGTGTTCATGCAATTGCATTGATTATGAATTTTGCTGCAGTGTTTGTGTAATTACATGCATAGATCTTTAAAGGTGCGCTTTATATAAGATCAAATAGTTTGAAAGGTCCACGCCCATCAAAAGCTGAATTTTATTTTTTTTTGGAAATGGGTCACACGTAGACCTACTTTAGTGTTCATTTTTCTAGATAGTCAGCATAGTCAAGTGAGTGTTCAATTGAACGTTTAAAATGTAAAAAACAATTCAAAATCCTATCCTTACCTAATTCTGGGTTATCTCAATTCACATTCACACTGTTTATAATTGATCTGATGTTAGGTATTAATCCTGATATATGAGGATTCACTCTGTACAATGCTAAAACCTTTGTTGAAGTCTTTATTTGCATATTAGCTATGTCATTTCATTGCATGCAAAAAGACACTAGTGTTGTGCATGGTCTTTGACTGCCTAATGTTATTATTTATATATTTTAGACATGTGCATATCGCATTCGTTTGCATTAAATGATTTAATGATTTAATAAAAGAGTTTCTTTTTGTGCCTGCCACTAGCACACCCTTTGAAAGACTTAAAATTACAGAAGTATGAAAAGTATGTTGGTTATAAAAGTTTTATATCATTACATTTATTTTTAAATATAAAAAAGATTTTTAAATATCATTTCTTCTGTCAAGCATTGCATTATTTAGCATCTTATCGCATATCACATTTTTCTTGTTGCATAGCTCAAGTAAGAAGAAAACTGTATTCGCTCCAGTTGGTGCTCTTTACATCACTATTTACCATGTTTCCCCTTAAACTCTGAAATGGCTGTTTACATAATACACACAGTATTTCCATTACTGTCCAAAGCACATGAAAATGAGGCATATTTTATGTCAGTTGCTTAGCATCTAGCTGGAATATTCTAACACTGCTTCATTTCACACTGCACATTTTTGGCAATGTAATGTGGGAACAGGTTTTCAAAACCACTGGTAAAAAAAAAAGCAGTGCTAACTCCTTCTAAATGCTTACAAGTGTTCCTTTGAAAGCAGTGTTTAGAATGACGATAACCTGAGGTTAAGTACAATGTGAAAAGCCCACTAATGGACATTTTATACATACAGAATGAACAGTACTTTTGAAAATGTAATAATCATGTACTTTCGTCAAATGGCACAAATCTGCAGCCTACTAAAAGCTGATTTCGTTTTTGGAAACGGGTCACAGTGATCTCTGGCTATTTTTTTCTACATAATTATAATTGTCAATTGAGATTTAAATTGAGCAAAACATTGCAAAAATAGTGATAATGTCTTGCATTAGAGTATTTGGAATGTCAATCGGTGCTTGTGTTTTGAAATTAAAACCCATTTTTAGTACATTATTGTAAAAATTATGGCACAAATAATACATTCATGCCCATACCTAGAAATGCTTAAACTTTTATGCAGCTGGATAATTATGAAAATATTTGTACCCCAAAGAGACATTGAATCATTTCAATCCAAAAGGAACAAGTATTTCCATCTATATACCAATTCCTGTGAGCCTAACAATCATCATTCTTGAAATATCATGCCCTAAACATGGCTTCCTATAAAAGAGATTTGTTGGAAATAATTAATACTTCAGGGGACTGAAAAAATGTGTAAAGCTTAAAGAAAATAAGCAAGCTGTGAGCGTAGTGTACCTTACAACAGCAGCCTTCTCTGATTTAACATGCACCGATTCTATCAAAAAAATACACAGTCTTTTTTTAATTATGTAGAGTAAGGAGGAAAAACCGGGAAAACTTAATATGAATGAGTTTGAGGTCGAAGCTGCTCTTGCATGATCAGAGCGACAGGAGATTGAGCTGAATCTCATTATTATCCGTTAAAATTTTCCCACAACTGCCCTGACAGGCCAGTTCCCGCTCCCTTTATGGCCTATCTGAAATCAAAGGTCTTTCTTCTTGTATCCTTTCTTTACAACGTTCACCTCATTTATTCATGGTGAGGGGTCATCTTGGAGTTTTAATCAGCCAGATGGGGAAGAAAGGCATAGAAGGCAAAGTCATCTTTCTTGTCACGGTTCGCTATGCGCACCACTGGTTTCCAGACATTTTCCGTTCCTTGCCTTCATATTTTTTTTTTGCCATACGTTTGCTCCACCCACTACTCCATTCTCTCACTCACACTCTCTCTCTCTCTCTCTTTCAATCCCCGTGGGGCTGAAGTTGTTGAAGGTCACTCTGATCTGGCTAGATTTCAGCACGGAGGGTGTGAGAAAGGCAGAGAAAATGAGACAACAAGCATCCAGCAGTGCACAGTCAACACTTTCGCCTTCATAAAGTTGGTAAAAAATGCCTGATTGGTGCCCCAGGTGTGCACTGGCAGAAACCCGTCCCAAGACATCCCTCACTGCATCCATCTGCCACGCATTAGAGCTCTTAGCAGACACCACACACATGCTCCAGCCACCGCAAAACAATCTGCAATATTCTCACAATAAGAGCACATCTTGACTCTCAGTTCTCCATCATAAATCTGTGCCTTAACCTCCCACTTTTATGTCTGGAACTTAAAACATCTATAAATCTTCCCATTTAGAGCCAGCCCTGGAATCAGCTGATAATGATACTCCGTTAATTATCAGTCTTTCTGATTAACCGACTGAGCTCTGATAAGATAAGACGCCCTCTGATGCGATGTAATTCTCAGAAGAGCGGGTCTGAGGAATTGAGTTTAATAACATACGTTTAATGAAATCTTTTCACACTCGCTGATTTTCATCAGACGACGGCATGGATATGGCTCCCTCAAAGCATTTGTTGTCCTTCTTTGTCAACTATTTCCATGCCGCAGAGCCTCATGCTGTGTCTAAGACCTTCACCCTGCATTTTATTATCTGTAAATAAATTTGTTTTTTGCTTTTAATAAACTGATTTCAATGCAGCACGTCTCTTATCTTCAAGGACGTGGAGTGGAGTGGTTGGCCAGTGAGGCTGCAGACTTATTTAGAAACGTTACATGTTATATTTTCCTCGAAATGAAATAGGTATGGCTATCAATATTGGGTATAAAATGCACCGTAAAATTGACCCAAAAATAATGTGTCCCCGGTGGCACGTCTCGCCCCTGTAGCATTCTCTTTGAATGCTTTAATCATCACTGTTTGTATTTTTAAAAAAACGAGATGCGGGTGAAGTTGCAGGGGAATTTTAGGATGATCAAAGATAAAGCCATTAGCTATTCTGACAAACTTTTATGTTGCCGTTGCACCGTGTCTGATGCATTTTTTTTCTCATTCAAGCAAATGACCATTAATCCTCTTTGCAGGACCCTTCTCGGTACTCCTGAGGTCTCGATGGGTCGGAGCGGTTGGAGGGTATGAGGCTAATCAGCTGTATGACACCCTTATGGGGAATAATGTAATAAAACGGGAAGAGTTCAGCACATTAAATTAGGGAAGGGGAACCGGAGTAATTAATTAGAGTGTCTCACACTGCAGAGTTTAATTAACCCCTTGTCTACACCTCCCAACTCGCCCCCCATCTTTCAGGACGCTGGCGTGGGCAATGAATCGCCCGTCCTTGGGTGCCAGGGGCAATTAATCCTGCCTGCTGCCCCGAGGCCACGTCCCCTGTCATGCTTGTGTACACATGGCCTTTTTTTGCACTTCTGTTTCACTCACCGTTACATATCAGTGCTCACGAGAAGGGAACATGCAGTGCCGCGTCCTCTAAACTCCCCTCTGAAACAAACTGGTCTCGCTTTCTCGCTGGCTTTAGTTCTTCATCTAACTCTTTCTATTGCTTTTGTTTTTATTGTCTGTATCGTCGAAAGGATAATCCACCCTACAGTGAAAATTCATTCATCATTCTGTCACCATCTGCTGATGCTGTTGCGAACCTGTGTGTTATGACTTTCTTCAGTTAGAGACAAAAGAAAAAACGATCAGGGTAATTTTGGTTCCGTTAGCTCCACAAAGCTGTAAGATAACAACGTGAGATTTAAAATATAATGCACTAGTCATATGGAGCAGTTTTGTTATTGTTTGCTGGAAGTGAAAACATTAAAGGTTTGCTCTCGTGAATTATTATAAATGTTAGTATTAGCTGTAATGTTGAGTGGAAGGACAAAATACTACTGTATGTACTTGCATCCAAAGTAAATAAGAAATTATGTTGATGTTCATACAGTTGAAATTGTAATATTAGCCATCTTTTTTCCTCAATATCTGTTAAATGGAAGATTTAATAACAGTTTTAATAATTCTTTTCTAATAACTGAATTCTTTTATCTTTGCCATGATGACAGTTTAATTTTACTAAATATTTTTCAAGATTCTAGTATTCAGCCAGTGAAATTTAAAGGGCTTAACTATAGGTTAATTAGGTTAACTAGGCAAGTTAGGGTAAATAAGCAAACGTTGCTTAAGAGGCCTAAAATAGTTTTTAAATAATTGAAAACTGCTTTTATTCTAGCCACAATAAAAAAATCTTTCTCCAGAAGGAAAAATATTATAGGAAATACTCGGACAAATTCTTTGCTCTGTTAAACATAATTTGGGAAATATTTAAAGAAAAAAAAAGTCAGAGGAGGGTGAATAATTTTGACTTTTTGCTGTTTTTGAGGTGCAATAAGGTAAAGGTTAACTACAAGTTTAGGTATTTGGTAGGTTTAGGCACAGGTGTCAAACTCCAGTTCCTGGAGGGCCACAGCTTTGCAGTTTAGTTCCACCCCTTATTAAACACACCTGATCAAACTAATTGAGTCCTTCAGGCTTGTTTGAAACCTACAGGGAAGTGTGTTGAAGCAGGGTTGGAACTATACTGTGCAGGGCTGTGGCCCTCCAGGAACTGAGTTTTACACCCCTGACAAAAGTTAAAATACATGTGCATTTTTCACTAATGCTAGACTTGCTCAAAAATACCACTCTGTCAGTGATGCCTGTAATAGGTGCAAGCAATCACCAGCTGATCTCATCCACATGTTGTGGGAATGCCCTAAATTGTTTGATTATTGGACTAAAACATTACAAACTTTAAAAGAAAAGTTTGACATAGATCTGGATACAGATCTGGCTATTTTATGGTTGGCAGTGAGGCTAACCTTTCAGTAATGGTCCGAAGGGCTTTAGCTTTTACTACTTTACAAGACGGCTCAATATGTTAAAGTGGAAACATGTCTACGCTCTGTTTTGATGCTTGGATAAAATAAATGTTTTTTTTTTTATTAAATTGGAAAAAAATTCACTATCACTTACTATTTTATTTTTATTTTATTTTTATGTTTTTAAGACATTTGACAAGTTGTGGTGACCCTTTTTAGATTATCTGCTGATTGACTCTTTTGGTTCTTAAGCTGAGCAATAATATATGAATACATATTTATTATTATTATTTATCTTTGTTTTTATTGTTATTAATCTTATTAATTATGTTCATTTAGTTTTTTCAATGGGAAGTTATAAGCTGTTGAGAGAGAGAACTGTTTTATTTGGGGTAGTATTAACAACCGCATAGAAATATAATTCTAAAATGAATGTTGTAATTAATATTCCATGTAGAAAACCTGGTAAAAGAAATCTCAAATACATTACATATACATTTTTAAAAAACAAATAGCCTTTGTATATATAAGCACAAAATAAAAATAAAACATTTTAAATATTTCAGTTTTCAGGTATACAGTTTTTTTTGTATGATATGAAGGTTAAAAAAGCAACCTTTTTTCAGCGTTTATGCTGCTAAGCACCCAATTATTTGCAATTCTTTTAAGACTAATAATAATTAAGCCTTTTGTCCATCTTCTGACCCATAGAATGTTCTGTTCCCTATGTGAAGTGTTAACAATTTTAATTTGCTTAATTTCTCATTCATGCATTTAATTACACAGGTTTTCACTTAGTTGGAAGTCATGCTGTCCTCTAATGCCTTCCCCTCAGAGGCTTTTCTGTAAGTGACTGCGCCACTTGAACCTACCGCCGTGCTCCTTTTTCCTTTTGCTTCTCTTTAATGGAATGAGCTCAAAGCCCTCGCACATACATCCTTTATTCATGCAGGTCCCCTATGGCCTCTCCATACATCAGCACTCTGAAGCCTTTCACCCGCTTTTGTCAAATGGACCTCCTGAATGTTAGTATTGATCTTCATTATTGTGCTCATAGGGGACATGACTGCAACATGGTTCCTCTCTGAAAATATACACGCGTATGTGGGTAATATCATATATATGTGGCCCTTCAGTCTGAAACAACTATTTGAGTCTGTTCCTCAGTCTTTTTGTCATTCATCCATGTCAGTGGAGGTCTCGTTAAAAAGAATTGCTGAAGCCGAAAGCTTACGCTATAATAATGAAACCAATGCAAAGTGGGAGATCTGATGAAAAGAATGAGGAGAAGGGAGGAGGAGAAGTTCGGGATATCACAAATACAGTCCGCATGCAGATACCATGGATGGCATATATTAAAAGATTATTAAAGTGCTCTGTTATACTTTTTTTGAATATGAGCCTTTATGCAGTGTGTCTGTCTGTGAATGCTTGCAAAGATTAAAGTGCGTGAAAAATAATGTTATCATCCTTTTTAAAAAAGATTCTGTTTTGCTGAAATGAGTTGTCAGAAATTCTAATTTAATATCTTTTCTATTTACCAATCTACATTGATTTGTGAGACATTTGCTTGGTTTATCAGCCTTTCATCATTTTTATTGTTTTTCTAGCATGCTCTTGCACAACATCTCCTGTTATTATCACAGAAGCTGTCAAAATAATAACTTGTGTGATAACTAATGATGATATCTGTTGTCTGTGATGAGAGAATTTGCGAGTGAGATACTATGTGGCTTAAATCAAGCTTACTTACTTACAGTACTTGTAGTAGACGTGTATAGTACTGAATAATCAAAAATGAGAAAAGCTTACCCAGAATTGTTACTTGCAGAGCAGGCCCAATCCCAATTCTACCCCTTAGCCCTTCCCCTTGTCCCAATACTATTTAGCTTGAAGGTTTAGGGCTAAGGGGAAGTGCTAGATACCCCTTTAAACAGAGATTTTTCAGGACCACACTCGAAACCAAGGGGTACACACTAGAGCTGCACGATTAATCGAAAAAAGATTGCGATCTCGATTCAACCTTATACTCAATCTTAATTCAGCTTTTCTATGATTCAGCCAATTATAATTTCAAGGTCTGGAGAGAAGCGTAAAGGCGGTCTCCCAAGACAGCAGCCATGTTGCTCAGTAACATGAACACCTTCAAATGGCTTTAAAATCGTCACATACTGTATTTATAAGGTATAATTCACCCAGAAAATGTAACTTCTGTCTTAATGTAATGATGTAGTCGCGGCCATGAAGTCACACCTGAGCTGATTTGTTTAATACCGAGAGGACACGTGCCCGCACGCCAATGATGTGTTCTTTAGTGAACAGAACCTGCATAGGCTGTGAACAACAGCTAATAAAGTTGTAAATGACATTCAGTTTGTTGCACAGATCCATGGTTTGTAAGCTGCCTGTGAAGTATAAGTGAAAGTGATACCGGCGCGCACATTATTTAAATGATAATATCACATTTTAGAGTTATGATTAAGACAAGCATTTGTCAAGCATGTTTTTTCTTTCATATCGAACACAAAGTGTTGTGCATGGGGAAAAAATGGTCTAATAAAGTTGTCAAGGACAAATGCCACGCATATGCCTCAAACATAATAATTCAACTTCAGTATTAAGAATAGTTGTATTCTGACATAATGACTTTACTGTGAAGTAAAAACCAGAATATATTTAAAGTCTGTTCAAATCAACCATTCAAAGTCTATACAAAATTTAGCATTTTAACCAGCAGTAGACCTACACATAGGCCTGATATTATTATTGTTGTTTTACCATTTGTTTGAGAATAACAATAATAACAGCCTACTCATACTAACCTTTATTTTACATCTACAGAATTTTGAGAAAATCGTGATCTTCATTTTAGGCAAAAAAAACAAATTGTGATTCTCATTTAAGCCAGAAACGTGCTGCTCTAGTACACACCATCTACAATGGCAGCATGGCTGCACATGGAAGTTCGTAGATGCAAAAATTTTAGTTTTTATTTTTGTCATTATTATGTTATTACAACAAACAAGCGGACATTTTAATACATCCATAACAGCGTTCATGTTTTACCGTCATGTTTTTTTAAAAACAACGCAAAATAACTCCTGTATAGTAGTCCCACGACATACTTTCACATCTTATACTTGATGACACTTGAATATCCTGTCAGAAAAGTCTAGTGGCTGGGATTTACATTTTTACAGTGTCTGGTATAACGTTAATGTTGTTTTGTGTGTTTACATAGATGAATATGGCCACGGTGTATATACACAGTACAGTTACGAGCTTATTGCCACATTATATTGCTATAATAACATGATATATGCCTTCAGAGATTTCCTGAAGATAAATGCCATATCGTGATCGTTGAGTTTAAATGAAGTATGAGGTCATAATGACATATGATGACGTGTTCAGGTTCTAGTGCCGTCCCATTTCTTAGGGGGAATTTTGAAGCCCTTCCCCTTCACACTCTGTTTCAAGGGCCAAGGGGAAGG
Organism: Danio albolineatus; assembly: GCA_903798035.1. Taxonomy (NCBI): domain Eukaryota; kingdom Metazoa; phylum Chordata; class Actinopteri; order Cypriniformes; family Danionidae; genus Danio; species Danio albolineatus. The sequence goes on from CAIGQQ010038942.1 coordinate 8,013,824, forward strand.
GGTACAAAATGGAATTGGGTTGCGAATAACTACGTTACATGCCCCCGCCCTGCATGCAAACAGTCTCCTGCATCTATGAAATTATCATGCGTATATGAAACTTTTTCACACTCACACATAAAAAACATGCACCTATTACATAGCTATAATATCTCATAATATACCACAAACCTGTCATGAATGTGAGTGAGGTTTTATGCATGCTTATGACAACTTTAATTTGAATTTATTTATTTGACAGGGGCATGCACAACAATACATTGGCCTTAAAAAGGTAATGTTTTGTGCCAGGCTTATGCAAAAAAAATGATTCTTCTGAAACTGAACTCTACTTGCAGTGAGATCATGTAGATCCTAAAACAATCAAAAAACTTAAATTAAAACACACTGGCTCACTCATACAAATTACACAAACAATCAAAAACAATCATTTCCTTAGTGTGTACATATTTGTTTAGATTGGAGTCAGTTATTGTGTCATTTGTCACCAGTACAACACAGCCCGTTTTCATCTTTGTCATGACAACTTGACATTACCAAGACAATAAACGTGTCATAAATCTGTCATAAACATGATTGTCGTTATAGTTGTGTCATGAATGTTTTTCTGGTGACATTTTCAGTGGCACAAGCTGTTTGTCATTAAGATGTTTCATCAAAAGTTTTGTTACTCTGTCAAATCATTTTTAACAGCATCATTAATATTATCATGACATATTCAGCTTGTACCAATGTAGATGAGGTTAAAAAACATAATGACTGTTATGAAATTCATGATACATTCATAAGGGTTTCATGACAATCATGTTTGACAGATTTTTGACAGGTTTGGTTGTTTTGGTAATGTCAAGTTGTCATGACAAAGACAAAAAACAGGTTGTGATGTGTTTTTCATTTCAAGTTGTCATAGCAAACAATGTCATCTTTGCATGACAAAATGAATGACACCATTGTTATAATGACAGTTGTTATAAGCATGCATAAAATCTCATCACATTCATGACGTGTCATGTCAGGATTATAAAGGTTTAATGACAGTCTTATAAACACCTCTTTAAGTAAAGTGTTACACCACAAACATGTAAAAACTACACCTAATGCTTGTGATGGAGTTAGAGGTAGATCATCTAGTTCTTCTGATGGTTCATAATTAGATGTGGGTTTGAATCAATATAATATAATCCATGTAATGGCTATTGTCTACAGTGTTTACAATCACTGAGGAAAGGAAACCTCCTGAACTGATATGGTAATAGCTGTTTCATTACATTTAGCAGTAACAGGCTGAGTTATCTGAGCAGGCTCCTGGAGGGGTTTAGAAAGAACTAATCTTCAAGATAATCAGTTAAGACTCTTGAAGAAATTAGGTGATTTTAAAGGTACCTCATGATAAATTAAAGGGCACCTAGTTTACCCCTTTTTTCTTTTCTATCTCCAGAATGTGTCTATAAAGTTTCAGCTCAAAACACCCATCAGATTATTTATTATAGCTTTCAGAAGTTTATGATTTTTAGTTCTTAGCATCTTTTAGCTGTTTTTGTGGACTGTGTCTTCAATGCTAGTCCTCCACGCCCACCGTTCCCACGTGCATGTCATCTCCGCCCTTGGCTGCCTCAGATAACACACAGACATGAAGGAAGCAGATCTCACTTAACGTTTGTGAGAAATACTACAGTAAGAACTTTACCAATGATTGTTTGATGTGTTTGTTGTGGAGTTGCAATGATGAGTCACACACAATGTCTATTTCAAAGTTCATGTTTAGACAGTGCGCGTTTAACTTTTCACTGTTTTGCACGGCAAATGTGACTGGATACACATCAATAGACACTGCTGTATCCGTTATGTTAATGTACTAAATAAACCAGATTTAACGTCCACAAACTGGGATTGAAGCATCTTCTTTTAGAATTGTACTGACACGTGGCTGTGGTAATAAAGTAAAGCTGCAGTAAATCGCTGTAGTTCATTCCAAACATGCACTGTTTTAAACACGTGTTAAACTTGTAAAACTTACTCTTGACCACATCTGATGATGATTGATGATCACAGCGAACTGACCAGATATCTTATTCCCTTTTTGATATGATTATACGCGTTACTCCGGAGACATGTTAATACAAAGCTGTCAATCAGTTCGTTGGGCCGGTAAACCGAGAGGGATTTGGATGCTATTTTAACTTCAGGAAATTAAAAAAAGAGAGAGACTTATTGTGTTTATATCACCCCAATATGGCTGTGAAAATACTATACCTACACACAGTTCTGTCCAAACAGCTTAAAAATATCATTTTCACCATAGGTGCCCATTATTGTGTGTTTTATTTTACCTTGGATGCATGTAAAACTTTGAAACAATATGAGAATTTTGGATACTAAATTATTCTTCTCTGTTAGAGATTTATTTGTTTCCCACGAATGATTCATAAGAAATTGATCTAGGAGGATTATGTTTGTTTTGAGAGCATTCAGTTTCTGGTTATCTTCTCACGCAGTTCACTCCGGGTTTTTCTTTCTGTCAGGACCTTCACCGTGAATGGCTTTTTTATCCTAGAGAATAGTGATATGATAAACACTTTAATATTCATGTGATATAATAAATAACGTGCCGTGTCCAAGGTTGGTATTGCGCGTACATCAAGGTGATGTACTGCAGCCATTTTGCTCTTCGCAGCCCTGCTTTTATCAGGCACTATTGAAGAAAGAAAAGGTTTAATTGGACTGCTTGACTTCTGGATGATTAGATCTTGAGTTTTAGAGAGCTAGACTGGCAATTTGGCCCACACTCGAAAGTGAATGTATCTCCCATTAAACGCACAACTTCTTGGTCATCTGGTGCATTATTCAGTAAAGACTTCCAGAGCAATCTTCATCTTCGAGCCTCGTCTTTACAACCAACAACAGTTTCCCATTTTTATAATGGCCACACTTATGATATTAAAAGCTCTACACAAAGCACAATTACTACAGTTTCTTTCATTGTACTTGTCTTTCTTTGGCACAGATCGAATGTCTTGTGCGTCTGATGCAAGTCCACATCCACCACCTTTCATCCTCATTCCCCCCCATCGTCGGACATCCTCTTCCTCACAGATCTGTCTGCTTTCCTCTGCATGTCTTTGCTTGTTTGAACTCCTGTTCAGACCAAAAACAGCAACTTTAAAGAGAGTTCTAAAGCAGCGGTTGGAAGAAATGAAGTGGAAGCGGTGTGGAGTCTCAGTGTGTTCGCCCCCACGGGTGTTTGAGGCTTTCCTAACAACCTCGGTTTAATATTAATCCATATTTAATTAGGAATGACTCGCCATATATCTTGTTTACTTAGATGTGTTGTTGTCGCTGAAGTCTGGGCTCACAGAGATGCTACTGGGGTTGACATGGGATTACTATTAATAAGCAAGTCAGGAGGGAGATGGGCCGCCTGCCATCTGGGGCTTTTGTTTTTCATTTTATTAGTGCCTTTTTTTTTTTTTCATTTTTATTATTATTATTATTATTATTATTATTATGCAACGTACTGCCTGAACAGTAATACCTCCTAGTTTTGTGAGGAAATATTTGCTGTTCTCCTTGACAGTGTTTGCTTTTTCTAATCTCCAAAGATTGCATCAGTATTTATAAGTAAGGATCAAATATGACTGGTGCTTTGAAAGACTTTCACTTTATGCCAAAAAGTGCTATTTGTCTTGGCCCGTATATTACATAAGGAATGAAACTTGGACTATGCCAAAAAGTCAGTTATAGTTTGCAGCTATTTTGGCCAAGAAGTGTCTGTTTATTCAGGAAAGGTCTGACTGACCTATTTAAAGTGATCAGGCTCCTTTTTTGCACGTTGCTTGAGGCAGTTGTATTTGTCTGAAATAATTGACAGGCTAGTTTGGTCGCTGTCAGAATTCACTTCATCTAGTTAGACAGTACAGTGCTGCTTTAGATTAAACCGTTAATATCTTAGGTGTATGTTTTTCAGAAAGTTGTTCAGAATGCCTCCCAAAAGTTTTTTGTTGCTTAAAAAAAAGGCATCTGAAAAATAAATTATAAGTTACACACAGGGCTTGATATTATGTTTTTGATCAACAGCCACTGTGGCTAGTAGATTTCAAACATTACTAGCCACTCACCATTTTCACTTGACACTTTTTCCACTTGACACTGTTGGGAAAATATATTTTATATGCGTACAATTTTACTTGGGCATGCTAAAATTAGGGCAACACGGTGGCTTAGTGGTTAGCACTGCCGATTTGCAAAAAGGTCGCTGGTTTTAGTCCCTGCTGGGTCAGTTGGCTGTATGTATGTTTATGAGTGTTTTTGGATGTTTCCCAGTACTAGGTTGCAGCTGGAAGGGCATCCGCTTTGTAAAACATATGCTGGATAAGTTGGCAGTTCATGCCGCTGTGGCGACCCCTGATGAATAAAGAGACTATACTGAAGGAAAATTACTTGATTTAGATTTTGTGTTGATTCCACACGCCGGCTCATTCATTTCACTTTTTTGAGTTGTGTATGACCTTGCTCAATGAGCATGAGCAAATGAGTTGTGGTTTCACGCATTGCAATTAGTTTTTATTTCACATGACTTTTCAGGGTTCGACACTTAGGATTTACCTTTTTTTTTCTCTAGCATTACCAAAAAACAAAAAACAAAAAAAAACGATAATAATTCCTTACCCAAAATAACTATACTGTACAAAAGTTAGCAGGTGAAGACATACTGTGTGAGATAATGAAAGGATGATCACGTGAAAGGTTAAAGAAAAAAGCATCCTGCTGATTACAAAAGGACCTTTAAAAAACCTGGGGCTCTTGAAAGCAGCAGAACTATGGGTGCTATTTAAAAGAAAACCGATCCTACCAGTTACTTTACTAGACACAGATGCTTTACGCAAAGAACTGTTTCTTTGCGATACTGTGATAGTTGATGAGTATTTTGCGGATTTCCTGTCCGCCATGAACAGCCCTCATCGGTTTCATGTGCAGCACATGTGAGTTGCTATGGTAACTGTAAACTTTTGGGAGAAGCGCATTTATTTCGAACTGTGATCAAAACTGACTGGAACTGCCTGTGCGTTTCAACGAAAGTAATGCACATCTTCCAGCCAATCAGAATCAAGAATTTCAACAGACCATGGAATATATATATATATATATATATATATATATATATATATATATAATTTATTTATTTATTTATTTTTGGCCTTTTTGCCTTTATTAGATAGGACAGTAATGAGACAGGAAGCGAAGTCAGAGAGAGAGAGTGAGTGTAGGATTGGGAAAGGTCTTCGGGATTCGAACTCGGGCGCTCTGACGTGCTATTGCACCGTATGTCTGTGTGCTAACCACTATTGCGCCTACATATTACCATATATTTTAACATAATTAGACTTGCAAAAAAATCTTACTGACCTGAAATTTTAAAACCGTTAAGTATGTTGATATAACTTTACAATCAGAATTATGTCTGTCCTAATGTAATACTGTGCTATTGCTTCAAAAGTAAACTCTCCGTTCAGTTTTTCCCAAAGGGAGGTTGATTTTAACAATAGCTGATAAACCTTTAAAGAGAGGTATAAAATGAGATTATCTTGATGTACTGTCATTCATATACATTTGCCATTTACAGTCGTTTGTGGGACTGTAGTTATTTTTCTTCTCAAAGCTGTGAAGTCTTTTACTTTTATCTTTTTGTTAAATATTCTTATACTATTTTGATCCAAACCAAAGTATGTGATTCATGTATGATGATTTGTTGCTGCTTCTTATGGTTCATGGCCTGTAATACTTTAGCAAAAAAACAAATTTAAATCCCTATGGGGATTTCGATAAAAAATAAAAATAGGAAGCTGCTGAAAAAGTGGTATAGCTTATTTTACAGATAAAACCTCAGATAATACTCTGCATATGAGCTCATATCTTTTTATAAAACTTACTAAATGCTTTAAACAGATGAAATCATTACACTGACTTGCCGTTTCTCCAAAGTTTTCAATCCAGCATAATATGCAGTGCATCAAGCGGTCAGCGAATGAACTGAAACTGATCCACGACTGCAGAGTCTAGCTGTAATCAGACTACAAAGCAAATAAAGCTTAGTAACATCCAGCACAGAATGCAATGAGTGTTCCAGTCACCCTGGATCTGCGGGAAAGTTCAAGTGCAAGGAAAACTTTCACAACTGTAATAAGATTACAGATTAGCAACCGCCTCTGCAGTCAACCCACAGAAAACACTCATGCTCTGGTGAAGCCGTGCTGGAGAAATGGCTGCCAGTGTTGACTTAATGTCAGCTATACATTTAGCTTTCTGCCAGGCAAGGGCTAGGAAAGAGAATCTAATTTATCTGGAGTCTCAGAGGCATGATGACTGCCATACTTTGACATACGCGCACACACATACACTCACACCCTTGGGTAAATAGGCTTCCACCAGCCTCTCTCATTCGCTTTCTCCCTCACTCACGCAGCCATCCAAGCATGCCGAGGCATTCACAGAGCGCCAATGAGTTATCGAATGATTGACACCATGCAGCCACTCTAAATGGGTATTGGTATTCATCAAAAGAATGCCACAATGAATAACGGGCTAAGGGTCTAAACCTTTCGAAATGTTTTTTTCTCTTCCAGAAAGGGATTCCCATCGGAGCCTTCTGCAAAGACTTCAATGAGAGAACCAAAGACCTCAAAGAAGGCATTCCTCTTCCCATCAAGATCAATGTGAAGGTAATGCAAACCCTAATTAGAAGTACTGTTGTCGTTTTCTCCACGTCAACAGCGTTTAACCAATCGGTCATACAAGTGACGTCTTGGGAGCCTCATAACACACCTTATTGCTTTCGATCAATCTCGGTCTCGTTTGCTTTGCTGGTTGTTTTCGCACTTTACGAGTCCCCGGAGGTGCTCGTTTACATTCGCATCCCAGACACATTAGCAAACAGCTTTAGATGCGTCTGGAATGCCAAAGCGTGGATTAGGCCTTCGACTGACATTATGATCAAATGAAGGTATTGAGCGAAGTGGATTAAGCCAAAGATCAGAGCTAAATGAGGAATAGTCACTGATGCAGCCTGGGTGCATCTATTCGCACTCACCTTCAGCAGGTTTATTGTAATGTTTTTGTCAAGGACTCGCCTTCTATTCTCTTGTGTGAGGACCGTGAATGTACTTCAGCTGAAGGTTTCTGACGGATCCCTCGCTTGTGCGCATTAGCACTGACACCTTTTAGTCTTTGTTTCTCTCTTACGATCGTTCTGTCTCTTCTAATCCATTCTCTTCCATTTTTCACCCGCCCTCTGTAACGAAATGAGAGTCCTAGCACTTTCTCCTCATATTCGCGGCCCTTTAAAATAAAGACGGATTGATGGCTGTTAGTAATGCTTGCCGAGTCGGCGACAAAGTGCTCGGCGTTTGAGCAAAGGCCTATTATGAAGGTTGAGAGAAATGGCTTTTTATTACAGAGGGGTCATTGATCACCAATTTTAGAGTGGCGCGACTGCGTGAAATGAGAGTTCTCATTACGTGTCTCCGTCTCTTTTACATCACACAATTGCTTTTGTGTGATTTCAGATAGAAATTCAAGTTTCGAAAACCCTCAGCAAAACTATGTGATGCTCTCCAGACATTGTGTGAGGAAATTTTATGTCCTAATTACGCTCTGCCACCCAATCCAGTCTGGGGCATTTTAATGTCTCGGGCTCATGTCTCAGTCAGAACCCAAACACATAATCTTTCCTTCTGAGCCGATTAAGCGAGTGTCCGCGGTCCAGTTCTGCTCCAGTTTCACTCTGGAGGCTTCTGTTGAATAAAGTGGAACTAGACATCTTCAGCAACAATGTCACCTTCATCTAGCTCATCCCTTTGTGTTGCCCTGTCAGTTGTGGTTGCCTGAGGGTGGGAATTGTCAGCCTTTGTTGTTGGCGCTCCTCTGCAGGTACATCAGCTCTCGTTCCAGGACCGGCTGCAAGACTTTTTCAGAAGGAGAGAGAGAGAGGAAAGACTGCACCCTGGTGCTGTTGTCATTCACCATTCGTTCTTTGAATCCACATGCAGGAGCTCGCTGTGATTTCTGACTTGTTGACATGATTATATCTGTTTTTTTTTTTTTGCTATAATTATAAATATCTAACTGTTATATATATATTATGAAGACATTTCGAGGGGTGATCATCTATGCAAAGTCTGCTGTTACTGTGCTGAGGTTGTGTGGATGGTTGCCAGAGCATGCCTGCATGGTTGGAAAGATGCTGGGAGCAGTTTTTAGTTTGTCGCCAGGTGGTTGCTGTAGGCGAGGTATGTGTAGCTTGAACTACCATATAGTATGATGCAGTGTTAGTGATTAACAGTTTTATTGATTCTCAGGCAAATTTCAGAATGGAATACAGAATACAACTTTATAAACAATCAACATTTTACCCTATTAACAAACCCAAACCAAATTAATCCCTAACTATGACTTTAAGGTCCCGGTTTGGCTATCATTAAATACAGTTAAAGCCTCCGTCTTTATGTAATGAAGAGAAAATTAAAAAAAAACACAATAAAAAAATGAATATGTAAGTTCAGTCTATAACAGTATGATGCATTGTTAAAGAAATTAACTAGCTAGTCACTGCGGTTTCCTGTCCAAATATGTTTTTGAAACCCTCTGATTAGACCTGTCCTTAGCAACATCATGCAGGTGGTTGAGTGCTAACTGATTAAACAATTCAAGAGGCATTTAAAATCAGATTATTGCTTTAAATAATAATTTGCTTTATTATGTAGAATCCATTATGGGTCTTTAAAGCTAGCAATTTAGCTGTACTTACAAACTGCTGGATTAAATATATAGCTGCTGAATGAAAAAATGCGAACATACAGTTGAAGTCAGAATTATGCTCCCTCCCTCCTTATCACCATTCCCCACCCCATATATTACCTTACCAATTTCTTTTTTAACGAAAATACGATTTTTTTTCAACACATTTCTAAACATAATAGTTTTAATAACACATTTCTAATAACTGATTTATTTTATATTTGCCATGATGACAGTACATATTTTACTAGATTTTTTTTAAGATACTGGTGTTCAGCTTCAATTGACATTGCAAGGCTTAACTAGGTTAATTACTTTAACTAGCAAATTAGGGTAATTAGGCAAGTCATTGTGTAAAGATGGTTTGTTCTGTAGACCATCGAAAAAAAGTTAAAATAATAATAATAATAATGACCTTTTAAGTTTATTTAAGAAAAATAATAAAAACTACTTTTATTCTGGCCAAAAAAAATAAACGAATAAGACTTTTTTTTTTTCAGAAGAAAAAATATTATAGAAAATACTTACTCTGTTAAACATCATTTGGCAAATGTTTGAAAAAGAAAACAACAAAAATCACGGGATGGCTAATAATTTTGACTGTATACACTACCTGACAAAAGTCTTGTCGTCTATTCAAGTTGTTAGGGCAACAAATAATAACTTCTAGTTCATCATTTGGAAAAGTGGCAGAAGATAGATTTTTTTATTCTTAATTATCTATTGTACTGCATCACAATCATCACAAATAATGTAGAAGGACTATTGGAACCCGCATGGTCCCAAGATTCTCACAGAAATCAGTCAAGTTTGGTGGAGGAAAAATCATGGTTTGCAGTTCCATTCAGTATAGGGGCATGCGAGAGATCTGCAGAGTGGATGGAAACATCAACAGCCTGAGGTATTAAGACGTTTGTGCTGCCCATTACATTGCAAACCATAGGAGAGGGCAAGAATCAAGGCATGATCATATATTATTTTGGTAAAATAAGTGAAATCTAGAGGCCTTTGCCTTTCATATAAGCCACTTCTGATACCAAATGATCAACTAGAAGTTAAGTTATTATTTGTTGTTCCTAAAACTTGGATAGACGACAAGACTTTTGACAGGTAGTGCATATAAAGAAAGAGTGTGAGAGAGAAAATGAAAATGTCGGTTGTACTGCTGCATGTTAGCTTGCTTATTCAATCTAGACTGAAAAAAATAATGACAATTAAATTTTTTCAAGTGTTTGCAGTTTGCACTTTGAATAAAAAAAGAATTGTGAGCAAAAAAGGTAGAAATATATGTATTTGCACTTTATACACTTTGTATTACTCGCAAGTCACCAAAAAATAAACATTTTCATAATTTGCTCACCCTCTTGTAGGAAAGGAAGGGTAAAAAAAAGCAAGATAAAATGCATCAATACAACCCATGTACTATATATAACAGCTTTCATTGTATGTGAAAACAGTTTAGAAATTCCTCAAATATCATCCTTTGAGTTTTACAAAACCCAATTCAATCGTGGATTAAGCGAATGATGACGAATATTTATTATCCCTCTAAGACATCCGGCACATAACACACTCCGTTGCCAAACAAAGGCAAAATCTCTTTTTATGATTCGTTCTTGGAGTCCTACAGGCAGATTAGGTCCTAAAGCTGCCGTCCTCGTACTATACTGATGAGCATTCAACAGAGGATTGAAGATTAGCCCCAACTCCGCCATCTTCACCTCCAGGGGCTGTGCAGAAAAATTCTGGTGGAGTTTTGCAGCACAAAGCTTGCTCTAGGCTTGAGTCGGACGTGCGCAATACATTTTAGCCAGCCTGTCTCCCTAAGTCAGACTGCCTGTGAAGTCCCAGTTGTCCCATTAAGCTGTCTGCTGCACACTCATTGTTTTTGAGCCTCTCTATGCAGACTAATCCCTGCCTTAAAGCTTTGGTTTCGGCATGGCCTGACAGTCGAGGGTGTGCGTCGAGGGAGCGGAGGGTGTGGAAGCGTTCGCCTGGTTTCACTCGACTCGACTGTGAGTTTATGAGAGGCTGTGGATGCCAATGAGATCCTGTCAGGCTCCAGAGACTCCATTTGATGCTACAGGATTGCAGCTTCTCTCGCTCTTGAAGAGGATTGTGTTACTGATGCCACCCGCTATGTGCAATGAAACCGATAGACTGAGAGCGATAGCTTGGCGCCCACAAATAATACCAAAAATAAAAATGACATTTGGCTCGCACATTTCGTCTCTATAGATAATCGTTCAAAACATAAACTCCACACGCGTTCCATGATGCTGGAGATTTAAGTCAAGTACACAAGGGTTTTCTCAAGTATTACGAGAGCTTTGTTTGTGGAACAGTTTATATGATGCCGATGTTTTACTTCATTTAGATTCCGTTCACACGGTGTGGGTTTAATTCAGTTTTTTTCATTGTCGTTTGATGGCAACCCAGGCTTATTTTTTTCTTCTCTTTTTATGTGGGGGCAGAAATTGCAGTACTGGTTCACTTGTTGGTGCCTCAGGCAAGATAACACACCAAAGGCAAAAAAAAGCACTTTTTTAATGAGTTGAAATTAGTTCTTCGCAACAAACTTCGCATGCGAGCAAAATTTTCACTGAACTTGACAGCCAGTGATCATGGTTTTAATGACTGCAGATTTTCTCAGGTGATTCGGTTTATTTATTATTTATTTGTACACATTGGATGAATTATTTATCATTATACAGTTTGCATGTTTTACATTTATATCTGTGTATTGCATTTCCTTGCATCTCCTTCCATATGTCTGCATGTAAGCTTTTTGAAATTTTATTTTAAGTTATATATAAAGATGTACTTTTAAAGGGATGGTCCACTACGATATCATATGTTAAACTTAAGTTGATGTGTAATAAGTTGATGTGTAATGCAGCTGTGTGAACATCTCATTTGCCTGTTTGTTTATAGGACATTGTTTTCAGCCAAAAACTAAACGCTTTTTTTGCATTTTACCTGTTCCTTTATAAAGTTTTCAGCCAAAAATTAAAACATTGCGCATTGTGATTATTCGTTTAGACAACATTTCAGCCAAAATAGGAAATATTTATGCATTTTGCCGGTTCGTTTGCGCAACAATTTTTTCAGCTTAAAATTGGAGATTTTATGCGTCTGCCTGTTCGTTTACACGTTTTCAGCCAAAAATGGGACATATTATGCGTACACTAGTTTGTTTACACAACATGCTTTTCAGCCAAAAATGGGAAACTTTTTATGCATTTTGCCTGTTTGTTTAGAGAATATGGTTTTCAGCCAAAAATTGAACATTTGTGTTTTACCTGATTTTTTTTAAACAACTCTGAGAGTTCAGTACAAAGGGAGACATTGGCTTTTGCAGAGTTAGCTTAGCAAAGCAGCGAACGAAGTTTAGGGACTACAAAAAAATATGTCCGGGTTAATGATGTCATAAACCCTTTAGGTTATGCGCATACACCCCGCGCAGCGAAGGGGCGTGGCCAAAGACGCTTTAATATTATAGCAAAGAAAGCTAAAATGGCGTCCAAGTGCTGCTATTTCCACAGAGCTTGCTCTGTTTCTGTATTTGGGCTTCCGAAGGACATGACACAAAGAGAGAAGTGCTTACAATTTAATTATGTGCCAGAGAATTATAAAAAAGATATAGCTAGCATTTGAGAAAGCTCATTTACAGTTACTCTGACTGACTGTATTTGCACAGCAGAGGCTAAACGTGTGCTAGTAGAGGCATGACGCTTTCATTATGTTCGCTGACCAATCAGAGCCTCTTGAAGGCAGGCTTTCAAAGGAACTAGGAATTATGACAGTCGTTTTCATGTTAGCAGAGTAGTTGTATATAATCAAAGTAAGATATATGTAAAAATATTGTGATTTTCTACAAATGAAGCATAAGTGCACATTGCGTTACATCCTATAAACACAATCAAACCTTGCACTCTGGACTACCCCTTTAAAGGCTGATTTATACTTTCGCTTCAAGGGCGCCCAGAACTAGAAATGCACAACAATGCGCATTGCATACGCCATGGGTCACGCCGATCACTTGACGCTATAGGTGTTCAATTCACCTATATCGCATGTCTTTGGACTGGGGGGGAAACTGGAGCACTCAGAGAAAACCCACGCCAACACAGGGAAAAGATGCACACTCCACACAGAAATGCCAACTCGCCCAGCTGGGACTCGAACTAGTGACCTTTTTTTGCTGTGAGGCCACAGTGCTAATCACTGAGCCACCGTGCCGCCCCTATTTTTATATATCACTATACTTATTGAAACTGCTCTGTTGATGTGTATTTTCACTCACAAACATCGATTCTTGACTCTGAACAATTCATTCTGAGAAATGAATCAGATTTGCCAAAGGAAGTGGACCTGTGGAAAACATATGCTGGGTAAGTTGGCGGTTCATTCAGCTGTGGAAATCCCTTGTCAATAAAGGGACTAAGCCGAAGGAAAATGAATGAATGATTATATAAAATAATGTATACTGATAATAATATACTGATATTCACATCACTTTGAGCTAAGATACTTTAACTGCTGTAATTTTCCATTTAGAGGCATTTCAAACTTCTTCTTTTTTGTCCAAACCTGGCTTGATTCTATTTCACTTGAAGTATACTGGGGCCTTAGGGGTCTTCTTTTATAAATATTTGTATTTTTTATTTAAAGACTCCAAATTTTAAGTTTTTTTTCTTTTTATTAAATATAACTGACTCCAAAATAACCTGAAGGACTTGGGTCAGTATCAAAGGGCTTGACATTTCTGCCCAAGCTTATCCTTTTTTCCTTTTTCATTTTTTCTCCAGACGGACAGGACGTATGACCTGAAAATTGGGCAGCCCACTGTGTCTTACTTCTTGAAACAGGCCGCCGGCATTGAAAAAGGAGCCGGAAAGACTGGTAAGCAGGCCATACATCCATCTATCCATCCATCCATTCATCTTCAGTCTCTCAGCAGTCTATTTATACATCTCGCCACTGCCTTATGTTTCAATAATGGACAGTCTTCCCCCTGCGGTGTGTTTCGGTTCAGATTGAATTTTTGTGACTGATCTTATATTGATGATGAGCTGTGCTGGTAAAGAGCTGTGCAATTACTAAGGGGAAGCTGCGGTGAAGGTGGCGTTTTAACAAAAAAGAGAATTCTGGATTTGCTTCATACCTCAATTATTCTTTCTCATGCACCCACTCTTCTTTCATTTGTAACCTCTCACCTTCACTCCATCTCCACTTCCGTTTTGCTCAATCACGACCGAAACACACCTCCTGCTGCTTTTTCTGTCTGTGCTGCTGCGTTTCATCATCTCTATTTTCCCCCTCCTGCCTTTCCTGTGTCCGCCAGGGCATGAGATCGCAGGGATGGTGACTGTGAGGGCCGTGTATGAGATCGCACGGGTCAAATCGCAGGATGAGTGCTTTAAGCTGCGGGACACCACCATGCAGAACGTGGTCAAGAGCATCATCGGTTCAGCCAGATCCCTCGGCATACAAGTAGTCGACGAGTGAGTGTCCTTCAAACCGTCTTCTGCCGCATTCATAATAACATTGAAATGCCGATCGAATGTTTGGAGAGAGTTGCTCATACTTGACATTTTGCACATTTTAAGTCTTCAGAAATGGAAATATTCAGAATAACAGAATGAAAGTATTGAAGTAGTGTAATAAATTGTCAAATGTTTTTTGTTCTGGCTAATTTGCAAAAAATGCAATCTGCTATTTTGGAAGAGATGTTATCAGAGCTTTATAAAATAATAAAACAAACATGGACACACACAAACACATAGACATAAGTGTGTGTGTGAGACCCTTCAGTGTTCAAATCATTTTAGTATTTTGTTATCTGCAATTGTAATTTGGCTTCTACAGCTGCAGAAATCCATAACAAGTTTGCAAAATTCCAGAATGAACACAGAGATGGTCTGAATTTGATAGATAACCAGTCAGTGGCTCTCCATTGGAGAAAGCTTATTGATCATCTGCAAGCCTAATACCTAAAATGATAGCAAAAGCAGTATTCAGCTTGTGAAACCTCTCCTCCATTGACATCTATTCAAAAGTGTTAGTTTTTTATTATTATGTTTTCGGCTAATGCTTGTAGCCTCCAATAGGTGTCAATGGCCTTCAGTTGTAGCTTCAAAGTAGGTTTACAACAGGTTATGGCAGTGAAATCATACACTCTTTGGCTTTCGCCTGCTTAATTACAGATTGTGACATGCCATGTTTTGGGTGAAATAGGTTTAAATAAGAAATGTTATGGAGAAAAATCTGCTCCAATATTTCACAAGCAAATCCAGCATCTTGCAAACAAACACAAACTGCTTTGCAAAGAATCACTCTTGCATCACTGGATACATTTGTGGGGAAATCTGAAGTTATGGAGCTGTATGCACTGGATGTGTTTGTTCAACTTCGCATGCAGATGGACTGTATTTATTTATGAAATATGATTTATATAAGGCGCCACGGTGGCGTAGTGAGTAGCACGTTCACTTCACAGCAAGAAGGTCGCTGGTTCGAGCCTCGGCTGGGTCAGTTGGCATTTCTGTGTGGAGTTTGCATGTTCTCCCCGTGGTTGCGTGGGTTTCCTCCGGGTGCTCCGGTTTCCCCCACAAGTCCAAAGACATGGTATAGGTGAATTGGGTAAGCTAAATTGTCCTTGGTGTATGAGTGTGAGTGAGTGTGTATGGATGTTTCCCAGAGATGGGTTGCAGCTGGAAGAGCATCTGCTGCGTGAAACAAATGCTGGATAAGTTGGCGGTTCATTCCGCTGTGGCAATCCCGGATTAATTAAGGGACTAAGCCGAAAAGAACATGAATGAATGATTTATATGTGTAAAACACAATATGTTTGTTTGTTAACAGCACGTTTCCCAGTACTGGGTTGCAGCATCCGCTCCATAAAACATATGCCGGATAAGTTGGTGGCTTATTCCACTGTGGCGAATCCTGATCAATAAGGGACTAAGCCAAAGGAAAATGAATGACTGAATGTTCAGCACTAGGCTTTTGCTCAGACTGACATT
This sequence comes from Danio albolineatus, assembly GCA_903798035.1. Classification (NCBI taxonomy): domain Eukaryota; kingdom Metazoa; phylum Chordata; class Actinopteri; order Cypriniformes; family Danionidae; genus Danio; species Danio albolineatus. Next base: position 8,029,642 of record CAIGQQ010038942.1, read on the forward strand.
TGTATTTGAGAAATGGTTTCTGTTTGTTTGTGAATTGAGTGAATCTTTGCAAAGATCATTGTGTTTGTTTGCAAAATGCTGGATTTGTTTGTGAAATATTGACTCTGGCAGAGATTTTCTTCCATGAAATGTTCCTTTACAGAGTGGATTATATTTCTATATTTTCTACACTATACCACATCCAAAATTATCAGGTTTTGCCATATCCTGTATGACAACAAATCATTATTTATACCATGTTCTGCAGTGAATTGTCATGATTGCATATGTCTTTCCTACATTTGTTTATTTATTACTTATTTAAATAAAATTGATATGGTTAGTTTAGTTTAATAGATAGAAGTGGGGTTACTGACTCACAAATCTTTTTTTTTATTATGATGAAATTAGTTTTAAAAATCATGTTTTATTATTAACAATATTTCAAATCTCCATGTTTAATCTTTAAAATTAATGTTAAATTGTTATTTTTACGTTTGGGGATTTAATTAAACAACCTACAAATCTATATCATTTCTTGATAAAATGAGAAAAGTGCATGTATAAAGTGCTATAAAATGAAAAGTATATGAAATGTAAAGAGAAATTATAAAGACAATAATGTTTGTATTAAATGTTTTAGCATGTCCGAATAGTGTTTCAGCATAAATTATTCAATTCCATTCAATTCATATCATGATTATTTCTATAGCGCTTTTACAATGTAGATAGTGTCAAATCAGCTTAACATTGGAGTTTTAGTAAAGTCCAGATATCAACGTTGAAATTAACAGTAGTAACTGTTTCTGATAACTGCAAATGTTACATTCTTAAACAATGGCATCAGGCATTCAGGCTGTTTGATTAAATAAAAGCATTCATTTGAATGTAGACATATTGTCAATTAAAAGTGTAGTTTTATGCAGAAATGTACGCACAGGCACATGTACATACAATGCAATTTTTCAGCAAGTACGCTTTCTCTACTGCGAGTTAAACATCCATCTTTTCCTTGTATAAATATTGCAGACATCCCACCACCTAAAGACCTTAATAAGAGATTTGAATAAATAATGGTGGAATAAATCAAGTCTTCTCACATTCACCAAAGACTTCTCTCCTTTTGCTCATTGGGAATTTCACACCATTTCTCACTATGGAGAATTCAACTTGATTTGCAGCATTTTAAAAAATGAATCATAAAAATTCATGTATTGTATAATTAATGCTGAGAAATTGTAAAAGATTCGACTAGCTGCTTAAATATTGAGACTCATTCATTAGAATAGCGTTTGCTTGACACCAACTGCAGCCTTTTTTTTCCAGAGCCTCCGTAGCATCAGATGTCAGATCTGGCAACATTTGGACAGGCCTGTTGTGCTAGCAGAGCCTTGCCTTTTTCTTAAACCGCAGCTCTTTAATAAATGAACCGTGTCACCTGGCCGCAAACGCTCAGACCCATCATTTGTGCATGAGGGAAGAGCAACGCTTGCCTTGCATTTCAATCGATCGCTAGAAATGTTTGAAATTCTAATGTAATGTAGATGTGTTGATCTCCGTCTTCTCTGTCATCCGTCTGTCAGCCTGTCACCAGAAGAGTACGGCGAGTTTCTCCGAGAGCGTGAGCAGAGACTGAAGGCTGAAGCAGAAGCAGCCGCCGCTGAAGCAGCAGCAGCAGTCAAGAAGAAATGAAGAGCTGCTCTGTGCTCCGCTTATTTATCATTGCAAAAAAAAAAGACATCTGTTCACATGGATTCCCCCTGCTATTCTGGTTGTGTTTTTCTAATAAAATGCTGCTGATTTGCATGTAGACGTATTGAAGTGTATTCTTTTTTTTTCTGCCTCTGAACCACTTTTTTTCCACCTGATCTTTAGCTCACTTCCATCGGCTCCTGCACCTTTGAGTAATAATCCAGTTTTTTTAATATAACTGCTGTGACTGACATCTGTGAAAAAGATTGCCCTTTGGCAACCCAGTGATGACAAATTCAGGTTGGTGTGTAATGATAAAGTATGATTGCTTGTTTATAAGGACTGAATGATGTTTTCATGTTTAACTCTTATATGTTTGATTTTTTTATATACATTTTATTATGTTAATTGAATTTAATAAATTATTATTTTATTTTATTTATTTTATATGTTGCACTGGACCTCAAAAATATCATAAGGGTCCATTTTCTGAAAGCACCATTAAGAAATCACCTAAAAGCTGAAAATATGAGCTTTCCATTGATGTATGGTTTGTTATGATAAGATGATATTTGGCCTAGATACCACTATTTAAAATATTCACTCTGAGGATGTAAAAAAAACTACATTAAGAAACGCACCTTTAAAGTTGTCAAAATGTAGTTCTTAGCAATGCATATAACTAGTCAAAAAGTTTTTCTATGTTATTGGTAGGAAATTTACAAAATATGTCCATGGAACATGATTTTTATTTAATATTTTAATGATGTTTGGCATTTTCAAAAAAAAGACCCATATAATTTATTTTTGGCTATTGCATGTGCAACTTAAAACTGGATTTGGGGTTTAGGGTCTCGCACACTATACACTCGCAGGCCACTTTATTAGGTACACCTTACCATTACCAGGTTGGACCCCCTTTTGCCTTCAGAACTGCCTTAATCCTTCATGGCATAGATTCAACAAGGTACTAGAAATATTCCTCAGAGATTTTTGGTCCATATTGACATGATAGCATCAAACAGTTGCTGCAGATTTATTGGCTGCACATCCATGATGCGAATCTTCCGTTCCACCTCTTTCCAAAGGTGCTCTATTGGGTTGAGTTCTGGTGACTCTGGAGGCCATTTAAGTACAGTGAACTCATTGTCATGTTTAAAAAAAGCTTGTCTGAGATGATTCGTGCTTTATGACATGGCGCATTATCCTTCTGGAAGTAGCCATGAGAAGATGGGTACACTGCAGTCATAAAGGGATGGACATGGTCAGCAACAATACTCAGGTAGGCTGTGGCATTGACACAATGCTCAATTGGTACTAATGGGCTCAAAGTTTGCTGAGAGAATATCCCCACAACATTACACTACCACCACCAGCCTGAACCATTCATACAAGGCAGGATGGATCCATGCTTTTTTGTTGTTGATGCCGGATTCTGACCCTACCATCCAAATGTCGCAGCAGAAACATTTTTCTAATCTTATATTGCCCAATTTTGGTTAGCCTGTGCAAATTGTAGCCTCAGTTTCCTGTTCTGGTGGCACCTGGTGTGGTCTTCAGCTGCTGTAGCCCATCCCCGCCTCAAGATTCAACGTATTATGTGTTCAGAGATGCTCTTCTGCATAGCTCGGTTGTAACCTTATTTGAGTTACTGTTGCCTTTCTATCAGCTCGAACCAGTCTGGCCATTCTCCTCTGACTCTGGCATCAACAAGACATTGAACTTTTCACTGGAAATTTTCTGTTTTCGCACCATTCTCTGTAAACCCTAGAGAGGGTTGTGCATGAAAATCCCAGTAGATCAGCAGTTTCTGAAAAACTCAGACCAGCCTGTCTGGCACCAACAACCATGCCATGCCATGCCATGCCAAAGTCACTTAAATAACCTTCCTCCTCCATTCTGATGCTCAGTTTGAACTACAGCAGATCGTCTTAACCATGTATATATGCCTAAATGCATTGAGTTCCTGACACGTGATTGGCTTATTAGAAATTTGTGTTACCGAGCAGTTGGACAGGTGTACCTAATAAAGTGGCCGGTATATATATATATAGAGAGAGAGAGAGAGAGAATACACACATATCTGTGTGTTATAGATAGATAGAGGGATAGATAGGTAGGTAAGTAGCTAGGTAGATAGATTGATTGATAGATTGATTGATAGATAGTTTGATAGATAGATTGATCCCACATAGCAAAATATCTCTGGCCCACACAATCAGCTTTTGCTTGGCCCACATGCCGTAGTGAATTACGATACATGACTGGACCAAGTCTAGCTTCCAGAAGAGGGCCAAACATGGACCATATCTGGGCCAAGACTCAGCCAAGTTAATCACCCATAATTGGGCCTGAACTGGGCCAGATATGTTGGTGTGTTACTACAGCAAGGAAATTGATTAATCCATGAATCATTGCACTTTAGGCGTGCTATGGCCGTGCTTTTTCTCAAAGTGACCTGATTGGTAAAATGTATTTTTTCTTTTCTTGAAAATAAAAAAAATATATTTTAAATGTGGGTCAAACTGGCCAAACTTACATGGTCCACATATCAGTTAATAACATCTGGCCCAAGTATTGTGTGCCGCCTTAAAGACGGTGCCACCTCTGCCAAACCAGGGCCCTGTTTGGCCCATATGCCAGTGCCGGATGAATGCCTGCTCTGCCAGATTCATGCCAAATCTGGGCCAGAATTCTTTGCTACTAGGGATAGATTGATAGATATCACACACCGCTTTAATCTATTAAATAAAGCCGCACATCATGATTGTGTATAAAGCTGTTAGACTGTGCAGACAAGGGAAAAAAGTGTAATAGATGGTAATTTACTTTCTGATGGAGTAGCTCGACACTGACCCCAGTGAACAAGAGAGATTTCACAAGCACTGTCAAATCACTTTCCTTAAAGTCAAGTGCGTTTCTGATTGTTTTCCAAATGCTTGTCAACAGTGAATAAAGGGCAGAGATTTTTTCCCCCTCTTTGAGCATCACATTTGACTCCCTCTTTGATTTAAATGAGACTGCGGTGTTGTGCACTTCATCCAGGCTTCAGTGACAGAGTGTTCTCCATTTCACAAGAACAAGGAAAGACGAGAGACAATAACATAAAGAGGAAGTGAGTTCATACACAGCGTTTTCTCTGCCCTTTGGGTCTCACAGCAAGTGATGGCTATTATATCTGTTGTTTGCAAAGGTCAAAAGGCATCATCGGCGGTATATTTTGCATTGGATGAAGCTTGTCAAAATTCAGATTCTCATAAGAGCCCTGAAGGGACATAGAAGCAAGAGGCTTCCCAGAAATGCTATCATGTGGTCGTATGAGATCTGCAGCGCATCTCTGTTAGACAAATGAGATTTGTTATGTAATCCAGGCTCTATTGTTATACACCTGCAGTGATCCCCATACTACACTACTTCCTCAATATTGCAGAGAGCAGATGAAGGATCAAGCTTGGTAGAACAGAAATCAGTATTTACCCTCATCCTTGAGTCCATGTAAGTTTGGAATGGCCTGAGGCATGAACTAAAAAATGAAGAACTCTTGTGCATATTAAGCAGACGATATCCATGCAAAAATGACTGCGTGCAACAACAATTGCAGAAGCCACAGTACATGTTAGTTCAACGAGAATTTACTTTCTAAATTTTGTCAATTTTCCTCTAAACAGCAAACCTCAGAAAGGCTGCTCCTCATCAATTGAAATGATACTGAGATGACATTTGAGCTGCAAGATAATGCCGGCTCCACTTCAAAGAACTACAGAAGAGGATGAGTGTATACAAATGGGCTGCAATTTGACACTATTTTTTAGACTTAAGTGGAGACTTTGTGGGGAAAAGGCTGGAACTTGAATGCTAAAATGAGACCTCAACAACACATCCTCCTAGCAATTCTTGCTGCAATTTCAACGGCCTATCATTTTTGCTAAACATGCTTTCTAAATGTATTTTGTAGAAAACTGAAGTGGAACATAAGTACCTTATACTGAATGAATAATAAATTCAGTACTCCCATCTCTTTCTATTTTAGTTATAATCAGTTGCACTTCCACTGTGGAAACAAAAAGGAACAAGATAATATGTGATGTTCGGCCTAACTTGGATTAATTCAATTTGTATAAAAATGAAAAGAAAAGAAAACTGACTGCCAATTCAGGTAGTTTTGCGCAATAGTTTGCTAAAGATAAAAAAGGCTTTATATCAAGCTGCATATGTGGTGAACGTTATTCATTCATTTTCTTTTCGGCTTAGTTAAATTTGGGGTCGCCACAGCGGATTTAACCGCCAATTTATCCAGCATTTGTTTTATGAAGCGGATGCCCTTCCAACTGCAACCCATCTCTGGTAAACATCCATAAACACTCTTACACTACAGACAATTTAGCCTACCCAATTCACCTATACTGCATGTCTTTGAAGGGAAACCCACGCGACCACAGGGAGAGCATGCAACCAGAGACGTTCTTGCTGTGAGGCGAACGTGCTACTCACTACGCCACCGTGGCGCCCTGGTGAACATTATGCTAATATTAATTGTTTTACAGACTGATTTGTAATTACTACAACTATAGCTAAAGTATAGTGTGGCAAAACCATGTATCATTTGTGATTACTCTGGATAACCTAGATAGGATTATCATGTTTTCAATTTATTTAAAAACCCTGAGCCACGGAGAACGTGCCAACGAACTTAACCGGAAGAGAAGCGACCTTTGTTTACACAATCAGCTGAGCCTGTTAGTTCAGTTTAGTTAGCTAATTCATCAACTAACAGCGAACACTTTGTAACAGTGATTATTAGTAAACGTTAGCTTTTACAATACGACTCTTTATTGTTCATGTTAGCTCAGGTCCATCAAGTTAAAACAACGTGAATGCTGACTTCAGCTGCTATCGAAAATACTTAACTTGACGCAAACCCCTCGCGTTCAAGAGTTGGCTAAATGGTCCATGGATGGCACCAGGTAATCTTTAATTTTTTTAAACGGTTTGGTATATATTCTCATAAGTGAGGAGTATATTTTCAAACTCGTCATGATTTCATTGTAGTTACACATATTTACATATTGTTTCATATTGTGATATGTTTTGAGAGCATTTAGTTTATTTGCCAAAACACAACTGTAAGATCCTTTTTCACCTTAGTACTCGTTATAGTCATGGGTATCAAGTCACCATCTGTGCTGAATGAATGTTTACATATTAGAGCAAATGTTTTAATTGTTCAAACAACTGAAACACAAGTTACATACATGAGCAAAAAAGTATTTAATGTACTGGATTGTAATTTTACTTTATGTATATGGTATCTTGTGATCAAGTGAAAATAATCAGTAATTGGTATTTCTTGACTGAAAGCTGTTGCAGCAATTTGTAACTTTCTGATTATCAGACAAGTTGTCTTTGTCAAATTAAATTTGAATGATTGAAAAATATATTAAACTGCTGAGTGTTAAGAAATACAAATCCAAAGTTTGATATCTTTAAGGCAGTTCCTTTTAATGAAATGCTTATTTTGTGATTTTGTTAAATGGACTAACACAATTGAAAACATGCTGAAATATTTTTTTAAATTACACATTTGATGATCTGTTGTGATAGAGGTACAAATTTATTGCGAACATTGCTCAAACAATTTTAAAAACTGTAAAGCTAAAATTTTTAAGATGTGTAATTTTTTGCAGCATCGCATTAATTGACAATCATAAGCATTCACGGTTTCAGCTTGATGATGTTTCTGGACGTAACCAAATAACCTGTGGTTAGCCTTCTACACTATTTCACTACAAAAACCATAGTAAAATGGTTGTCTTGTTACATGCTTAAAATGGTTACATATACATGCACTAATGACGAGGCAACGTGAGTTATTGTCCAAAAATTATAGCAATTGTCATCATCCTTTCAACTTTTAAGCATAATATAATGATTAGTGAATAGTTATAGTCTACTTGTTATCATATACAAACTTATAACTCAAGTTTCAAATGTACAGTTGAAGTCAGAATTATTAGCCCTTCTAAATAATTAGCCCCCTGAACATTTATTCCCCAATTTCTGTTTAAGAGAGAGATTTTTTCCAGCACATTACTAAATATAATAGTTTTAATAACTAATCTCTTTTATCTTTGCCATAATAATGGTTAATAATATTTCACTTGATAATTTATAAGATATTCAGCTTAAAGTGCAATTTAAAGGCTTAATTAGGTTAAAAAGGCTAATTAGGGTAAATATGCAAGTTATTATACTGATAGTTGGTTCTGTCGACAATATAAAAATATATATTGCATAGGATGCTAGAAATATTGACCTTAAAATGTTTTTTTCAAAAATTAAAAGCTGGTTTTATCCTAGCCAAAATAAAACAAATAAGACTCTTTAAAAATATTTAAAATGTTTAAGGAAAAACACAAAATATTATCGGAAATACTATGAAAATGTCCTTGCTCTGATAAACAAATTGGGAAATAAAAATAAAATAGAGAAAAGTTAAATATAAAAAGTTATTCGCCCTACTTTGAATTTTTTTGCTTCAACTCTATATATGGTAAATACAACAAGAGGCTATTTATTATTATTAAGGAAGCCATTAAAACAGCTGATTTATAAATGCTTAGGAGTATTTTTCATTGTTAGTTCAAATAAGCTGTGGTTAATTCTAATTGAGCCAGCTGCTTTTTTGATGACCGTATACCTGACTGCCAATTTAACTGTAGGACTAATCTAATGCATGGCTAGATTTAGGCTTTTTTTAAACTTGTTATAATGATTTAATTCACAGAAGGCTCACTGAATGTCCACATGGTGGTGCTACTTCTTTAAAGACAGTTGAGGATGCTCGCAGGCACAGATAATCATCATGCTTTGGTGAGTGTAACTCATCCTGGACTGTGCTTTGCATTTCAGTCCCCGCTCTGAGTAACCAGTCAGATCTGTGCCCCTAAGTGCATATTATTTTCAACGAGAGCTTTTGTCTAAAATCTGAGACAAATTTCTCAGACGCTTCTCTTCTGATCTTGGCTTCTGACTGATCGTCTTCGAGCCCCAATGAGTGCTTCACTTTGATGTGAACTAACCTTTGTGTCTCGCCTCTACCAACCTCTCTTTATGCATTATTAATGAAAGCAATTTAAAAAAAAAACACACACTTTTTAACAGACAAAATGGAGTGTCACTTTTAGCTTTTTGATGAATGAAATTCAAGCCACTCTGTGACTGGTGTGCTGTAATTCATGTTATGTCAAGTCAAAAAAAAGTGGTAAAAATTACATATAAAATCATCTGCCGTACATTTAGAGTGGTCCAGTTTAGAAAAGGTGATGAGTAGAAGGCTGATCTGATCTGTTAGTCCAGCCTTCCATTGCTATTGCATGTAAGTCTATATTTTCTCCACAAGAGGGCATCCTTTTTTAAGGCTTGTTCGATTGAGAATATTTTATTGTATATTTATTGTATTATTGTATGTCTATCTAAAAATATCTTAATAGCACTAATAACTTTATTTGTTTGCAGACTTATTTTGCCTAATTTTGACACCTGAATACTCTATCTTTTTTTATACAAAACCAGCAGCCACCCATCGTTCAGCCACAGTAGATTTGAAAGTTATATTTTCTAGGCAACATTATATGTCTGTCTGACTATATATCTATCTGCCTGCCTGTCTGTCTGTCTTCAGCTTCCAATTCAATCATAAAAGCTATACTGGCATGATCACACACACAAATATATATTTATTTATAACATTTAGGTTATTTTTCTTTTCCTCATTTATGTAAACGCACAGCACTCCATATTGACAGAAAAACACAGAATTTTAGACCTTTTTCAGATTTATTAAAAAAGAAAAACTGAAATATCACATTGTCCTAAGTATTCAGACCCTTTGCTCAGTATTTAATAGAAGCACCCTTACAGCCATGGGTGTTTTTGGGAAAGATGCAGTTTTTCATACCTGGATTTGGGGATCCTCTGCTATTCCTCTTTGCAGATCTTCCCCAGTACTGTCAGGTTGGAAGGTAAAGGTTGGTGGACAGCCATTTTTAGGTCTTTCCAGCGATGCTCAATTGGGTTTATCTCAGGCTCTGGCTGGGCCATTCAAGAATAGTCAAGAGTTGTTGTGAAGCCACTTCTTCGTTATTTTAACTGTGGGCTTAGGGTCATTGTCTTGGTGAAAGGTAAATCTTCAGCCCAGTCTGAGGTCCTGAGCACTCTGGAGAAGGTTTTCTTTCAGGATATCCCTGTACTTTGCTGCATTCGTCTTACCCTCAAATGCAAAAAGTTGTCCTGTCCCCAGGGGCGCCGTTAAGGGGGGGAAAGTTAGGACGATTCTAAGGGCCCATGCACTCTAGGGGCCCCCAGAGATCTGCTTTATAATTAATATCAATACTATAATGTAATATAAATTATTAATGTATCTCTAAATTACAAGTAAAACTATTTATTAGAAAAAAACGGCTTATATCTGCCTCTCGTGTCTGTCACTGTCAAACTGCACCTCCCTCCTTTCACTGTATGGTTCAGTCCGTCAGTAGCGGGAAGAGAGTTGATGCTTTGAGAGCGATCGTCAGGTAAACTGTCAAAGCAGCGATGGTTAACACTGATTAAATCCGGTCATCAAAAACGAAAACAGAGGCTACAAAAAGCAGAGAGAGAGAAAAAGGGACGGCAGTTGCTATCACCGTTTTTTGAAAAGAAAGGTAACGTTATGTCCATTCACAGAGCTTTCTTTTTGCGGTAATGACAGCGCCGCTAGTTTAATTTATTTTGCTAATAATGAGCTCTTTATATATACGCCCTCACCCGCTCTTCCCTACGAAGTTCCCCAAACTCTTCTCCCAGTTGAAGAAGCAGGTAACTGAGATCCTGCCTTTAAAAATAGCATGTGCATTGCAGTCTGCGTTTAAGTATTAATTTTACTATGATATTAACATAATTTTTGACGTGGCCACTATTAAATGACTGCTATTTTTCCACAATGTTGATTATGTAGAATGATATTAGTTATAACAGCAAAGCAAACATAAAACTGAAAGACAAAACTTTAAATTAATCAAGTTAGGTTTCCTTGAAAGATAATGATCTATTTTTTTTTTTTTTTGCCCAGTGGAGCATTTCTAGTAATATAACTGATTAGTCAAACTCATACCATATCAGCAGAATAGTGTAAAACAATATCTCAATGTCCATACAGACAAGTTTTGAATTAATTATGTATCTTTTAAATATGTCATAGCCAGGATGCTCCTCAAGCCAGCCTTTTGAGCCTAGATTGTTAAAGTAGAGCCCATAGTGAATGGCGTAATTTAAATGTAATAAATCTGCAGAATTCTGTCTGTATTACTTTACTGCATGTACTCAGTTACACAAGCACATGTGTAAACACACACACATACAGATATACACACATACACATATTAGCCCCCCTTTATTTTTTTATTTTTTTAAATATTTCCCAAATGATGTTTAACAGAGAAAATTTTCACAGTATGTCTAATAATATTTTTTCTTCTGGAGAGAGTCTTATTTGTTGTATTTTGGCTTGAATAAAAGCAGTTTTTAATTTTTTAAAAACCATTTTAAGGTCAAAATTATTAGCCCCTTTAAGCAATTTTTTTTCTTGATAGTCTACAGAACAAACCACTGTTATACAATAACTTGCCTAATTACCCTAACCTGCCTAGTTAACCTAATTAGCCTAGTTAAGCCTTTAAATGTCACTTTAAGCTGTATAGAAGTGTCTTGAAAAATATCTAGTCTAATATTATTTACTGTCATCATGACAAAGATAAAAGAAATCAGTTATTAGAGATGAGTTATAAAAACTATTATGTTTAGAAATGTGTTAAATTGGTGAAAAAATAAACAGGGCTAATAATTCTGACTTCAACTGTCTGTATATATATGCACATAAAAATGTAAAATTTTCAGTGAATATTTGATTACTGTTCCTTTTTTTGTACTACGTTTACATTTGAACAATAAATCATCTGCTAGCTACAGTCATGTAGTTTCTCTTACTAAATACTGATAAGTAGTGTACAAAATCAATAATAAACTGCATAGGTCAGTATAACTACATCGCGGACAAAGAGTTTAGATAGCTAGCTTGGTAGTAGGGGACCCATCCTCATATTTTTTCATGGGGCCCAAAATTTCTAGCGGCGCCCCTGCCTGTCCCTGCAGCTGAAATACACCTCCGTAGCACGATGCTGCCACCACCATGCTTTACTGTTGGGACTGTATTGGACAGGTGGTGAATCAGCCAACCAGTGCCTGGTTTTATCCTTAGAATTAAGGCCAAAAAGATCTATCTTGGACTCATCAGACCAGATAATCTTATTTCTCACCATCTTGGAGTCCTTCAGGTGTTTTCTTTAGCAAACTCCACGTGAGCTCTCATGTGTTGGCCCACTCTGCCATAAAGCTACAACTGGTAAAGGGCTGCAGTGATGGCTGACTTTCTACAACTTTATCCCATCTCCCAACCGCATCTCTGGAGCTCTGCCACAGTGATCTTTGGGTTCTTCTCTACCTCTCTCACCAAGGCTCTTCTACCCTGATAGCTCAATTTGGCTGGACGGCCAGCTATAGGAAGTGTTCTGGTCATCCCAAACGTCTTTTATTTAAGGATTATGGAGGCCACTGTGCTCTTGGGAACCTTAAGTGGAGCAGAAAATGTTTTGCAACCTTGGCCAGATCTGTGCCTTTCCACAATGTCTGAGCTCTTCAGGCAGTTCCTTTGACCACATGATTCTCATTTGTTCTGACATGCATTGTAAGCTGTAAGGTCTTGTATAGAAAGGTGTGTTACCTAATCAAGTCCAATCAGTATAATCAAACACAGCTAGACACAAATGAAGGTGTAGAACCACCTCAAGGAGTTAAATATATAAGTGTCACAGCAAAGGGTCTGAATTCTTTGGACCATGTGATATTTCAGTTATACTTTTTTAATAAATCTGACAAAAATGTCAACAGTTCTGTGTTTTTCAGTCAATTTGGGGTGCTGAATGAGGAAAAAAATGAACTTAAATGATTTTAGCAAATGGCTGCAATATAACAAAGAGTGGAAATTTTAAGGGAGTCTGGATAATTTCTGTACCCAGTCTATATATATATATATTTAAAGAGGTATACCTACAGGCCTGCATTAACTGCATATTGCATATTGACTGATATGCAATGTTTATTTAAATTACGTGGAATGCAGTTTGTAGTAAAAAAAAAATTAAATAAAAATATATATTTTTTCTGTCTTTTATTAGATATATAACAAGAGTCTTGTTTTATTTACCAAACAAGTGGATCTAATAAATTTTTTTGTGTAAACCTTAAGAAAAGTTATTATTTTTATTTCATGTTTTTAGTTACTATACTGCCAAAATCGTTCTGCATATGTTCGCATTGTTTTTTTGTTTTGTTTTTGTTTGTTTATACAAAATTCTGCACAGTAGTAGGGAAAAAATGGTCAGGCCCTGCTTATTCCTTAAATGTTTACAATATGTCAACTAGACATTGTAGTGTTTTAACCTTCTTGTGCTGTGTGTTCACTTTTTTTTAGAGAGAGGGTGTATGTGTGTGTCTCTGTATGTATGTTAATAGACAATTTAACTGAAAGCTTTTTTAAACATATTAACATTTTAATGTAACTAATTTAAATGTATTATTATGAGTACAGCTTGTAATGGAAAATATGTATATAAAAAAAGACAATGTTGTTTTGTGTGTGTGTGAATGGCAGAACACCAATAACACATTACTGACATAAAGAATTGAAGGTCACTGTGATGGACAATGTAGGCTGCACACATTCATCCAATTTGTATTTTTCTCTGATGTATAACTTAGTTGTGAGTGACACGGTGGTTCGAGCCTCGGCTGAGTCAGTTGGCATTTCTGTGTGGAGTCTGCATGTTCTCCCTGTGTTCGCATGGGTTTCCTCCGGGTGCTCCGGTTTCCCCCACAGTCCAAAGACATGCGGTACAGGTGAATTGGGTAAGTTAAATTGTCCATAGTGTATGTGTGTGAATGAGAATGTATGGATGTTTCCCAGAGATGGGTTGCAACTGGAAGGGCATCCACTGCGTAAAACAAATGCTGGATAAGTTGGCGGTTCATTCCGCTGTGGCGACCCTGGATTAATAAAGGGACTTAGCCGAAAAGAAAATGAATGAATGAAAGAATGAATGAATAATTCAGTTGCTGTTTAATTTATGTCATTTGCAATGTAACCGATTTAGGATTGCAACTAAAATGCACGCATTTTACACCAGATGGTGTTAGAGAGCCAATCTGGGTTTCTGTGACACTGTTTAGTCTCAGTAAGCTGCAGTTGGGGGGGGTATTAAGAGGCTGGAACAAAATGTTCACATGCTGACGCAAACCCTCGATTCTACTCTTTATGGCAGATGGTTACTATACTTATGATGCTTGATTATATCTAAGCTCCCCAAGGTGCATTGTACCTAAATATAGAAGGGAAGAGAGAGAGAAAGAATAGATTTTGGTGTAGGGGAGGGATTGTGCTTTACATAAAAGCCAGAATTGGAAGGAGGACTTTGAATCACAGCTTTTGGTTCCTTAACAAGTGTTACTTTAATTGGCTGACTGGCCCATGTGCGTTAAATTCATTAGCATAGCAACACAGCTCTTCCCTCTCTCTCTCTCTCCTTATTGGGAAGGATGCTGTGAGGAAAGGGAGGAGGGGACTAAAAATGGTGCCCCTGAGCAGGAAAGCCCATATATGGAGTCTGATAACGCCGTCATACAACGTCAAAATAGCAGGTACATTGAGTGTGGGCTGAGAGGAAAAGAGAGAGGAAGGGGGGGTTACGTGCGTGTGGCGTTCAGTACGTGAGTGCGTCAAAGCGGGAAGCTGGCGGTCTGTGCGAGCGCCTCTATGTCAAGTGTGTGCGTCAGTCTGAGTCAGATAGCGTCTCATCCTGAGCGTGCGTCAGTGCTGTTGCTGAGCAGTCCACGCTCCGGGGAAAGAGCGAGGAGAATGCTCTGAAAAGAAGGGATACAGCGACAAGGGTGATGGAGGCATGGAAGCAAGGCAAGGACAGTGTTTAGCAAAAGGGAAGCCATTAGGAGAAACGAGAAAACGACACAGGAGTAATATTAAGTGCACTTTAATATAAATGCCTCTGTTTTAACAACCAAATACATTTATCAGCGACACAAAAGAACACTGATCCACAATGTCCATTCTTCATAAATAGCATATGTCAAGTATGTTTTCATCTCATACGATAGAAATGTCTTTGATATGTACAGACTGTTGTTTGTACAAATGTACAAATGAATACAATCTTTAACCATTCCGCATCATGCCTAGCTAGAGGCACGTGCACAAGCACCCTGTAAATCAGCATACATACAATAAAATACTTTTTATTTTTAAACTTAGCATGTAAATAGCTAGAACATAGGAATCAATCCTTTACTTGACCGTAGACAACTCTACGTTAGCATGTCGACACCATGGGAATTGAACCATTCTCAACCCGTGTCGATTAGTAACTGAATAGAAATAGAACCCTGTCCCTGTATTTCCTGCTCATTTTTTAAAACAAAACTTTGCTTCGTTTCTTGTAACCCCTCTCAAAAAAGAAGAATCGATCATTCACACAGTCTTTGTCACCACTCCACACCGTAGTTACGATGTCACCGTGGTATTCACTGAATAAAGGTGCTGTTTTCTCTTAGGTCTGCAACCTCTCGATGTGTCAGACACACAAGAGCATCTGCAGATTGCAAGCATTACAAATATTGATGCTGCAAAAGTCCAGTGCAATTCCTTCTAGCCATGTGCCCATCAGAGTAGCCGGGCGAATAGATTCGTGACTCCGTCACTCAATAGTAGCTAGAAATAAGTCCAGTAATGTCCGTGCATGCAAAGCCATGCACAATATTTTGCCCCTCTACTTGGCGGCTTCTGCTGCAGCTTGTGTCCACCAGCCAGTAGGAGAATGATGTGGAAAAACTTGATTTGTCTTGCACACAAAGTGGAATTTGTTCACATTTGTACATCACATTGAAACACATTTGAAATGATATGACCAAGAATTATTACATTCACAAACTCAAGGCCCAATGTAGTCTGAATTTTGTCATTTATCTGGGTTTGTTCTTTGCACATTACATCAATCAATGAAATATTTAAAGATTGAAGGAGTGAATCAGCTGTGGGAAACATGCTGATGTTGATACTTTAGGAAACTGGCCACTTTTTTCGAAAATACCAAATACTGATCTGCAATACCTTCTACACATTGGGCTTTGTGTGTGTGATGCTGGATGACAAGCATTGAGCCATATACGCTGTCTGTTGTTTCTCACTGAAATTGTTCATGTCACTGAAGTTCACAACTGAGTTTTCACTACAAGTGAATACAAATGCAAGTCTGTAAGTTGATTTACACTTACAAAGTCAGAGCTGTTACTCACTCATATAAGCTCAAGTTACATTACAGCAGAAAGACACTGACCTCGTAGTCCTTTTAGGACTTGTTCAAGACTAGTATATTGCATTGCTACCAAATGGTTGCACTATTATTAACATAAACAAATGGGTAATCAGATGAACAATTGTGAACATGATGATTTGCTCTCAATGGATTTGAGGAAGTTCAAGTCTTTTTGGCATTATATACATTATGTATATATTTATACATTTAATTAATATTCACTTTTCAGCAAAAGTAGCTCCATGAAATATGACAATATGCCATACTTAATGAAGTAAGTCACAGACTTATTTTAGAACGGAGGATCACTTCCACTCCCATCTGTAAGACAAATAGAAAGAACAAGGGGCGAAATGTTAGAAGGAATTATAATAACATTGTTTTGGCAAAACAAATGATGACAGAAAAGTGATCTGCAGAAAGACACTCACCTTTGCGGAAGCACTGTTGCGGCACATGACTTTGGAGTTGATACAACTCAGGTTGTTGCCCCAGGCCGGGGGCGATCGAGGCACCTGCCCCAAACATGGGTTCCAGGGCGGCCAGCTCCTCGAGGAGGGACTGGGCGCAGGGCAGGCCGGGCGATGGGGGGCTGACAGGCGAGGAGACAGGCATCAATATAGGGGAGGCAGGGGAGGCGGTCAGCTGCAGTGGTGGAGATGTTGGTATGCCCGTGAACAGAGGCGATGCTGCTACATCTGTCTCCATGGCAACTTCGCCTAATGCCTTCGTATCTGTCATGTTGCCTCCGTTGACTGGTGACATCATAGCCCCTCGCCCGGCCTCATTGTTACAGTGCGCCGATTGGACGCTACAGAAGTGACCGGCACTCACAGCAGAGACCCCGTCAAAGTGCAAGGGTGGACACCAGCACTCAGGAGTGGAGGGAGAAGAGGGGGTGCTGGAGTGAGAGGAGGAAGAGGGAGTTGGTGAGAGTGGAGGGGAGGATGAGAGGTCCTGGAGAAGGGTCTCTAAGACGCTCTCCTCAAACAGTGACTCATCATCCGGGAAGATGGGCAGGTCCAAGCCTTTCCAGGACTTGAGTGGGTAGAATTCACCCAGCAGTGGGATTGAATCGAGTCCATCAGAATCCGGAGACTGAGAGTGTTCAGAAATGGTGGAAGGAACCAGCTTGGCCAGGAGTGGATCTAGGTAGAAGCCCTCTGCTAGTGTACTGATGTGCTGGGCTAAAAGCGAGATCTCCGTTCTCTCTTTTTCTCTGTCACGCAATGAGGAGAAGAAGGGCAGACTTGGCTGTTTTCCAGGTGAGGCTTCTGGTGTTAGGAGACCTTCTGGTGGGTAAGGGAGCGGCCCGTGAGGAACGTCCACATATAGCGGACCCCGAACTTCAGGTAAAGTCATGACTGTGCAGTCACCATCACCAGGACTGTCAGGAGTAGGAGGGAGTTTCTCATAGAGTGACCCACTACAAGGCTCCACTGGGAAGAGAATCTCTGTGGTTGGAGATGTTATAGTGAGTGGCAGAAGAGTTGAGAGTGTTGTTGTTGGAGGTGGTGGGCTGCTTTGTGGATTTGATGGTGCAGATGGAGAAAGAGATGGTGCTGTTGTCGTTGTTACTGTTGCGGTTGGACCAAGTGGAGGTGGCGAGGTGGCTCCGGTGGGATCAAAGCTAAAGTGAGGTTCCCCGAAGGGGAAATGACTTCCACCTAGCTGAGGTGTGTATGGGGGTGTGCACACAAACTCCTTGGTCTGTTGTGCCTGGGAGGTAGGCACAGGTGGAAGGGGGAGGGGCAGAATTGGTAGAGGAGGATCTATCTGAAATGCTGGGGGCAGCAAAATATTCTGAGTGAGGAAGTCCAAATCTGACACTGTTGCAACCGTAACTGGAATGGGAGATGACGCAGATGAGGGACTGGGCACAGGTTCACTGGGCTCATGCTGGAAGAAGGTCTCTTCTTCCATAGAGGAGAGACTGGAACGTGGGCCACTCTCCACTTGTGCAGGCTCCATTGAGGAGCTGCCACCTTGTTCCTCAGTAGATCCTGTACTGCATGCTGCTGTGCTGAAGTCGAAAGACTGACCAGATAGCCCACTGCTTCCTGGCGTGAACACTTGATCAGGGCTTGAGAGTGTTTCTGGACTCTGTAAGCTGACGCTTTCTTGTTGAGAGGTGCTTGAGCCCAGCACCAAGGAGAGTTGAGTCTGTTCAGAGCTCAGCTGTTGCCTGACTGACCAAGCCTCTGTCTCACTGTGACAAAGAGAAAGAAATGCAGAATTAATAAAATGCTTATTTATCCAGCTTTGTCATTTATACACGACTATATATATTGACTTACCTGATGATGTAATTGTTACTGACAATAGGGGTTTCCCCAGTTTCCAGCTGCAAGACCATGTAAAGCCAGACCCATGAGTGATCTGCTGTCTCTACACGAACCACCATCTCAGCTCTGCCCTCTCCTCCCTCTCTTACTGTGTGGAGAAAAAAGATGAACAAATCAAAACATATTCAGCTTCTTGTGTAATCGAAATTCATGCCTTAGTGGGTGGTCACAAATGCTTTTTCACTGCAAATGCATATTACTCTGTATTGCTCGTTGTGAATGTCAAATGTTGATGGGCAACTGTGAGATAGATAAGAGCTCAAGCTGGGTCTAAGCAAGCAAATAGAGCTGAGAATATGTGTGTTTAGACTCACATAGGCTGCAGTGCTGAGCTGAGGCGTGTGAAAGATCCTGTGGATGGACGAAGCTGTACCAAGACTGGGACCGCAGACTCTCCACGTTTAGACCCAAATAAACACTCACACTGAAAGTTGAAAAAAAGAAAAGTTATTTATTTTCAAAACACAGCATCATTAATCACAGTTATTTGAGTTCATGTATTTAACCTCACCTCTCTTGTGCTTCATGAAGTCTCATGTCTCGGCTATGCTGAGAACGAAAACATGGCAGGAAGAAGCTGCTCTCTAGTGCTGAAGCTGAAGTTGATTCTCTGTCTGAGGCAGTTCCACCTCGGGAAGTGTGAGGCTCCAGAGGAGCACAGAAACATACCCACACAGGGTTGGAAGTCCAATAGGATCCTGGGGAAGACTCACTAGGAGTTTGTGACAGGCATCGTGCTCGAATTAAGACAAGCTTATTGCCCGCACTCTGCCTACGCACTGATTTGGAGGTGTTGAATCTGCAACGAAACAGGCGATCTAAAGGGGAAAAGCATGAAAATAATGAAAACATGGAAATATAGACATTGATATGTTTCATCTATCCGTGTTGTCATTTTACGTATCTTACCTGTGTCAGGTGAAGTTGGAGGCACCAGGTTACTCCTCATAATAAAGTGGTCTGCAGTGTCTATTATATCATACACACTGTCCCCTTGAGCGACCAAATCTACCTAAATATTAAAAAAATAAAGTAAAATTAGGTTAACCACCCTCTTTCTTTTTCTTTAGAATTAACAGACTCAAATAGCATGTTTTACTCACCATTGAGTGTCCGAGGTGGTCAGAGACGCTGTCTGACAGGTACAGTAACTTTCCTTCTCCGGTCAATAGCAGAAGAAAGCCTGGCATCCCTTGTATTAACTCGTTCAATTCATGAAAGGAAAGGAATCCCGTCGTTTCCTCAGCACTGCTAGCTGCAGTTATATCTGAAAAGAGTAATTTAAAGACTGAATAAACTGTTCCATTTCCTGTATGTGTAAAATATTTAGCACGACACGAAATCCACGAGCGCGGTAGCGTGATTTACTATTCAGCACCATGGACAGCGTTTGTGTTTCAGCACCACGGAGAGAATTAGCGGTTTAAATCACTGTTTTCAGTACGTTTCTTTCTGAATATTTTTCCGTTTGTATCGTCAATAGAATATCATCAATGTAGATATTACAACAAACAAAACATGCACCTGTTGCATCAACTCAAGTAGCCTATGTGGTGTGCAGAAATGCTTCAACACAAACTCAGATATAAAAAGCGTCTTCTAAGTTCATATATAAAGAATTACACAATATGAACACTTCTGTTCGACTTTATACATTTCTTAAAATATTTAAATGTTTACCTTGACTGAAGAAGACAGACTTTCTCGTGTACATGCACGCCAGTGACATGATATGCAGGTAGGAGAGCCGAGACTTGTCCGCATCGGAGATGGGCAACAAGTCCTTCAGGTTCCTAATCTCCGCATTTATTTGGTCCCTTCGAGCTTTCGAGGCTCCTTTGGTGGACCGATACATTGTGGTTAGCAACGATGAAAACTGTTTCTTAGCTTCGCTGAATGAGTTGACTGCCTTGCAAGTTTAGAAAAGTGTGAGGCTCTTTCCCCAAAAGAGTTTAGGCGCGTTCACAGGTGTGTCATCTCAGCACATGTCCAGAGTTCGGCTGTTCTCCATTCGCCTGCCTCTCCCGGGTTTCCCCCCTCGGTTCCGCCACAGCGCCTGGCTCAGGTTGCGGGGACCTGAGGATGGATGGCTCTTTCCTCCAGGTCGGGGATTGAGTCAGTCGGCTGCTGATGAAGCCGTCTCTCGCCCAGATATAGGGAGTCCGTAAATCTGGTGGAGTAACATTGCAAGCCGGTAACTTATATAGGCTGGGGCTCCACCAGGGCAGGGGGGCTCCCAACGCGCCAACACCGACGTAAAAAAGAGCGCGAGGGGAGGGGGGATGGAGTAAAGGGGGGGCCAGAAGGGATTTATACGTCTCATATCAGTGTAAGCAACGCTGAAACTTACTCTCACCCCTCCCAACCCTTGCGCTCTGACTCTGCTCCGACGTCAGCATCCCATCTCTCCGTTGATGACGTTGGCTTGAAATCGGGAGCTCCGGCGACGCAAAAAGCCCGATTTGGACAAAACCGAGCAAGGGGCGGAGACACAGAGTGAAACGTAGACGGAGTCACCGCACTCCGGTGTATAGACGTATGGAGGGGAGGGGGACCGGGGGGTTCTGTTTCTGAGCTGCATACGAACTAGATAGAGAAGCACTCTCTCTGAATCCTCTCGTGTGCCAGTGCTGATTGCCTCCAACCGAGCGAGTTCAGATATGATTCACAAAACCACTCCTGTGTTGCATTCCGATGGCTGCTTGCATTGTTTGTTCATGGATGTAAAATGTGATGCAATCCCAGACATAAGTGCTGTTGTCTTATAGCTCGCTGCCTTATTTACATCAGTTTACACATTGTGACCACAGAACTAATTCTCTTAGGGACTTTCATTCATAAAAATGGCAGATTATAGTAACTCTCAGCACGCGGGTCAGTTCACCGCAGTGCTTAATGATGACTTTAAATGCAGCAGTGAACCAGCATCTGTCCCAGTGAACCAGACGGTGTAAACGAGAACACTGAAATCTCTGCCTAATTATTACATAAATGCTTTCTCTCTGTCCTTATAAGGGAAACATGAGGCGAGCATAGACAAGGACATCAGCTGTATTGAGTTATGTCTTATGAGTTTGTGTGCGTAAGGCGACATTGTGGGGAAGAGCCAATAGTTCACTCAGGATTTATCAGCGCAGTATGTAGTCACAGTAATGGGGGTACATAATTGGTTGCTTCATTATGAACTTGAGATGCTCTCGACGAGGGCAGTCTGAGTGAGACAATAAGTTATTTTAAAAGGACATCAGGTAAGCTAGAGTAACCCTGAATGGGTTTTGTGCATGTGTGATTCTTATCCAGAAAGTGCTTTGCATTTTGTTAATGTATTGTCAGTGTTTTGGAGCTATCAAATTTAATCTAATTATTCATTATATTAAAAAAAACATGCAATTACTAATTCACACATACCTTTAGAATTTAGAAATGTGTTTTATGTAGGCCTACAGATGTAATTCTATATCTGTTGTACAATACCTATTGTGATAACAAATCAAATTTAAATCCACAAGCAGTTTTACTTTTACATGACATGGGCTGCGTGTCATATGCTCATTTTAATTAGTTGCAATGACTCGGTATTGCTCCACTCACTCTGTCCTAATTGACCTAAAACGCCTGTCAAACAATTGCTCGTTTACATCTCAGGCTCTGCTGAAATTCCTCTGGCGTCCTCTCAGGACAGTTTGTTCCATTCATAATGTCCGACCAGCCGAGCGTCTCAGACAAAAGGTGTCGTAGAGAGAAACTCCAGCCCTCGCTGCGGTTATTCGACTCCATTTGTTTTCAGTAGAGGAAGCGAAGTAGCCTGATCAGTGAAGGTGAGCTATTTTTAGCAACATCCAGAAACTCCAGTGCTTTTAGGAAACTTCTCATAGCGCGCCTTGCCGAGGTCAATCATCGATGCAATAAATCACGTTTCATTTGTCATTCGTGAGAAATAGCCGAGAGCGATCATTTAAAATATAGATCTGTATAGGAATATCTATTCAACGATCAATAAAACGATATTTTAGACCACCACAGAGGCACGCGCACGTATCTGAGACCTGTTGCGCGCGTGAATGACCGTTTCGCTTTGTCTAAAAATAGCTCCCATGGCAAGGGTCTGACAAACGCACTGAGGGAGATTCGACGTCCTCGGCGACATTTTTAGTTTTTTAATCACACATCTGTTTACTGTGGTTAAAAATAGACGTGTACGAGTTTTTCTAGGTCTAGGTCAAATATTTATTTTGTTGATTTAAATGCGTGTCCTTTAAGCTTACATTTTTTTGTTGTTGGTTTGAGCTAGAATAGAGCTAGGCTTAACCCAAATCCTGCCTTAAAGTAGCAAACAGACCAGGATATGTTCACCGAAAAAAATTATTCATTGGATTTACTAGATTTTTTAAGGTAGGTGGTTGCAAACCATTTGGGATGGGACAATCAAATAAATTAAGTTGAACATTACTAAATGTAATTTGTGTATTTAAATTCAGCCCATATGAATTGTTTGCAACCACTTACCTTAAAAAATAGTCAATCCGTTGAATCATTGCTTTTAGTGTAATGTGTCTTTTTATATGGAGAAGTTTCTAGGGAGCTCTTAACAATTTGAAGACTGCACAAAGACACGTTTAGAGTTGAAATATCAGAAAGACATAATGAGTAAAAAAAAATCCCAAGTGTGTTTATATACATGGGTTCCAACTGGCACTCATATTCAATGGCAGAATTATGCATGAGCTGAAGTTAGAAAGCAGATCCCTAATGGTCCTTCATAATCACAGCAGACCATCCATGATTAAACCTGTTAACTAGTAGTTGGTGGGTTTTTATGTTCCGCACACCCACAGAAACACTCATGCATACAAGGCTTCCTGTGTAGTTTTTTCAAGGTATAGCTTGTGTGAATAGCCTGCTCTTTGGCATCCCCAAAGCCACAATGATAGAATACTGGAAAAAGAGTTTTGCTGACAAATCCTCATCCATGTGGGTTAGCCCACACTGGGCCCACAGCAGAGTTGCCCTTTGGGGCCTCCTATTAGGGTTTACTGTTTATAACACAGTGTAGCCTTTCCCATGGACCCATTTGGGACACCTTGTGGGTTAGCCTACGTGGGACCCATAGTGTTTAAACCAGGGTTGCCCAATCCATGTCAAACACACCTGCCTGTAATTATATAATAATAATAATAATAATAATAATAATAATAATAATAATAATAACAACAATAATAATATATAATAACTGTTCATGCTGTTCATGTTCTAAATAATTGGTTTAGGTGTGTTTGATCAGGGTTGGAGTTAAACTCTTGTGGAAGGTAGATCTCAGGGAACAGGGTTGAGCACCCCTGGTTTAAGCCTTTGGTGCTTTCATTAGTGTTTCATGGGCAATCATTTAGTCAATAATTTTCCTTCAGGGTGGTTCCTATTTCAGAGGTTGCCACATTGGAATGAACCGACAGCTATTCCACCATATGTTTTATGGAGCGAATGCCCTTCCACCTGTAAGCCAGTACTGGGAAACACCCATACATACACACACAAACACACACACACTCACACACACACACACACACACACACACACACACACACACACATAAACTATCACTATGGTTAATTAAGTTTAAATTCACCTATAGCATGTGTCTTTGGACTTTGGGGGAATCCGGAGCACCCGGAGGAAACCCACACCAACACAAGGAGAACATGCAACACAGTCTCCCCACAGAAATAGCAACTGGTCCAGCCAGGTCTCAAACCAGCAACCTTCTTGCTGTGAGGCAACAGTGCTAAGCACTGAGCCACCGTATCGCCCCTTATGGGCAATCATTCACCAATATTTAGAAACAAGTGGACAAATGCTTGAGCATCTGGAAATTATAATTACATTGCTTATGTCTACATGATTGCACTTCATTTTTGTAGTGCTGATGAGGAAAACAGCTTACAAATCATATTCCTAAAGGTTCCAAATGTGTTTTTTGCTGTGATGTTAAAGAAAAACCATTTTATGTCTCAAAAATGCTTTTAAAATTTTTATATCCACATAGCTTGGTGACATTACGTTTTGGTGAATTGTCAGTCAATTTGTGTGAATCTAATTCACTTTGAAAATCTACAGTTAAAAAAATATAATTTGAAGGCCCATTTCTAAAACATCACCACTGGTACATGAACAGATCATACAAAAATGTTCAAATACTTACAAAAAAGCCTTAAATCACACAAGACCTAAAATAGTTTTGGATTGCCATGAGACATTGTGTTGAATATGATTTGTAGTTGGTGTCATTTGAAAGTCTTTACAAAACATGGAAACCCAAGGTGTGCGTGTCAAAACTAGTAGTGTTTCCCAGTTTTGGTTTTATTTAAATAATCATTTGGAAATGTTTGAGAAATTTCTTTTAAAACATTGTGCTGATGTTTTATTTTAGGAATATCTCTTGTGTAATTAAAAGAATGCGCTTAATTACAAATCAGTATTTGATTTTAAGAAACACTTTACTGTAGGGACACTATGTTAAAGGTGAAAGAGTTGTGGTTCAGTAAAAGAGTGACTATATATTGTATATTGTATTGTATTATTTTATCATTCAAAATCATAAATCGATTGCAGTTTTACATAATACAAATAATATTGACAAAGCAAATCTAGCATATTTTTACATTTCAAATTCTTAAAAACAAATAATATATTATTGCAAAAAGTTGTAATATTTTTATATTGTGTATTTAAACTAAGTTTACTATTTACAAGACCATTGCAAAAGCATTTGAGTCAAAAAGGATTGGAATTAAAGCATGTATCTAGCAAATTTTGCCATGCATTAGAATACATATTTGTTTTGTTTGGATTAGTGTTACTAATGCAGTTTTTCTAAAAAAGTTAACAGTTCTTTTTGATTTTTATTTTAGTTTGTACTTTAGAACTTAATTATTTTTTAATTTAAAAGCTAAAGTAGAGTGTTGCAGTTGGATCTAACAATAAAAGACAAGATAGATAAGGTTTTTATTCAGACACTCTAAGAATGTAGAACATAATAAAAAAGTGGTCAAATAAAGACAAATATTTAAGTTCAATGCCACGAATACAGTGGACAGGTGTGAGAGTCGGGTTGTCACAAAGGACTGAAGTCTGAATGCCAAAAAGAGTACTTGGAAGACTCTCAAAACGTCACACTTCCCAGCCATCACTGTCCACTGAGAATTAACAGGCTAAATAGGCAAAAATTGTACCCATTCCTCCCACATGTTCTTTCACAATAGTTATTAGACTGAAAAGAAAGAAATGAACAGCCATCAATAATAAAACAGCAACAAAAAGTTGGTGGTAACTACTTACTGGTGGTAATTATCTGTTAGGACATTACTAACTTTTTACTTTTATTTATTTAACTTTTAATTTTTTTGGAATTTCAAGCACATCTGTGCAACTTTAACTCCGCTCTTCTAGCAAAGAGTTTAGTAAGTGCAGTCCAACTGCATTAAAACTAAACAGAATTGCAAAAAAAAAAAAAAAAAAGCACTTTAATGAGAAACAAATGTCACTGGCCTCTTGTGCAGTTGAAGTGGGCCTGTCCTCTATCTCAAGATTCTTTCTCTCCGCATTGCTGTTTATTTTTACACAGAGAGAATCAAGGTCTTCACTCTGCCTCTTGAAAGAAAGGAGCTAACCTGTCGCCTAGCAACACCTCCCACTCCTGCCGAAGCCAGAGGAAGACTGAAGCCGTCTATGAAACTGATGAGAGACATGGAGGTAAGGAGTCGGGAATGGGCTTGACTTTCAAGAGAGGCTGATGTATTGTGCCACTGCGCCACTATATTCGCAATATCCATAACCTCCAGACAGGCCGATGGAGTTGCACCTGTCGGGGTATTTAAATAATCTAGATTTGAGCACAATAAATTATCTAATGCATTGTGTGCAGGGATTGATTCATATAAAGTATTGTGAGCGAGCAGATGTAACACTCAGACACCCACACACACTACCTCCCTTCCCCATCTCTGTCAGAGATACTTCCCCAGCCTGCAGCCTGGTGTTTTTTTTTCCTCTTGCAGTGTATTTTTAGATCCAGAGCTCAGAACAGTGGGAAATGTAGACTTTTGTTGAAGTATTTCTATCTTGAGCCTCCAGTGCTGTTTGTGAATGCTGGCTACTAATTCATGCACATATTCATTGACAAATGTCAGTACTTGCGCACCTGGTTTGCTCTGAGTCATTGACTTTCTTTCTTTTTTTTTAAACAAACTATTTCCACCAGTCTATTTATAGTCCAACAAAAGCGTTCTATAATTCCATAAGGCCTTTTTCTCTCTCTTGCTGTTTAAGCTTGCTACTCAATTCCAGATCTACATGCCAGCACATTGTGCTCTCACCCTCCCTTCTCTCTCTCTCTCTCTCTCTCTCTCTCTCTCTCTCTCTCTCTCTTTCCCTTCGTAAGTTGTTGCTGATGCAAGGTTGCCATGGTGATGTGATGTAGATGTGTGACATCAAAACAGACCTCAAGCAGCAGATTTTTTTTCCCCTTTCAGTCTGTCACTCTCTTTCTCTCTCTCTTCTGTTCTCCCATCTCATTTCAAATTAAGCCAAAGGCATTGCATTACAAAACACCTCTGTGAGCTTCTGATCTAAACCAACATCGCGAATGTTAGAAAGATGTCCTTTTAACTGCGCATCCCACAGTTCCTCTTAAAATAATGCAGCTCTTAGTGACCAAAAGAGATCCATTATTCTTCACCATTGAGGTCCGCCTTTGATAGTAGGAAGAGAATGATCAATGATTCAGTGCACTGCTGCTTTTCTCCTCAGCCATCTCAGTGGTGTGGTCTCAATGTGGAGTGCAGCAGCCTTTAAAACAATATTTGTAATGGTCAGGTTTGCTGTTTATCTGTAGATTTGCAGCATTAAATGTATTCTTTTAAGTCAAAGACAATACTAAAATGACAAAAGAGTTCCTTGTCAATCGGATCATTTGTCGCTGAAATAGTTGCAATTTTATTTGTTATGTAAATGACATATTCAAATGAGATAATTGCAAATGCAAGGTCGACAAATCAATGGAGGAAGAAGTGAAATTGAAGTTTGATGAAGCATTGCATAACTATTAGAAGAGAAAAGAGTGGGCAGAGATGGTGAGAAAGAGGAGGAGAACGACGTTCAGGGAGGGAGGGAGGAAAAGAAGGTACTTCAGTGGCTTTTTTTAGCTCCAGGCTAAAGTTATGATTATTGCTTTTATCCATCTTCAATTTCCCCTTACCTCCATCTCTTTGGAATCAGAAATGTTTTGCCCCCAGGAACTGATATTTTCCCTGTGATTACTGATCATCTCCGCACCATGAACACTTCCGTGCAGTTGGTCGTAGAGGAGCAGAATGGCCCGTGTCATTCGCCATCGCTGAATTTGAACAATAGCAAGAGTTTTTTGGGCTCACTGAATCATTGCTATGAATTTATGAATGGGGAGTCCATTACGTGACAGTTTTCCTCAACTCGCGCTCTGAGTCATTCATGCCAACTTCATACAACAGCTTAAAGGGGGTCACATGATGAGGAATCATATTTTCCTTCCGTTTCTTCTGTATGAAACAGTCATTTTCAGAATTCAAAACATCCGCTCCAGTTTAGAAAGATGAGCTGTTAGAGTAAGCTGCGGAAATGGTTCATTCTCTATCTTTCGACAAACCACAGAAGTTTATTATACCTAGAAAAAAACCTTCTGTTTGCACTCCCATTGATCTCAAAGCCACTCTTTTGGCTGTGTTAGAGAAATTAGTTCATTCTACAGGTCAAAGAAAGAGTGAAAAATGGTCATGATCAGTCAGAATATTACAGGGAAGTGCAATGTATACTTTTATTTCAAAACTAAAACATAGGGATGCACAATTTTGGCTAAAATGAGAATCACAATTTATTTATTTATTTTTTTTTTCCTTAAAATGAAGATCACAATTTTCTTGCGATTCTGTAGATGCAAAATAAAGGTTAGTATGAGTAGCGTATTACTAGTGTTATTCACAAACACATGGTAAACACAACAATAATATTAGGCCTATATGAAGGTCTACTGTTGGTTAAAATGCTATAGACTTGGAAGGGTGGACTTGAATAGACTTTAAATTTGTCCTGGTTGTTGATGCACAATAAAGTGATGACATCATAGTACAACTCTTCCTAATTCTGAAGTTGAATTATCATGTTTGAGACATGTGCTTGCAATCTGTCATTGATAACATTATTAGACCATTTTGTTCACTGGTAAAATCAGACATTTGTCATTCCCTCATGCATTATATTCATTATTATATAGGCCAGAGTAGTGATACTGACACTGTAAACATTTATTTTCAAGCACAAACTTTGTGTTCGCTATGAAAGAAAAAACATAACAAATGCTTGTCGTAATCATAACTCTAACATGTGATATGATCATTTAAATGATGTGCGTGCTTTTGGTTTCACTTTCACTGCCGAGTGTGATCATGTCATTACTGCCATCATTCTGAGGAAAAAAAAACACATGCAATTCCTACTTCCCGCGTGGCTCCCAAACGATCCCTCTGTGCAACAAACCGAACGTTATTTATAACTTCATTACCTGTTATTCACAGCATTTGCAGGTTCTGCTCACTAAAGTAGACATAGTTTGCAGACATGCACGCATCCTCTCAGTGGTAATAAACAGTGCCTCAGCTCACGTGTGATTTTGTAGCCACGAATACATCATTACATTAAGAAAGAAAAAACTTTTTTTCGATTCATCGTGCAGCCCTAATAAAACAGCAGGAAACCTGAATATATGCTTTTTGAAGGGTGCATGTACAGTACCAGTGTTCATCTAGTTGGAGCTGTGTAAGCAAACATCACTTCCATCACATTAAGAGTCAAATTAGTGATTGAGAATAGTGTGCTTGTTAGCTCACCTGACCTCCATGCCAGGGATGATGGTTCTAATCCCACTCTGACCAGTGAAGTAGAACTGGAGGGGTTTAACTTGTGCTGTAACCTGAATGGGAGTGTAGTGGGAACTGTAACATTAGCCAGCAAGCAGGAGCTCTGAGTGTAAACCCCACTCGTTATCCTAGTTAGAGCACCCACCTTCTATGCTAGTAATACCAAAGCCCTGCTTTGTGTGGAACAGTAGATCCAGAAGGGTTACATTGGTGTTGTGACTTAGAAGCTGGTTGCAGCTAGAGGTTGTGGTTTTTGCTATCCTTGTTGAATCAACCTACTAAAAATATCAGGTCAAATTTAACTCAAAGTGGTGGGATTTCTTATTAATATGCAACTCTAAAGCATGAACATGCATGCTTTTGGGGGGTAGAGAACATACAAATGTGTCCCTTTGATATTCTTCCCCAGTGGTTTGCTTCTGAAAGGGTTTGAGGAAGCTAATGCACATTATATACAGTATGCTTTATTGGTTTATGAACAGAATGAAGTCATCTGGTAGATCAGTGGAATGTGTGATTTTCATTTTTGCAATATGTTGTTAAATCTGCCTGAAGCGTCATTTAGTTTAGCCACAGAAGCTGTTTTTTTAACACCCTATGTTAACACTCAGCAGTCTGACTCTCACCCGCAGGCTCATTCATCGTGACAGTCTCTCACGCATTACTCATTCACTCATCATGAGGATAGAGTCGCTTTACTGTCTGTCTCTTCATCTCTGACATAGATGTGTGCCGTTATTAAGTCCAATAAGCTGTTTTGCCCCTCTCTTTCCCCTCTCAATATGAAGCATTAGGCCTCAAATCAAAGTAAGTGTATCCTTAGGCTGAATCCGTGTGAAATACAGCATGTCATAAAAGATTCTGCTCGTTATGTGAGTGCGGTGGTGATTTTGGACACTCAGTGTTCAGTATATTTTTACTGATTTAAAAAATATGCTCCATTCTTCATTGAAGGAATTCTCTCTTTATTGCCATCCTCTCTGCTTGCACACCCACGCGCCCATAGCAACACGTTGTCGTATCATAGTAACCACATTACGCAGGAGGAAAAATTAAGGGTGGGTTGTAGAGGTATCTTTCACTGACCACCATGAGCATGAAGCTTTAAAATGGCTCCTTGTATTCAATGCTTGACAAGGGTGAGATTATAAAAGTCATTTATTACTGAATATTAAATCTATAGGCTTTAAGAGAGGGGAAAACGTGTGAAGCAATGTAGCACATTAAACCAGATATTCACTATAATTTCTCATCTAAAATTACCTGTCGATTCTGATTCTAGTTCCTAGTTTGTGAGCCATATAATGCAATTAGCCCTTCTCGTTAGGTTCATCTTAACAGCCAATCAGTGGTATACGACTCTTGTTATCAAAGTCACAGTAGCTCAAACAAGACCCTAATCAAGGTGTGAAGGTAATTTTCAGAGTTCAATTTCATTCCCTTAAACAAATGGCCCAATTATCAGTGACCAACATGTGTCCCTTTTCACTCTCGATCTGTGAAAGAGTCCCCGTCTGTTCTTCGATGGAGGTCCTGCTTTAATCGGGATGCAGTGGACCGAAACTAATGAGACATGCTAATAGAGCAACTCTGTCAACCCCAATCACCCATTTGAGCTGGTTATTCTCCATACGGACCCTAATTACTGTCCATCAAGGCTCACAAAACATTTCAATTTACACATTTGTTTAGAGAGACTATTTCTAAATTTATATTAGCCATGTTAGTCAACACTGCTAAGCAGTGGTGTGTCTAGCTGGCACACAGTTGAGGCACACAGTCCTCCCCAGTGGGGGATCCCTCCCAGAATGTGGTGTCCACTGAGGGAAAACCAGAACGTGTTTTCCACAGAGAGTGACAACCCAATGGAAGGTGTTCTGTGCCATGGGGTAACAAAGTAGATTTCCACTAAAGAAGTGAAGACCCCAAGGAACCTGATCTCTGATCGTAAAACAGAACATGATTTCTTCCATGAGGAACTACCACAAGGAATACATTTTCAACCGAGGGGAAACTGGAACGCAAATTGGACTGAGGTAGACTACCCCAAGGAACACATTGCCTGCTGAGCAGAAACCAGAATGTGAATTCTACAAAAGAGTCCATGCAATTTTCACTAAAAACGATGACCCTAAGGAATATAAATCTGTGCTAAAACTGATTTATAAAACTGAAGTACACTGAAAAAATTAACCTGCCGATCAGTTGGTAGTGATCCTACCAAGTTGAACTTCCAGAGGAACAACAGTGACTTAAGAAACTGCTGCATTTGCCACAGCTACACTGATCGCAAGTAAGCTTTAACACCAATGTAGCTGGAAAAAAAACAAAAAAATCAATAAGTAACCATAAACAATACACTGCAACAGTGCATGTGTTATGCTAAAGTTCTGAAAATGTATTTAAAACATGTCCTAACAAAGATTAGATTAAACTCCTGGAGGTAGCATGATTTACTGATATAATTAGTGTTATATACTGTACTATTACTTACTCTGTCAACATGTACTGCATGACTGGAGGCAAATTAGCTGTTTTCCTATAGTTGACGGTTATTGTAGAATGTCATAAACTTCGTGAAGTAGCAGTTAAAGTCATGCACGCACAATATGATGTGGGAATGCCATTGCTGTCATCAATGGCTGTTGCTTAAAGTTTTTACTATCTCTGTCAAATGAAAATTGAAATGCCATTTCTACCAAAGGAGATGGACTAAACAGATTTGCACTACACTGCTGCTGCTAGGACTTGGTTTCTTGATAAACCAGCAATAAACCACATACTAACTGGTTAGTCCATCTTAAAGAGATAGTTCAGCCCATAAAAATTGTAATTCTGGCATACAAGCTTCTCCTGTCCTTTCAAACTTGCATGTCACAACTCTAATAACTAATATTCTGGAAAATGTCTTAGGGATTTGTTTTGGTCAGTGTGGTTTTGTGCCTCGTGAACTTAATTTTATGCATAAAACTATTGAAATACCCATTATGTTTTGGTGTTCCACAGTAAGAGAGTAAATGATGACAGAATTAAAGTTTTTGTTTGTTTTGATACAGCCAGCTAATGGCGGCTATAAACCAGCTTAACCACTACCATCTAGTCAAAACTGGATTGTTATCTGGGAAATATTTATTTAGTGCTGATATTTATATCTACCTATAAAAATCGTGTCTGTTTTGCCCACCACCTCCCCACACATGCTTAGCAAATATGGATGACATGACTACTTCTCTGTTGTTTGTAATGCAATTAATCCAGCGGATGTCACGGACGACGAGTGCTTGTTTGGTAATAGCCTAATGTTTCTGAAAAAGGAGGCGGAGGGCAATAGAGTTTCCTCTTTTCATTCAAAAATAACCACGACTGTCCAGGTAAATATAGTGATTCTGTCTCAATGACTGACAGCAGCCGTGTTTGTAGGGGAATTTCCTGAGGGGTCCTGTGTCTCAATTAATGTGCGCACTCAACCATGAAGGAAAAACTCTCTCGTTCTTAGCTATAAAACTGTTCTTTCCTGGCTGTGCAAATAAATAATCACATCAGCAGATTTTTGGAGTTGTCCACACATATTGCCACATGATATTGGTAAGGGCAAATTGAGAGATTGCAAACACAGCATTGAGAATCACCTTCACAGCAAGAAAGTGATAAATTAATACACATTAAACTGAATGCAGAAACGCAGTTTATTTTGAAAAGCCATTTTGGGTTTATAAGGAAATTTGCCGGCAGTCTGTTAAAAAAGCGAGTGATAATGAAACACATTCACATGATATATATATGTGGGGTGCCATGGTGGTGTAGTGGGTAGCACAATCGTTTCACAACAAGAAGATCGCTGGTTCGAGCCTCGGTTGCTCAGTTGGCATTTCTGTGTGGAGTTTGTATGTTCTCCCAGTGGTCGTGTGAGTTTCCTCCGGGTGCTCCGGTTTCCCCCACAAGTCCAGGGACATATGGTATAGGTGAATTGGGTAACCTAAATTGTCCATAGTGTATGTGTGTGAATGAATGTGTATGGATGTTTCCCAAAGATGGGTTGCAGCTGGAAGGGCATCCACTGCATAAAACCTATGCTGAATAAGTTGGCGGTTCATTCCGCTGTGGTGACCCCAGATTAATAAAGGGACTTAGTCGAAAAGAAAATGAATGAATGATAATAGTTAAATTATTCATTAATTTATTAACTGTCCTTCGGCATAGTCCTTGATTTATTTTTTGTCTTGACCTCTAAAATCAAGAAGCATTTGCTAGATAAGTAAAATATTATGCTTTTTGATTT
>CAIGQQ010038942.1:8063753-8103026 GCA_903798035.1 Danio albolineatus
AGAGAGAGAGATTTTATATAGTATAGTTGTAAAGACAGTATAGGTTTCAGTGGCACCATATCCATTCAAGATTTATTTTTCGAAATTTTCCCCGCAATGCTGTCAGGGCCGACACAGCAAAGCTGGTGGTTTGCAGCAAGCAATTTTGTCAGGAAAGCTGTACGAGAATTGAAGAGAGAATTGGCGGACTTTGTCTTTTATCAGTTGAGTTTGTTATTTAGACACATCACCTGTATCCATGCTGCTGTGTTCGCCATTTGTTTAAAATCCTGTGGATTACCGGCAGGGCCAATGGTTGGAAAAGACAGAGAAAGAGACTTGCTGCACTGTTATTCACTGTGTCTGCATTCAGACCCGAGGATTGAGGAGGAGAGAAGTCCTCCTCATTTGTAGTGTTTATATAAACACGATTATCTTTATGATGATATAACAAATTGTGGTTATGTGTTTATGAAATTACAAATGACAAAAGTAGCAGGGCATTATATTACTTACTGTTTGTTTCTTTGCATTTTAACTTTGTAAATTATAAAATCATGGGTATCTACGTGTTTTGTGTCTCATTTTGTGAGCCAACTGACAACAGTTGTTTGCTTCCCTCTTTTTCCCCTGCTCTGCCAGCCACGCCCACTCCTCCCTCTGCTGGCAGAGCTCCACACCCATTATGAAGCATTTTTTGAAAGATTTCTGTGGTAGACTTGAACCGAAAGATGGGGGTTTCATGGCCCTTTAAGATTTTATTTTATTTTATTTTATTTTATTTTATTTTATTTTATTTTATTTTATTTTATTTTATTTTATTTTATTTTATTTTATTTTATTTTATTTTAAAGCCTTTTTAAATGACAATCACATTTGGAATGATTCAAGATAGTTAATCTGAAAAGTTTAATTCCTGATTTTATGTGAATGTTTTTATTTATTACAAACGGTATGTATCAAGACAGTATAGGTTTCGATGACGCCATATATTCAGAACTATTCAAGATCTGAAATAATTGTGTATAATGATGTCATATATATCACATTTGGTATTATCCATGTAAGCTGATCTGAAATGTTTAATTCCTAATTTGGTCTCACTTTATGTTAAGTGTCCTTAACTAATATTTACTTACATCGGCATTTAAATATAACCTACTTAACCTCTGCTGCTATTGAGGTGGGATACGGCTAGGGTTAGGGACAGGTTAGGTGGTATGGGTAAGTGTTGGTTTAGGTGAAGAGATGGATCAACAGTGTAATTACAGTGTAAATGCAATTACAGAAATTGATTACAGATGTAATTACATGCAAGTATTTAATCAAGCTTAAGGACAGTGTATTTACACAATAAGTACATTTTAACGAATTATTAATTTCAGTGTAAGTGCATATTAGTTAAGGCCACGTAATATAAAACGTGAGTTGTTTATATACATGTTTATTTACATTTTTATGTTTTATTGGAAAAGTTGAATTTTAGTTGAATGATTGTGATTTCTATAATTTTAATACTCTTTATTATATTTTATTTGTTTGTTTAAAAAACCTTTTAAAGTATAATGACAAATTTCACCTCAATTTACAGCCCCTGTTTAACTCAAAAGGGAGCGAAAAAGAAATCAAGTTCATATGGTCCAAGACAGCTGATTAGAAATTTAGACCAGTCCAATCCCATGACATCCGGTTCATTCTCACTCCTCTAATCCTCCTCTTCCTGACCCAGAAATGAGGTCACATTTGGCATGAACTTTACAGTGACCCTCCGCTCCATAGGACACCATGACACATGAGTCTGTCTGTATATATATAGAGTTTTCATATGTTGATGCGCTTACACACACACACATACACCTTTTCTCAAGGACACCTCCACATGCGGAGGCAGATTGGCAGAACTCATCAGTCCTCCTCTCTCCCTGTGCCTGCTGGGTGGGTACAGCACATCTCGCTCCTGCCTTTGGCTCACAGTTGGGTTTACCGTTTGTCTGCCATCCAGCAGGAAGCGGCGAAAGAATGCCACGTTCTCACCCACATACATTCCCGTCACCCACTTCCCTAAAAAACACGTCTCTATCATGATCTTTGCTATGAGGTAATATTTGAAACAACCCGCTGGTGCCATCTGTGCCCGTCTGCCGTTTCCGAATGAATGCACCCCAAGTATTACTCACCTAGATTCACAGGTGTGTGTGTGTGCGTGTGTGTGGGTGTGTGTGTGTGTGTGACTGTGGTGGACAAAACACACCAACCAAGGTCTTGAGTAAAAGTACAGTTACTCTTAGAAAATAGTCAACATACTCTAATTAAAAGTCAAAACAATTGGACTTTTACAAGGTTCAAGACAGATATTTTAGTTGATTTGTGTGTGTTGAGCATCAGTTAAGGCAATGTTTGCACCTGTCAGCTTTAATTGTGGGGAAAACTGAATAATTTAGAGCTTTTGTCAGGTAATTTCATCTTCTGGGTTTAAAATAATTATTAGAGCGGGATCAAAATTGGTGACGTATCGCGAATCTGCTAGTGGAGTGATGACATTTCTCATTATTATTCATAGCTGAGTTTTTTTATCCTATAAGAAGACCCTGCTTCTTAATTATTCATGAGAGCACGTGCTTTCTGAAGGCATATAAGCACGATTATCTTTATGATGATATAACAAGGTTATGTGTGTATGAAATTGTGAATAACAAATGTAGTAGGACATTACATTACTGTTTATTTCTTTGAATTTTAGCTTTGTATACTAGAAAATTATGGGGCTCCTCACGGTTTGTGTCTCATTTTGTGAGCCAACTCGCTCCTCTCTTTTTCCCCTGCTTTGTTGGCCATGCCCAATCCTCCCTCTGCTTGCAGATCTCCCACGGTCATTTTTTTTTCTTAAATTCTGAGGTAGACTTGTACCAAAAGAGAGGGGGTTTCATGGCCCTTTAATGTAATAATTAAAAGAAAAAAATATCTCTTGATTTATGTTAGTTTTGCAAGAAATTGTTTCATTAACAAATCAATGTTTTTATAGTTACCAAGATACATTTTCGATCATAATTAGATGTTAATCTCCTCACAAAAAAATCAAACTAATTCAAGTATATAGCAAAAAGCATAAAAACAATGTCCAAGCGTCAACTTAGAAACAGTATGATAAAGATGTACCATAGGGCTAGTGATAGCAATGGTAAGTTTTAGCTTTCAGATCTATTACGTTTTGAATTGATTTGAAAAGATATGTTTAGTTTTTACATAAAACCGCATTCAGGCAGTATTGCGCAAATATGGCCGTGTCTACACTGAAGCATTAATATTACTTTACAAAAGTAATAAACTACATGTTTTTTTGTTTTGTTTTTTATTTACAGTAATAATTCTGGCATTTGTAAGAAACAAGGCATTTAATGTCACCAGTCACTGGATCTCAAGCTGGAGGATCCCCAATGTTTGACTCATTTTTATCCTTTTTCAAAATTTAGTGTATTGGTGGGGTGGCTCAGTGGTTAGCACTGTTGCCTTACAGCAACAAGTTCACTGGTTCAAGCCCAAACTGGACCAGATGGCATTTCTGTGTGGAATATGCATGTTCTCCCCGTGTTCAAGTGGGTTTCCCCCGAGTGCTTAGTTTTCCCCCACAGTCCAAAGACACTCGCTGTAAGTGAACTGGAGAAACTAAATTGGCCATAGTGTGAATGCGAGTATGTGTGGTGTTTCTCAGTACAGGGTTGTAGCTCGAAAGGCATATAACATATGAACGGAATGGTTTATTCTGCTGTGGCAACCCCTGATAAATAAGGGACTAAGCCGAAGGAAAATGAATAAATGTTTCTTGGGGACTCGCTCTGACCAGATAATTTGAATCAGTTTTTTCACTTGATGACTTGAAAAGAGATGCAGTAGAACTGGATCGATGTATGTATGGATGGATGGATGGATAAACGAATTGTTACAAACAAAAATAGCAAAATTCAACTTGTTCACAAATCAAACATCACTTAAGTGACGATTTCTCCACTTTAGTTCTATGCTTATGATATTGAAATGAGTAAAAAGTACAATCTTTTTTTGTAATGTAGGGAACTACGCATTAAAATAATGTAAGATAATAATCCTAAAATAAGGTAAAACAATTAACTAATAGTCCAGTATCATCATTCTTCCCTAGTTCATATATACTATATGTATATATTCACTAATTTCCTTGAATTTTGTGCACAAAAAAACTAATCACTGAATAAAGTCAGGATCAAAATTGGCTTTTTTTTTCTTCTTTTTTTTCTTTTTTCCTGACCAATAGGGTTAAAAGGTTTTGCAGAGGAAATTCTTTTCAGGTCTTACTGTGATCAGCCATAGGTGGATGCTCAAATATTCCCAGTACTGGGTTGCACAGATAAGTATAAAGCTGTAAAGTCTGTTGTAAGATGATTCATAGCTCAGTGCAGGAGGAAAAAACTCATTTTGAGAAAGCAGCCTTTAAACAGATATTGCAACTAAAATCTACAAACAAAAACAGTTTGATAAAAGAAACACTTAAAAGTATACTTGGATGTTCTCTTTTCATTACACTATTCACAAAAAGCCAAAATGGCACAAAATCTCATAATTGACAGGTGCATTGAATAATACATTTGCCTGCAATGTCTTGCATTAAATACCGTACAGTAGTGAAGCATAAAAATAGTTTCCCTCCAGCACTGTGTTTAACTGGCTGTTTGCTTGATAAGGCGTTGTTCACACTTGTACAGTCGAGCTGGAGAACATGAAGCCAGTCAGTTCACAGGAAGGAGGTAAAGAATCTGGTTCACTGGACAATTAGGTTACAAAACCAGCTGCAAGATTCCATCACTTCATGTTGAGTCTATTTTGGGACGTGGACTCTGTGAACTGCAGCGCCCCCGTGTGGCGGAGAACAGACAGCTTCAAGGACGAGATTATGTAAGACATTGCAGCGAATGAGTCATCGTGTGTGTATGTGCGTGTGTGTGTATGTGTGTGTGTGTGAGCGCGCATCAGTAGGATGGGAGGATGAAACGCGAAAGTGGGTATTTTCCCGTTGCTTTTTTCGGCTTTTGCCTGTTCAGTGGAAGCGGTCAGTAGGCTACAGACGGAAGCAGTGATGCTGTTAATAGCAGGTGGAAGATTCTAGAAGCGCGTTCATGTCTGGCTGCAAACAGTCTGAATGAATTATTTTACTTTTCATTTGTGCTCTCTGGGTCAGATCATGCTGGTGTGTGATGCTGTATAAATGAGCTTTTCTGAAGTCAAGATTTCAAATAAATGCGTTGGTTTTGGACCAAATTAGACAAATTTGTACTGTATTGCTAAAATAATGTAGGTCTAGTTCATAACTTTATGAAATATGGATATCTCAACTTCTGTAACAATACAATGTAAAACTATACTTTTGAAATAAAAGGGAAATAAGAACGCAATTATAAAGTTTAATGTATTATGGTATTATTATTATTTTAATGTGCCACAGTGGCGTATTGAGTAGCACGTTCGCCTCACAACAAGAAGGTCGCTGGTTCGAGCCTCGGCTGGGTCAGTTGGCATTTCTGTGTGTAGTTTGCATGTTCTCCCCGTGGTCGCGTGGGTTTCCTCCGGGTGCTCCCCTTTCCCCCACAGGTCCAAAGACATGTGGTACAGGTGAATTGGGTAAGGCTAAATTGTCTGTAGTGTGAGTGTGTATGGATGTTTCCCAGAGATGGGTGGCAGCTGGAAGGGCATCAGCTGCATAAAACAAATGCTGGATAAGTTGGCGATTCATTCCGCTGTGGCGACCCCGGATTAATAAAGAGACTAAGCTGACAAGAAAATGGATTAAAATGAATATATTATTTCAATATTACTAATTATTTTTATTTTTGTATAATAGCAACTGTCTACTTTAATATATTTATATATATATATATATATATATATATATATATATATATATATATATATATATATATATACACACACACACACACACACACACACACACACACACACACACACACACACACACAGGCCACTTTATTAAGTACACCTTACTAGTACCGGGTTGGTCCTTTAGAACTGCCTAAATCCTTCTTTGCATCGATTCAACAAGGTACTGGAATTTTTCCTTGGAGATTTTGGTACATATTGACATAATAGCATCACACAGTTGCTGCAGATTTGTCGGATGCACATCCATGATGCGAATCTTCCGTTCCACCACAGCTCAAAGGTGCTCTATTGGACTGAGGTCTGGTGACTGTGGAAGCCATTTGAGTTTAGTGAACTTGAGTGGTTATTTGAGTTAGTTGCTAACTGGCTATTCTCCTCTGACCTCTGGCATCCGCAAGACATTTGCACCCACTGAACTGCTGCCCTCTGGATATTTCTCTTTTTTAGACCATTCTCTGTAGATGGCTGTGCATGAAAATCCCTGAGTTTCTGAAAAACTCAGACAGCCTGTCTGGCACCAACAACATGCCATGTTTAAAGACACTTTTATCACCTTCCTTCCCCATTTTGATGCTCAGTTTGAACTTCAGCAGATCATCTTGACCATATCTACTCACCTAAATGCACATGCACACACACACACACATATATATACTTTTACAAATAAAAGATCACTTATAAA
This sequence comes from Danio albolineatus, assembly GCA_903798035.1. Classification (NCBI taxonomy): domain Eukaryota; kingdom Metazoa; phylum Chordata; class Actinopteri; order Cypriniformes; family Danionidae; genus Danio; species Danio albolineatus. The sequence continues at coordinate 8,070,343 of CAIGQQ010038942.1, forward strand.
GCTGATATAATACAATAATAATAATAATAATAATAATAATAATAATAATAATAATACATCCTAATAATTTTAAGTTTATTTGCAGTCAAAATAAGTTCACTTCAGTTGTAATATTATATATTATTTCATTTAAAGACCATTTTAATTTATATTTTTCATATTATATTCTTTTATTAACACATTTAATGCACGTAAGTTCCAAGTCATCAGTCTATATATTTTGCACAAGCTAATATGAGCAAGAAACCTCCTCCACACAATCATGTACTGTACTGTAAGTCTTGTGACATCATTACCCCATTAGCCTCCAGTACAATAACTCCATTATGATTCAAGACACTGTAATTCCATTCAGAGAGTTCCTCTTTGCCATTCGGAGAATTGAGGAAAGGCTCTTTTGCTGCCAGCCTTGGATCCGAATCAGATCCCGAAAGCTCCATTAACCTGCATCTGTGACTCAGTGGAAAGAACATAAAAGGCTATTGATCAGAAAAGACAGACTTCTGGAATAGCACTTTCTGCTTTACCAAATAAAATGTCAGTGCCTTGCACCTGAAATGTTTTCCATTTATAGAACGCTTAGGCCATGGTTGCTTTTGGCTCCAATTCTTGTTGGGAAGTAAAAATATTAAATCATTAGCAAATTATATTTAACCATTTTGTAAAATAATAAAGTAGTGTCATTCTTGCAATGGCAGGCAAAATTATGAAATTTGTTACTAACAAGAGAATAGTTAGTCACTATTTCAATAATCACCAGTATCTGATAATTAAGTACTTGTGACGGTACAAATATATCTAACAAAACAGTATAGGGTCTTTTAAAAAGCTACCAGTATTTAAAGAATAAGCACAAGTCTAATGATTAAGTACTAGGATCTAATAATTGGAACAAGTACCTAAATAATAAGGAGTGTCTGTTTAACAGATACTATTTTTATTAATTAGTGAGTACTAGTATCTTATCAAAGAAGTGCAAATGTATAAAATGAATCAATATAGTGTCTTTTACAAATGTACAAGTAGTTAATGAATAAGCACTAGTATCTAGTACCTAAAAAATAAGTAGTGTTTGTTTAATAGATATAGTTTAATTAATGAGTACTAATGTCTTATCAAAGAAGCACAATAAATCAAACGAATCAGAAACGAATCTTTTGAAAAGGGACTAATACTTTAAAAATTCACAAGTATAATGAATAAGTACTAGTATCTAATAATAGGAACTAGTAACTAAAGAATAAGTACTGTCTATTTAATAAATACTGTTTAATTAATGAGTGATAGTATCTTAAATATGAAGCACAAATGGTCACATTTTACAATAAGGTTCTTTAGTTAATGTTAAGTAATGCATTTACTAACATGAACAAACAATGAATAATACATTTACTGCATATTTGTTCATGTTAGTTCACGTTAGTTAATGAAAACACAGTTGTTCAATGTTAGTTCATGTTAACTCACGGTGCATTAACTAATGTTAACAAGCATGGACTTGGATGTTAATAATGCATTAGTAAATGTTCAATTCATTCATTCATTCATTTTCTTGTCGGCTTAGTCCCTTTATTAATCCGGGGTCACCACAGCGGAATCAACCGCCAACTTATCCAGCATTTTTTTTACGCAGCGGATGCCCTTCCAGCCGCAACCCATCTCTGGGAAACATCCATACACACACACACACACACACACACACATTCCCACTCATACACAACAGACAATTTAGCCTACCCAATTCACCTGTACCACATTTCTTTGGACTGTGGGGGAAACCGGAGCACTCGGAGGAAACCCACGCAACCTCGGGGAGAACATGCAAACTCCACACAGAAATGCCAACTGACCCAGCCGAGGCTCGAACCAGCGACCTTCTTGCTGTGAGGCGAACGTGCTACTCACTACACCACCGTGGCGCCCTCTTAAATGTTCAATTATAATTTAATAAATGCTGTACAAATGTTGTTCATGATTAGTTGTTAGTAAATGCATTAATTAATGAACCGTATTGTGAAGTTACCGCACAAATTCATGAAATCGACCAGTATAGTTTTTTTTTAATGTACAAGTAGTTAATGAATAAGTTCTAGTATCTAATAATAGGAACCTAAAGAATAAGTACTGTCTGTTTAATAGATAGTTTAATTAATGAGTACTAGTGTCTTATCAAAGAAGCACAAATAAATCAAACAAATCAGTACTAGTGTCTTTAAAAAATGCACTAATACTCAAAAAAGCACAAGAAGTACTAGTATCTAATAAGAAGAACTAGTAATGAAAAAAATAAGTACTAGTGTCTGTTTAATAGATAATTAATGAGAAATTAATCACGAATAAATCGAACAAATCAGTACTAGTGTATTTTATAAATGCACTAATGCTTAAAAAAGCACAAGTATAATGATTTAGTATTTAATAATAGGAACTAGTAACTAAAGAATAAGTACTAGTGTCTGTTTAATAAATACTACTGCTTAATTAATGAGTACTAGTATCTTAAATAAGCACAGATATATCAAACAAATCAGTATAGTGTATTTTTTTTAATATACAAGTAGTTAATGAATAAGTATTAGTATCTAATAATAGGAACTAGAACCTAAAGAATAAGTACTGTCTGTTTAATAGATTTAATTTTGTTTAATAGTTTAATTAATGAGTACTTGTATCTTATCAAAAAAGCACAAATAAATCAAACGAATCAGCACTAATGTCTTTTAAAAATGTTCTAATGCTTAATATAAGTAGATAATGAGTAAGTTCTAGTATTTAATAATAGGAACTAGTACCTGAAGAATAAGATGTGTCTGTTTAAAAGATATGAGTGCTAGTGTCTTATCAAAGAAGCACAAATAAATCAAACGAATCAGTACTACTTTCTTAGGTAGTACTGATTCTACCTAACTACTAATACTAAGGTACTAATACGGTACTTAAAAAAACACAAGTATAATGACTAAGTAGTTGCTAGGTAGCACGTTCGCCTCACAGCAAGAAGGTCGCTGGTTCGAGCCCCGGCTGGGTTGGCATTTCTGTGTGGAGTTGGCGTTTCTGTGTGGAGTTTGCATGTTTAATGGTTGAGTGGGTTTCCTCCGGGTGCTCCGGTTTCCCTGGTATAGGTGAATTGGGTAGGCTAAAATTATCCGTAGTGTATGAGTGTGTATGGATGTTTCCCAGAGATGGGTTGCAGCTGGAAGGGCATCCGCTGTGTAAAACACATGCTGGATAAGTTGGCGGTTCGTTCCGCTGTGGCATCCCCAGATTAATAAAGGGACTAAGCCGAAAAGAAATGAATGAATCAATAATGAGTGCTAGTATATTAAATAAGAAGCACAAATATATCAAACGAATCTGTATATTGTTTTCTTTTTAAATGTAGTTAATGAATAAGTACTAGTATCTGATAACAGGAATTAGTACCTAAAAAAAATAAGTAGTAGTCTGTTTAATACTACTGTTTTTTTAACAAGTACTAGTATCTTACAATACTTAACACCTACATACCAAAACTATCTAGCTCTAATACCTAAAGAATAACTGTAAAAAATGGACTCAACTTAAAATTATAAGGCAACTTGCTGCATAGCTGTTTTTTTAGTTGACCCAAATCGAGTCAAGTGCAGCACTCAAGTTAAAAGTCAAATCAATTTTTTTTAAAGTTGCGCCTTAAAAGATGCCTTCGATTTTAAGTTGTCAACTTTTTTTTACTGTATACTGTAAGTACTAGTAGGCTACTTGCTGCAAGAGATACTATATCTTTAAAATCTTTTAAAGTATTAGTAGCATAACAAGATATTACACTGTAAAAAATAAAAAGTTGAGTTAACTTGAAATTTTGAGAAATTATAGAAATTTTTTATAGAAATTTTGAGTTTATTAAGCTTCAGTGGTTGAAGTTGTGCCAAATTATTTTTTTAAGTTGACCGAAAAGGCTGGTTCAAGTCGATTATACTTCAAAGAATAATTTGGCACAACTTCATACACTGAAGCTTAACAAACTGAAAATTTCTTTGCAGCCGATTTCTTTAAAATTTTAAGTTAACTCAACTTTTTATTTTTTGAAGATATAGAAAAATCAAAACTTAAAGTCTCCTCAACTGAATTTTTTACTTTCATTGACAGTTTCAAACATGCAGTTGAATCATTTTTATGAGTAAATTCAACTCTGAGCTTAAAAATATGTACACCTAACTTACAATTCTAAACTGAGTTAACAATTTGTAAGTTGGATTTTTTACAGTGTAGTATGAACTGAACACTAAAGGTTCAGACCAAGCCAACTGTGTAATATCCTACAACAGAACAGCACAGGATGATGTGTGGTGGTGCATGCGAGATGCTGTAGATTCCGCCACAACATTTATCATTTTATCAGCTTTCCAAATGAGTTCTGTCTGTCGTCAGGCTTGTGTTAATGAGTCTGCAGGAGGCGGACAGCTGCTCAGCGGGGTTCCAGTCTATCCCGTGGTTTGATGACTCAAGATATGGGACGGGTGGGTGTAAGGGTTAAAACAGGGCACGTGAGCGACACTTTCCACTAGACAGAAAACGAGCATGGTGGAGAGAACATCCCTGCGGGCATTCACACACACATATGTGGGTCTGAAGCCAGATTTTTATGGTCTCATCAAATTTATTACAGTAATAAATCCAGAATCGCAAATACAACAATGGCAGCGTGCTGTATAAAAACAAATAATAATACACAAAGTAATGTGAGCATTATTCATGGCGGCGGTGGGGTTTGGAATGACCGAGTGGTTACTGAACAACAACAATGAATAACAACAATGCTGAGATGGATTACACATAGTGGAAAATGAACAGAGGCGTCCCACGCATACAGAGATCCTTTTTTTACAGCCTTGATATTGTTATTGCTACATCTGCTTGAATGGGAGGGACTGATGGTTATTGCTGACTTCTGAACTGGAAGAGCAAACCAGTGGAATGAGTCTATAAATCTGCACCCCTCATCCTGAGAAAGAGGCTGTTTTTTTAAGAAGTGACAAAAGACATTGGTTGTACAGCAGGTTTGGAGTCATAGTGCAGCTGGAAACTTTTGCCATTTTCCATAAGACTTAAGATGGTGAGTTTTCATTGATTTGTGCTTAAATATATAGTGCCTGTCTCTAATCCGCTTGTTAAGTCTGACGACGTCAGTTTCTGGGTACAAAGTAGGGCTGGACAATATATCATTTCAGCATTAATATTGCAGTGTGTGCGCGTTAATTGCATTGCATCATATTTAATGTTGAGCTGAGATTTTCGTTGAGATTTTTGGAGCCATAAAAGAGTAAATAATGAAAGATTTTCAGTTTCAGTGTGTTTTTAAGCCCTGTGACAGCATTTTCAACAGAGTTTAAATCATTCAGGCACAAGAAACTGTGTAATTTGTAACTCTAATAAAGATTTATTGTACTGAATTATTTATAGAATGAAAGCTATGCAGTGATATTATATTTGAATATTCAATTTCTGTACCTGAATACTGTTAGACTCCTCAGAAAACCATAAAGCTCTTTTTCTTTTACTTTTATCTTTGCTCTATTGCAGAGATGCCCAAACTAGGGCCAGCGGGCCAAAGTTAGCTCATGGTAACCTTGGCCTGCCTCACCATCTGAGAAGAGGGGGAGAATGATGGTAATGGTTTAGGTATTGTCATTTCAAATTTAGTGCAACCTTTTAATTGTTTGATTTTTTTGTTAAGCTTCAAAAGAGCTGCTTCAATTAACATTCTGTGGTTTAGTTTAAAATGTGCATACTGTCATCCGACGTATGGAGGACGATGGAGAGACTTTGGTGAGCCAATCAAAGCAAAGGCAGATTCTGCCTGATTAGCGTATTCAGCATTCAACTCCACAGTGTTATAAATGTGATAGTTTGTGGGGTTTATATTTTAAAAAGATATATTGCATCAGTTAACACGATTTAAAACAATGTTTTCTACTTATTTTTAAATATTATGAAATAAATTAGGAAATTACCCATGGCAACTTTAATGTAAAATTGTTTGGTATATTTATCTTCGGCTCACGGCTCTCAATATTTGGTTTTTGGCGGTTCATACAAAACAGTTTGGACATCTCTGCTCTACTGTATTTATCTATGTTTTTTATTTGTTTATAATATATTATAAATGATCTAAATGAATGAGCTCTTTCTAAACAGAGCTGTTCAAGCCATCTGGTTAAACTGTATTTATATTGCAGAAAAATGAAATATACAAATGTGCAGTTTTTTCCCCAGTCCAATGGCTCTATCACAGAGGTGCCCAAAGTTGGGACTGCGGGTCAAAGTTGGGCCATGGTAACCTTTGGTTTGGCCCGCCATCCTATCTGAAAAAAGAGTGAGAATGATAGGGAGTTGATTGGGGCAAATGGTCTTGACAGAGATCGTCATTTTCAGTTTAACTTAACCTTTTGTTTCTTTGTTTAATTGAAAAAATACAACTAAAATTGTAAATGAAACAGACTTTTCAATTGTAAATACTGTCACTTGACAGATAAGAGGACAATACACAAGACATCAAGCAAATCAAGACAAAGACAGGAGCAGCTCGACTTGTGTATTCAGCATTGATCTCCACTGTGATCTAAATGGGATTGTTTATGTTTTTACTATAAGTTCATTAGAAAATGTTTAAAATGATACTGTATCATTAATTAATATGTTTTAAAGCAATGTTTTATAGTTATTTTTAAATATTGGCAAATAAATTAGGAAATTACCCATGGCAAGTTTAATGTAATACGGTTTGGTATTTTTAAATTCGACCCACAGCCCTCAATCAAGTTTGGTTCTTGGCCCTTTATAAGAAACACTTTGGGCACCATTGCTCTATCAGATGCCAAAATCTGACAACGAATGGTGCTAATATACGCTCAGAGTGTGCTGTATTAAAAATTTAAATGATATTATCGTTATATTCGTCACTTATGAATTATTCAAATATTGGTCTCTGGGATGCAGCAGAAACTGTAATCTTGTGGCTTTTAATGTGTGATATGACAAGAAAAGTGGTCATAATTTGACTATTGAGAGAGATTTCTCAATTCGAGTGAGTAGAGGCTTGGACCAGGAAACGGTATTGCATAGTCTGAACTTAACAAGCGGATAGCCTTTTTTTATTATTATTATTTATGATGTAGAAGTTGTATAGGTTGGTGGGTTTCTCTTTTGTACAATCTTGGAAATGCCGTCTGCAGACAGACCAGCAGAGATATCCAGCTCATAAGGCCTCCTCGTTGCATGAATCGATCAGTGCTTCCACTCTTCCACCGCTGTTTCTCCCTCTCCACATCTCCAATTCTCTCTCAGTTAAAAGGCATAAGGCCCAACGTAGATAGTTAAGCGCAGGGCAGAGCTGCTGTGGTAGCTCATGAGTGGGTTGATTGAAACCATCTCCAGATCCAGCACATACTCTTGCGGGCCGTTGACAGCGCGGGCCAGAACAAGCATTGCGCTGATGTTGTTGATTTGCTGAGGAATGAAACACAGTTATTTCAAAAGTTGACTCTCATTATGCATATCATTTTCCTACCATTTATGATTATGTGCTGTAAAAAATGCTGGATTCAACACAATCGACAAGCGTTGGGACACCATAAAGAAATTAACTTATTTGTTTTTTACACATTTATGACGGATTGAACATAAAGCAATTAAGTTGTCCCAAATAAAAAGAGGAATTGTTTTGTTATAGCTCATTTTAAATAAGTAGTTTGAACAAACAGCAAACGTAATTATTTCGGTAAGTGAATAATTACAGAATTCCGTGTACATTTTAGGTATTTTGCATTTATTTTCCTCAAAGTGTAATGACATGCAATGAATGTAGAATGTACAGAAAGCACTATTAATGTAAAACAGGACAGGGAATGAATTATTCAAATATTGGTCTCTGGGATGCAGCAGAAACTGTAAACTTGTGGCTTTTAATGTGTGATATGACAAGAAAAGTGGTCATAATATTGACTATTGAGAGAGATTTCTCAATTCTAGTGAGTAGAGGCTTGGACCAGGAAACGGTATTGCATAGTCTGAACTTAACAAGCGGGTAGCCTTTTTTATTATTTGTGGTCATAATAGATTCTGTTACTAATTGTTGTTTAAACTGTTCTTAAACATTTTAAGCCATTAACAGAGTTGACAATTCCCAGAATTTTGTGCATTAGCTGAAGGTGCTGATCTCAAAATAGATGCCACATGGCATATCTAAAACAGGATTTTATGTAATTTCATCCTTTTTTTCCGTATTTAAAGAGGAAATAAGAGATTTGCCGAAATGTCACAATAATAGAGTTGACAAATAATTAATGATCTACTATTGATTTATTCTAAACATTTTGTACAAATGAATGAGAAAAGAATAATGAAATGCCTCAATGCATTTTAGAGGATCCAGTCAGAGAAAATGAAATCAAGACAGATGCTTTTTGTATCAGTACTTTAAAGATTATAATGTGTTTTAACTGATGTAACAGAAATGACCAGAACTTCGGGACAGACACAAAAGAATTTCTTTAAAACTGAAATTACAAATAATACAGAAAAAAGATGTTTGGTGCAAATGTTTATTTAACTTAGTAGATTAAACACACAAAAAAAGATTAGATTAGATTAATTATTTCATGATAATTGAAGGTGAATGTAAGATTCAGGAGGCGGAGACAGTCAAAATGGGTATAGTGGGAGACTTTAAGTTAATATTTTAAGGCAAAATGTTCCTAAATACATGTATAAACATTATTCTTTAGAGATAACTTGTTCAATTTTAAATTACTATTCAAAACGGTTTCATTAAAGTCTTTGTTTTCGAAAAGATATTAGAGGGGTTGTTTTGGGGATGCAAAATGTAGCTGCAATTCTATATGAGATTTTCTTTAAAAATGTTAACCTGTTTTCCATTTTTATAATACATTTCTGGTATATCGATTATCCCTTTAATGGCAAAGCATATTTATTCCAACAAATCAAACTAATCATTTTAATATCCTCTAAACACTGCTTTAAAATCTCTTACAATTCATCTAAGAAAAACATTTAAGAGCCATATTATTATGATCTTTTCAGATTTATTACAGTTATAAATCTGGGTAAAAACAAAAATGGTATTTTCTTGGAGATGTTTAGATCGCTGTACTAGTAAACATGATAAAATACCAAATCTACCATAATTTGATGTCATTTTTCATGACAATACAACAATACTGCATGTTAATTGAGAATATGTGGAGATGATAATGTAATTGAACATACTCTGATATAGAAGTCTCCATTGTCGTCTCCAGAGCGGATGCGGAAGGTGTTGTAGGCTCCAGGATAGACACTGGTGGCCTGAATCTGAAAGATGTCTGAAGGGACGGAGCGCTCTGATGTGATGCTCATGTAGCGATGGACAATAGAGTAGGGCATGTCTCGACAGGCAGGCTTAGAGACTGGACACATACAGCGACTGTAATGAAGAGAGTGGATTATTAAATATTTAGAATCGTTAGTTTTTGCTCCAAAAAATTTTAATCGATATTATCTTTGTATTGTTTTGATGATATCTTTGTTTCTGTTTTGTATTTGATCAACATATACACATATACAGGGTATTAAATATAATTTTTCTTGAAAAATATAATTCTAAAGGAGCCGTTGTCATAAAATTGTTCCAGATTTTAGTAAAAACCCAAAACATACAAATAAAAAATATGTTATGTTGTGCAATAGCAATGGAATGGCACAAGGAAAAAGTACTGAATTACTGGAATATATTTAATACTTTGCACAAAAGTTTTTTTGACAGCTTCAAGACACCTCTTTAATAGAGAATGGAGCTTTTCCCCAGACTTCAACAGAGTCTTGATGGATCTGTGGGTCTCGTCTATCAACTCTGAGCTTATTTTATATTGAATTCAAGTCAGGTGATCAGCTGGGCCATTCTAGCAGCTTTATTTCCTTTTCTGAAACCAGTTGAGTTTCATTGGCAGTATTTGGCAATGTTTGCCTGCTAGAATGTCTTCATCATCTTGGTGATGTAGGTATTGGAACTGAAGCAGCTAATATTCGTTTACACTGACGAGGGGCAGAGTTGCTTTCTAACTACTCAGAGATTGCTGTCTGGGCTTTCCATGCCTTTTACATCTTCCTTTCTTCATGTGTTCACTACTTTTTTCATGCATTATTTATTTATTTTTATTATTACACAAAACTTAATTTCTAAACAAATTCGTTTTGTTTACTTTGTATTTTTTGGGTTACTTTGGTTGTTGCTGACATCTGGTGAGAATTTCAAGTCAACAGCACTTTTAGAAATATGTTTTCTTAGAAAAACAGTGACGTTTTCAATACTTATTTTACTCCCTGGCATGTACATGTACACAGTAAATACAAGGGCTTCCCTCACAATCTACGGACTGCACAGATATTTAACATATAAGAATCTCTTGGGTGGTGCAGCAATGTATGGGTAAAATAATCTGTGTATTGTTAACTAGAAACACCATCTACTGTAGGGATGGAAGCTTTTGGGGGTTGTATTTTACCTGTTTAAAATGATCTTCCTGACAATGATAATTAAAGGCAATAGTTTACACAAAATAAATGTTTCTTTATAATTTACTCACACTCAAGTGGTTCTGAACCCTTCTAAATGTATTTCTTTTGTTGAAAACAAAACAAGATATTTGACCCAACGGGATTGTTGGGGTGAAAAACAGCCATTGACACAAATATCAATGGAAGTCATTGGCCCTTTTTTCCAACATTTTTCAGTATGGCTGTTTCTCAATTCCAAGAACACAGAGAACGGACTCGTGTTCATGTGGAGACCGGTCTTGCCAGGTCACATGAGAAGAACGAACTCGAGAAACTGCGAGGACAGAGAACGCGTCCTGTGAGAAATTAGATGCTGCGTTCTTCCTGATGGTCACATGACCCTCACACATCTGTAACCAAAAAATATTTAAACATTACAGCATTCATACAGCGATTTATTGTTTTCCCCCGTTTCACAATATATGTTATGCATAAAGACTTCAGAAATATATGCTGCACATCACAAATAAAACAGATTTTAATACGAATTTCAACAAATAAACACCCTTAATGTGTTTATGCCTTTATTAAGATTTTTATGCTAATGTTTACTTTCACCATCTCATTTAGGGAAACTCCTGAGGTAAATAAGTACATCTCTGAACTTTAATAATAGATCTATATAAGTTGCTGCGCTTCCCGCCTCCATTTGCAACGACTTCTGGGACTTCTAGAGCGAGTTCGGTGCTCAAGTCTGCATCGCTGCATCCTTGATATCAAGAACACATCCGGGAACCTTCACGCGTCCTCCGTTCTTGCGGTCTTGAGCATTGGAACTGAACTCCGGCGGACGATGATGACGTTACACGAGGACGCAAGAACGATGTAGAACGCATATTGAGAAACAGCCGTTATCTTCCTTTTGTGTTCAACAGAAGAAAAATACTTAAACAGGTTTGGAACATGTGGAGGATAAGTAAATAATGGCAGAAGTAAAATTTTAGGGTGAACTATCCCTTTAATATGGATCAACCAGACCAGCTGCCATAACAAACTAAATGAATTTAATGAATGCAGTTAATCAACTATTAAATGGGGGGCACCCTTACTATCATTTTCAAGCCCCTCAGTCAAGTGTTTGCATGACTGATGACTATGTTAGCTACAACTGTACTAAATTACACAAGAATGTGCCCCATATGTCCAGCAAATTGTAATCCACCCAGCCAGATATTTCTTCGGAAATGCCTGAGCACCTGTTATTCATTTAAAGCTTTTGGAAGTTTGCTGAAACGCGCTCCGAGGCGCAGACTGAAGAACTGGACTGAGATATGGAAAATTAAACCAGATGATTTGAGAAACCATGTCAAGTATGTTTAAAAAAACACTATTTATGAGCCATTAATAAATCTAGGAAATTCCAACTGTGCGTGAAATAAATAGCCTGAAACGCGACTTACTTTTCAGATACTTGCACGTAGGGATCCTGACAGCTTTTGTTGTCAACACATTTGTGACCTCCATGAATGTTCACACAAGTCTGTCCGTCCGAGCACTGATGAGCTCCTGTCTCACACTCATTTATGTCTAGATTGAAATAAACAACATTTCTCATATGCATGAACTACGGCAGGGTGTGCATGGAAAGCGTGTTGAATTGAAGCAAACCTTGGCAGAGGCGAGTGCCCAGGAGCTGATAGCCTTCGGGACAGACACAGGAGAATTTGCCGTGCTCGTTTACACACTGATATTGGCACAGGTAGCTGGAGTAGCTGCACTCATCTATGTCTGAAGATAAACAGTCAGTGTAATCAGTTGCTCCAGTTTTTCACGGATATGTGTGATTGTTTGTATTTGCTCCCGGCTTACCATTGCATGCAAAGCCATCTGACCCCAGCTCATAACCCTGCTCACATCGACACAGAAACGTCCCGTATGTGTTATAACACCTCTGACTGCAGGGGGCCCCCATACCACACTCATCCACATCTGAACACAACACAACCATAAAGCATATGAGGGTAACACTTTAGTTTAGGTCACAATTCAATGTATTAACAAACCATTAACTAACACTAATAGCTTAATAAGCTACTCATTTGCTGCTTATGAATAGTTAGTAAGGTAGAAGTTGGGTTTAGGTTTTGGGTAGGATTAGGGATGCAGTATAAGACCATACTTTATAACTACTAATAAACAGTTCATATCTTAATTATAGGCAGGTAATACGCCAGTAGTTTTATCATGAATTGTGACCAAAACTAAAGTGCTACCAGATGAGTTTATTATATGAAACATTTAGAGGTGAAGAGATAAGAGTCAATGCAGCAAAACTGCATTTATTTGATCAAATGTACAATAAAAACAGTGATACGGGGAAATCGTGTTTCAGTTTAAAGTAACGACATGGTGAAAAATAAGAAATTGGGACATTAAAGCCAGTGTAATTTGCACCATAGCAAGTGAAACAGGATGTTTGACATGATTAAAAGTAGGATGGTAACCGTGAATGCATATTAATATAAAAAATGAGGTCAGCTTATTTTCATTGGGTGCATCAAAATTAAACACCTTGTTTATTGATTAAGTATAACCACTTATGATTAGATATTGCTAACAAAAATGCTAATAGTAAGTTTATGTACAGAACTAGTCAAAAGTTTAAAAACATTTGATTTGTTAAAACTGTGGGAGATAATACGAGGGAGAAATTTTTTCACTTCAAAATACTGTAATAGGAGACTTCCTTTTTTATGCTTGTGGTTCAAGGGTTAATACTGCTCAAACGGAAAAAAAATGATCCCAGCTAAACTTTAAGCAATGGCTTATAGATCTTTTAAACCATCTATCTGTCTGTCTGTCTGTCCGTATGTCTATCCTCCATCTATCTATCTATCTATCTATCTATCCATCCATCATCTATCTATCTGTCTGTACATCCATCCATCCATCCATCTATCAATATATCTATCTATCTGTCTGTACATCCATGAATCCATCCATCCATCTATCTGTCTATACATCCATCCATTCATCCATCTATCTTATAGAATTGAAATGTATATGGGTGCAAAAGGGGAATTGTTGTGGGTTGGGAAGGAAGTAAAAAAAGAAAAGGCTAAAATGACCTGTTATATGTTTCATGTTTATTTAATGAGAACAAAAATATTGTAAAATAAAATGTATTCCTGTGATTCAAACATTACTGCAGTCTTCAATGTCATGTGATGCCTCATAAATCATTGTAATATGCTGCAAATATATATAAGTATTATAAATGTTAAAAACATGGTAATGTTACTATTCAAAAGCACCACAGAAGAGATGTTTTTTTTTCATTTTAAAAAGAAATTGTATTCATTAACACAATAATGCATTGATTTCGTACTATGAATCCTGAATTTATTAAAACTCATAAAAAGTCAAGTGTGTCATGCTTTCCATAGAAGTATGAGACGGATGAAAGTGTTGATTAGAACCATTATAAATGATTGAGCACCAGTAATAAACCTTAATAAATATTATAATGATTTCTGAAGGATCATGTGACACTGAAACTGGAGTACCTCTCAGAAAAAATGTAGTCTTGAATCACAAGAATAAATTACATTTTTATACGTTATTCATTGATTTTATTTGTTTTCCTTCGGCTTAATATTTATTTCACAGTTCGCCACAGCAGAATGAACCACTAACTATTCCAGCATATGTTTCATGCAGCAGATGCCCTTCCAACCACAACTCAGTACTGAGAAACACCCATTAACACACACTCATACACTACGTACAATTTAGTTTATTTAGTTCACTTTATAGAGCATGTCTTTGGATTGTGGGGGAAACCAGAGCACCCGGAGGAAACTCCACACAGAAATTCCAACTGGCCCACTCAGGACTCGAACCACTGACCTTCTTGCTTTGAGGCTACAGTGCATTTTTAGACATTATTAACGTAAATATAATATTTCACAATATTGCTCTTTTTTTTCTTCAGGTATTTTGACAGGCGCTGTTATGTAAAATATAAACTTTCAGTGCTGCAATTTTAGTTGCCATTAATCAACATCTAATCATTTTAAGAGCCCAGTTTTCACTGCGTGTCATCATTTGAGAGTCAAAAGTGACATTATTTACTGTATGCTCCTGGTGCTTGTATACATGATCCTGTAAGGCTCCTGGTTCATATCCTACTTTTTAATCATGTCAAACATTCGGTTTAACTTGAAAATCCAATTATGAAACCAAAATGTGGTGCAAACAGCAAATCACACCGATTTTAATGACTCAATGTCTCGTTTTCCACTGTGCACAAAGTTCTCTTTTACTGGTTTATATTTTGGCTCATACTGAAAGAAAATGAGGTGTAGGATGGAGTTGTGTAAGTATGTGGGTTTGGATTTTAAGTGTTGTGTGTGTGTGTGTGTGCATGTGCGTGTGCGTGTAAGTGTGTGTGTGTCTGTGTGTGTGTGTACATGCATGCGTGTGGTGTGTGTGTTGGCCTATGACTCAGGCTATGGTAAAACAAGACGTGGGAGTGAGCGTGTGGGTTGGCTTACCAATACAGGAGCGATTGTTGCCAGCCAGCTGGAAACCAGGCTCACACTGGCAGGAGAATGAGCCAGGGACATTAACACAGCGATGCTGACAGTAACGGTACCGGCACTCGTCAATGTCTGACAAGTATGAAAACATAAAATTAGATCACATATACATTTTTAATCCTCATCGGTATGACTTTAAAGACAATGGCAGGTCTTCTCATCATTTATGTAATTTAAGACACAACACTCAAACACTGGTCTAGGAACAACTTATTAAGTGAATATAAAATAATATTAATGATAAAAAACATTATTTATTTATCCATGCATTGCATATCTGTTAATTTATAAATACTATCTTATAATGTAAGGTTATAAACTAATAGATTATAGAGTTTTAATAGGACAGTTCACGTCACACAAAATGAAAAGTCTGTTGGTGACTACGTTTACATGGACATCAGTGATTGAACTATTTGCCTTAATCTGACTAAGACAGTAATATGATAAAGGTGTTTACATGAGTTGCTTTTTGAATGTTCCTTTCCTGATCCCGTTTTACATGTTATAGCACATAATTTGATTAATGTTTTGTGTCACTATGCATTGTGTCACAAAGCTATCCACGTTTCCTCTGGAGTTTTATGTAATTTCGGGTGTTTCATTATTAATTTGTCGACTTTAACTGCAGTTTGACACTTTCACTTTCATTCAGGAACATTTCATTCATGCCCCCCGTGACAAACGAGATATTGGATGCAAGTATAAACTGATGGAAGAGTGTTGTTTTACTAGAATTTAATACCACACACCGTATGGAAAAAACCTCTGCATTTCATGATACAGGTGTCTGTTGTTCTTTACTGACTCGGTAGGTGCAGAGAATAGTGTGAAACAGCCTTGTGTTTATGGACTATCCTGTTGGAAAAAGTGCCGAATATCCTACAAGGTGGTAATAGTTTGCTTAAGGTGTTTACATGTCTGTACCGCACTTCAATAATGTGACTAAAATGGGCATTCGGCATCAGAGAATTGTCTTAATTGTATTAAAATCAGATAATTTGAGTCCATGTAAACATACTCATTGTTCAGTCCACCTATATTGGTTTCACCAAATTTGTATATACATGAACCAGCTTTAACACTAAAAAAAGACTTGAAATATGCCATACAAGCCATAAGCAGTCCTCTTCTAATAATTCTATAGTGACTACTTTAAAAAAAAGAAACTCTTTTGAAAATATATATTATATACTGTATATACAGTATTATCTACAGTATTGCGTAATATATACATAAAATTACATCATATATTGTACTTCCAATTATACAGAAAGTGATCACACAAATTGTAATATATTTTAAATAATAATAATAATTATAAACTTACTGACAAATATTTAAATCCACAGTAATTTGCAGAATATTGGAAAAGTGAGAAACTATTGTCTTTTTTGCACTGTGATCCTTAAATACAGCTTTCAAGTTAAGTGTAACCCTGTGTGACTCATGACAAATGATTTAAAACACGATTTAAGTACACGACCAGCTCAATTAAGCACCTACTTTATTCAGAATGGAAGCCTGGAGCATGAGTAAATGATGACAGCCTTGTGACTGATTTTTTTTCACAGCAGTGAACTCCTATTGTGGTAATTATTTTGTGCTACAGAATTAAACAGGCACTTTTTGTTTCTCACCAATGCATTCTGTGCCCACTTTGCGATAACCATCTGGACACTGGCAGGAGAAGGAGCCTTCTGTGTTGAAACACTGCTGACTGGGCTGGCAGTCGTGGCTGTCCCGTTCACACTCATCCACATCTGTTTATTAAGACAAAATCATGGAAATTATTGTAGGTTCAGTTTGTCTTCTCAGATAAAGGGACAGTTCACCCAAAAAATGTTATTTAGGTGACTGTTTACTTAAAAAGAACATTAAATATGTTTTTTTAGCTGAAATAGTGGTCCTTGGTGATTCATGAAATGTATGTAAATGGATTTTAGAGCTGTGGTGAAAAACTATTTGAGAAATTGATTCTGCATTGATTCTGACATTTTCCAAATGCATCATTCTCTCAAATTGATTCTGAGCTTAGTTTTTAACAACAGATGGCGCTGTATGCTCTTCACTCAGCCGTACTCCGCTTCTATTCAACTCCTTACAAATACCACTTGAACGTAAAATAAACGTTAATAAAAAGTTTTATAAAAGGTTTATGCGAATTATAAAAGTGTTCATAGTGGGCTGTGTTCGCATTACCATCATGATTAAAGCCAGCTTATATGACTCAGCCAAACACACAAGTGCTCTTCTTCGTGTGCATTTGAGTGCATGGATAAAAACTAGCCTAATCTCTCGAAGTGACAGGTATTCATTTTAGATGTTTTAGTGACTCTGCTGATAGCCAATAAGTTGATTTTTGGAACCAACAAAGACCACAGTTTCAGCCATAAAAATAACAATAAGCTTAATGTTCTACTTAAGAAGAAATAATGATTTGGGATTTAAAAAAACCTGACATGTTGCATGGCCTAAGGGTGAGTAAATAAACAGAATTTTGGGGTGAAACATCTCTTTAAGGGGGCCTGTCCACAGAAGTGTTTAGCACTGCAGAAACATAATTTTGTTCATATGAAATAATGGAGAACGAAATGTTTACTCATGAATGTCCATGATGTGTCTTTATGTACCTCTCATGGATAAACTTTCAATATCTATTTCATTTCCATGATGCAATTTTGTCAGCAGACTTAGAGAATGAATTTCAGACTGGCAGCACAATCGCCTCACAGCAAGTTCGCTGGTTCGAGCCCCGGCTGGGTCAGTTGGCATTTCTGAGTGGAGTTTGCATGTTCTCCGCGTGTTGGCATGGGTGCTCCTGGTGCTCCGGTTTCACCCACAGTCCAAAGACGTAGCATAGGTGAATTGAATAAGCTAAATTGGCCGTAGTGAAAGAGAGTGTATGGGTGTTTCCCAGTATTGTGTTGTGGCTGGAAGAGCATCCGCTGTGTAAAACATAGGCTCGATAAGTTGGAGGTTCATTCCGCTGTGGCGACCCCTGATCAATAAAGGGATCGAAAATAAAATAAAATAAATGAACTAAGGAATGAAACACGCGCTTTAATGCTGATTAGCTGCAAGTGTGTTTCAGTACTCTGTCCAACACTGTGGTGAAAAGAATTTTTTTAAGTACTGCTTAATGCACTTTTAATTGATCATCTATTATTCCCTGGAACATCCGTAACCCGGACACACATGACTCTCCTTAATGGCATCCTACTATTAAGTGTTCAAACTCGCAGGCCGTCTGACACCTGTTCTGAACCGACACACACTTGTTTTCACACACTCACCCACGCAGCTGTCTTGAAACCTGGAGGGCACGAGTTGAAAGGCTCGCTGGCTGTGTTCTACAGGCTCGGGTGGATCTGATTGGGTGACTCAGTTGTGGGATTGACCCTAAGTGGAGCGAGAGAGGCACAGGTATCCACCATAGTGGCTGAAGCACTTAATTTCTCCCTAATGCTTAGGTGTGAATGCTTCTCCACCTGTCAGAGCTTTTAAAAATGCTGAGCTACTTTATATTTTAACAGATTTTGGTAACGCTTTCTTTTACAACCCGCAAAGTACCACGTAAGTACAGTGAAATAACAGTGTACTTTTCTGTATGTATAATACAAGTATAAAGAACGTACAGTATGTGTAGGTGTAAGAGACCAAACTGTAATACTTGGGTAGTAAGGTGGTAACAATCAGATATGCAACACACAAAGTACTGTGTAATTAGATTGAATTTATGGAGTACTTTTCTATAAATTGCAAAGGAACAAACCATAATGTTTGGGTAATAAGGGGGTAACAATAAGATATTCAACACAAAAAGAACCGCATAAGTATATTGAATTTACGGTGAACTTTTCCTTAAGTATTGGATACATATAAAGAATTATGCAAGGGTGGTGACAACCTAATGCAACCTGCAAACACCTGCGTAAGTACATAATAGTAATAATAGTACACTTATTCAGTGCTTGGGTTTTATATGGGGTGTTTAATGAATTAAAGGTTATTGTAAACCTTATTGTATACTGTATGCATTTTAAATCTGCAATTCAACATAAAAATATATTTCCGTACACTGCTTACCTTATGAAAGTTTACTCAATCTCACCACCGCCAGCAATGTCTTAACATCACTATTAACAAATAGGTTAACTTTGCATGAAATTGTGGGGAATAGCTGTCTAATTTTGAGCTTTTCAACTATGGTGTTTAAAAACTATATGGGGCAGCATCACTTGTGGTGATGTGGAACAGGACTGTGAGTATTATGATGAATACAGCATTTACCGCGCTCAACAGATAAGACTGGGATTGGCTCTCATAATCACCACTTTACAAGAATGTTACATGGACACTAAAGCATTTAAAAGCCACGTCTATCAGCTTATCTGTCAGCAGATTATCACAATATTCAAACTCTTAAGGCTGATTTATACTTTTGCGTCGAGTGATCAGCGTGACCCACGACGCTTGCCTTGCACATAGTTGTGCATTTATAGTTCTGTGTGCTGTTTGTGTTGTTGCTCTGCAATAACACTTCCGAAACGGTAGCTGGCAGTAGGTTATGTTCCTCTGTGTCAAGTTTCTTCACAGGGTGTTTTGTTTTTTCTGAATGCTACAAGTAGCTAAAACTCACTCATTCAAAGGCTGAAACAGGCGGACTTGCAGCAACTTTAATCAAAAGGTAAACACAAAACAAAAGTTTCCATCTGGAGCTCCTTCACGGGACTCGACAGTTGTAAACAATCGCTCCATCGGACTCGCTGCTCTCAGCACCGCCCACGCTTGTCACCACTACCAAGCTGATCAGTCACAGAGCTTGCGTTACGAATAGCTGCGACTTGCAGTTACATTTTTTGAGAGGTGCACCACAGCGTCGAAGTCAGCCATGGCAAGGGGTATGCAACCCTGCAAAGGCTGCACGGGACCATAAACGTGTGGTTGACGCAGAAGTATAAATCAGCCTTTACAGACACAACTTTCAAACACTTAAGTGCCCGAGGACTTTTCTGCTTGTTCAAAGCACAATCAATATTTTTTTTTTAAATAAGCACTCAAAGTGGCCGTAGTGTATGTTGTGTGTTTGTGAATGTGAGTGTATGTTTCCCAGTACTGGGTTGCAACTGGAACAGCATCCGCTGCGTAAAGCATATGTCAGAGTAGTTGGCGGTTCATTCCACTGTGGCGCCCCTGATAAATCAGCCACTAAGCCAAAGGAAAATTAATAAATGAATAAGCACTCTTTAAATATAAAACACTTCTTCAAGTGTTAGCTCTGATGTTTAGTCAGAGTCAGTATGGGCCACACTCACAGATAAGGGTTGTTTGCTATCCTCTTTCTCTCCTGCTTTCCACTCCTATTTTTCTAAATAATTCTGAGGTAGATTTGTACTGAACGGGGTAGTTTGATCCTTTAAAAACATGATCCCTTCATCGACGAAAAAAGTCGGGAAAAGAAATTGTCTGATGCACACGCAACCTAAGACTGCTACCATAACTCTGGAATACGTTTTTTGCAGCATTTATTGGTTCACAGCTCATGGGAAGTGAAAACTGGGTCTCCGTAGGGCGATCTTGAGTAACATTATCTTTATTGCCTTCCTCTTGACGGTAGACAGCAGCTGGGATGCCTCGGTCTCACTGAATTCCTAGACCCCCAGCAGATCGGCCTCCTGCCAAGACTTCAGCATGACTCCCACAGTTGTCTAAGCGCAAAAACCTCACTCTCTGCTTCCCCTGACCACCTGTTTCTGCCTGAGTCATTCAAGCGCTAGCAGTCAAAACTAAAACATTGCGTGCAATGATCCTCCTCCCCCTCCACCATCCCGTTCACAGACATTGATTTTCATTTTGATCCAGACTAGAGATGTCAGTGCCGTTTTCCACAAATCCCCAAGATTGATCATCGTTTAAATTCATTGATTAACCATTAACCTTAATGATGAAAGAGTGTCGATACTTCAGTGGCACAGTGACCAGCAATACAGGACACTCAAAAACACAAGGAATTAATGATTAAATGCAATGCCTAATACAGAAAGTATCAATAGTAGCATCTCAGATGTACACAACGGTGAAAAGGCCAGTGTTTACTCATGAATATCATGATGTGTTAAAGGCTATTGAATTATTCATCTTTCTTTACTACCTCACATGGATAAAATTTCAATATCTACATCTTTCATGTTCATGAGCTAATTGAAGCAGTTGAGTTTGATGAAACGATAATCAGTTTCAGTTCTGGTAGCTCAAATCTTTTAGATACTGTATCTCTAATGTCACTGATTGGCTGCAAGTGTGTTTCGGGACTCTGTCCAACACTGTGGTGAAAAGCGTTTTTCAAGTACTGCTTAATGCACTTTTAATTGATCGTCTATTAATCCCTGGAACATCCGTAACCCGGACACACATGACTCTCCGTAATGGCATCCTACTATTAAGTGTTAAAACTCGCAGGCCGTCTGACACCTGTTCTGACCGACACACACTTGTTTTCACACACTCACCCACGCAGCTGTCTTGCTGGGGCTCGAAACCTTGAGGGCACGAGTTGAAAGGCTCACTGGCTGTGTTCTCCAGGCTCGGGTGGATCTGGTTGGGTGGCTCAGCGGCGGGGATGACCGAGGCGGAGCGAGGGAGGCACAGGTATCCACCGTAGTGGTTGAAGCATTTCATTTCTCCCTTACAGGCTTCTGTGATTGTCTCACATTCGTTTATATCTGCAGACACATGCATGTAGATACAGTGCTCAGCATAATTGAGTAAATATTTTTAGCCATTTCTCAGTAAATATATAAGCACTATATTTTAGTGCATTTAAACAAAACAGTTTTATTAAACTGATATATTTATAAAAAATAATATTTTAGTCACCAAACATCTTTAGAAATCGAAAGATAATACGATTCAATTCAAGCAAAATCTTGGGGAAAAAATTAAAACCTACAAAATTTCAACTAAATTTTTCAATTATTTTGCTTCTCTTGATTTTTCCTCTTTTTTTTAAATTTGTATTTAATATTTTTCAACATAAATAACATAAATTTGGGTCTACTAGTTTTTGGACAGTTATTGTAAGTTATTTTATTAGATAAGCTCCAGATTTGGCATCAGTATTGACTAATCTAATGTATATGCATGAATATAATATTGTATAGCTTCCTATTAAAAATATGAATTTAAAAGATAGATTTGTGAGGGGTGTACTTATATATGCTGAGCACTTTATATATGAAGCGGAATATGGAGTTGTTAGGGGATGAAATAAACACTAAGGGAGTGTGATTATGTTAATTGGTTACATAACTGTTAAGAATACTGAAAATTCTGTAAAATATTAAAATATCAACTACCTGAATTTACCATGAATATGTGTTTTGATTAATAATTTTTTAGAATTTACTGTTTTATTTATTATGCATCTTTAAAATGTAAAATAAGAATAGTATATACATTATCATATTATATACATCGTGCATTTATTTGCTTTATATTATAATGACAAGTCAATATAAAATGGCTCAAGTTTTCAAATCTGAAATATTTAGGAAAAATATGTATAAATGAAAAATATCAGATAAAAAAAAGTCAGACAAAATGTATATAAAATGTACATTAAACTTTTGATAAATTTAATGAGAGGTTGTTACTATAGACTCTTTAAAAAAACATACTGACTCACACATTTTTAGCTCTAGCATATTTTACCCAAACACATACCATACAGTACAAGTATTTATTATGTTTACATTTTGGCCATTATATTCTATTGGAATGCGTTTTAGTCGTATATCCATGAGCTTACTATATAAAATGTTTTATGTGTACTTGTATATACTTAATATGTATCCTGTATATTTGAGGTTTTAGGTGTAAGAGAGATGAGTATTACCTTTGCAGTGTTGCGTCTGTGAATCCCAGTGATACCCATCTGTACATTCCTATAAAAATAAACACGAATTAGTACATACTATACAGGTAATTTATTGCTTCCTGCAGTACGTGTGAATATAAGGCTATGGTAATAAGATGAAAGAGTGTCATTTACATTATGAGAATGTATTTAAAGAGAAAGAAAGTGTGGAGAGAGACAGGGCAAGGTTTCGTTCCTCCTTACCGTGTAGGTGTCAGTTTCTGTGGGTGGCTGTGAAATAGCGCGGTGGAGAAACACAGAGATGCACATACAAAAGAGCAAAACACACCCGGGCCGCATCCTCACACACCCCTTTAACAGGTCTCGATGAGCACAGACACAAAGACACCTCCAATAGTGTTGAGTAAAGAGAGGAGCTCAGGCAGACATGCGATGGTGTGGAGCAGATGATGCTGAGGAACCTGTGGATGATAAACAAACCGCTGGAGAAAACTTCTGAAGCAAGCTTCACACCTGAGGATTTGAATACTAATATGTGACCCAGTTATGTTAATCACACTGTTACTGAATGTCAAAACATCCGTCTGTGGTTAATTTTAGCACCTTCCAGTCAGTTTAATAATGTGTCAGGGCTTTTCATTTATCAGAAATGTATACCCTATTTTTGGCCGCTGCAATTGCTTGATTACCAGACTCCCTCTAGTGGTTGTATTAAAATGACTCGCACTGTGGTGGTAAATTAAAACGACCCATTTGAACAGCTGAGTTAAAGCGTGTGTGCGCGCGTGTCTGTGTAAAATTAACTGAAATTAATAAATGCTGCAAACCTAGCCCATGAGTCGTGACAACTAAAGCATTAATAATGTTAACAGGTGAAAACATCAACCAGGAATATATAATTGTAATAATGCTAATACATAATTAACAGTAATTAACCAGAATCAATACATTTTAACTGCTTTTTAACCTTTTGTTTATATTTAACACTGCATTAATTGAGTGGTTACACGGTGGATCAGCGGTAAGCGCAGTCACCTCACTGCAAGAAGTTTGCTGGTTCCAGCCCCGACTGGGCCAGTTGGCATATCTGTGTGGAGTTTGCATGTTCTCCCTGTGTTGGTGTGGGTTTTCCATGGGTGCTCTGGTTTCCCCCATATGACATGTGGTATAGGTGAATTGAATAAACTAAACTGGCTGTAGTGTATGAGTGTGTGAATGAGTGTATGGGTGTTTCCTAGTTCTGCGTTGCATCTGGAAGGGCATCCGCTGTGTAAAACATATGCTGGATTAGTTGGTGGTTCATTCTGCTGTAGCAACCCATGATGAATAAAGGGACTAAGCCGAAAGAAAATGAATGAATGATGCATTAATTAATGCTAACAAATACAAATGCGCTGATTTTCAATGGTTTATGCATACAGTATAGTACTTTTATTTAGCCTGAATGAGTTCTTTCACCAACCCCAAGAAATATTAACTGTAATTCTTATAAAACATTTCTGGCTTTGACGAGAGTGAAATGTTTTTGCTTTAGCAAAATATCACACAGACACATAAAAAGCAGTACTATTTTCCTGGCCCACTTTTCTGTAAGTACACACATACGTTGACATTGACATAGCGGGTACACACAAACAGCGTTTGCAGGCACAGTATGGAAACACAAAAGCTGCTCCAACATGACACAGACTGAGCCCAATAGCAGCTCTTTGAGTTGTTGTTTTTATGGAGTTCAGAGAGTCCAGCCTAAAAGTATTGTCATGTTGACTCAGTGTGACAACAAGCAAACCGCAGGGTGATGTGCGAATCTGCACATTCTGTCTGAGCTGCTTCAGCCTCCAGATACTATCATTGTGCTTTTCCTCCCAAACCGCGTGAAACATACAGTAGCCATCATACAAGAAACGCTTGCAACTTCACACTCACATCCTGCGACAAGACAAACAGGCTCACAAATCTCTCATCTGTGTGAATTACCCGCTCCTACTGACTGACCTACGTGCTACTTATGGTTAAGCTTCCCTCAAAATCTTAAAGCAGGCTATCACTGTGGTGGCAAAAACCTGAAATCAACCATCATAAACAAACCCGAAGCCAGCGAGAGCCCGGTCCAGTCACTTGGCTGAAGTGTGGGCAGTGTGGAGGCGTGGGTAACATGTTGTCTGAGTGGCACTTGACCTTCAGGAATGCCAGCGGAGAGGATGTGGGCACCGCTCTGAATAACGGTCAGCCGGACACTTGCTGTGTTTCCCACAGGATCACATTTCTGGGAAACCCCTCTCTCCGGAGTTCACTGGAAAGGTCAACTGCGGTTACCCAGAATGCCCTTGTGTGGACCCGTTCTGCTCTGCTATTTTTAATTATTAATTTTCTTTGGCGGATATGTTAGTAGGTCATTGTGTGGCTACTCATGAGGCAGAATGAATTAATGTGGAGCACTTTTGATGCTTTCTTGTGTGCTTGCTTAAAGGGATAGGCTAACTAAAAATTTTAATGTATTCACTATTTAATCATCCTCGAGTGGTTCCAACCATTTATGAATTTATATCTTCTGTTGAACTCAAAAGAAGATATTTTATTGAAAGGTTAAATCCAATAACCATTGATTTCCATAGTAGGAAAAACAAATACAAAGTCAATAGTTACAGGTTTCAGCATTCTTCAGAATATCTTCTTTTTTGTTTAGCAGAAGAAAGACAATCAAAAAGATTTTAAACGATTAAAAGGCGAGTAAATGATGACAGACTTTTGCTCAATTATCCCTTTAACCGGTTGTTATTTCATCCCAAAATTAAAGTTCTGTCATTATTTACTCATCCTAATGTAATTTCAGTCTAATAACACAGACGTCCATCTTCAGAAGACAATTGAAGAGATTCTGAATCAAGTCTGAGAGATTTCTGATCCATTAAAAGTCTATTTACCTGACTCTACTAAAAGTTAAGTTCTAAAATATATCCTATGAAGACTTCTGAAGAGACAGAATCTCTTTAAATGATAAACAGATTTCCTTTAGGTTTATTTTGCAGAAGCTTGAATGTGTTACGTGCAAGAATAAACCTCCTTTGGTTCAAGAAAGCATCAAAGAGCTTCCATGACCAAGTAGTAATGTTGTAAATACTCTTTACTGACTAGTTTTTATAAGTACACGCCCTGTTTCTACCTGTCAAGCCTCCTGTTTTTCCCGGGATTCTCTCGTATTTTACAATTCTATTCCGCTATCATCTCGTAAAGATATCTTCCATTATTTCTCCCGTATTTTGAATGTGTCTATAAAGGGTGGCATTAAACATTAAAAAGACGATCCTCCCTATACGCAACATTCCCTTGCTCTTAAATATGAGTCTGTTCTGTGCTTTCATTTTATTTAGGCATGAAAACACTTTGAAAAAATATATGTAAATGGTAGATTCCCCTTTATTTCCTTTACAAGCACCTTTGCCCCTCCTATGCAATCCTCAAAACAGTTCATGTAGTGGTGTGTAACTGTCAAATGCACTCCATAGTGATAAATAAACGCTGTTTCCTTAATGGATTCTGTACTCACGATTTGAAATGGACAACGCGGGTTTGAACAGACATAATAATAATAATAATAATAATGTCTAAGCATGTCGATTTTGTTGGTTTTTCTTTTAAACACAATAAGATTTTGTCTTAGATGAACATAAAAATTAGAAAAGCAATCAAATGCTTTCATTATGGATCTGTGCATTTTTAAAGTGACACCTCTGTTTAGAATAAAGTTATCGCTTATTTTCACATCCCAATGTTGACAGTTATGGCCCTGTTAGTGCCAAACTCACAGTTACAACACAGCGTTAGCTGGAGTCAGAGCGAAGGAAAACAAGAGGCGAAGCTACATTAAACATCATTATGTTGGGTACAAGAAGTGCAGGCTCCAAATTGAAATTTCATCGTGTACCTGCTGCCAAACAGAACAAATGACGACAACTGCATTTAAATGCAATAAAATGACTAGAAAAGAGCATTGGTCATCAAAAAGGTTATTATGTTGAGATTTCAGCCCACACTTCATGTCAGGTATTGTTCTTGTTTACTATGGATAATGGATTGGTTACATAGATATAGAAGTCTAATGTATTCTCTCCTCATTAGACAAAGTTATTTAGACACATAAAGACTTTTTAGCACTTAAGTGAGCTAACATTAGTCATATATAGTAAGCTAACTGCCAGCAGATAACTAAAGATGAAGTATGAACTTGAATTGATTGAATATATGAGAAATCTCTCTCAGAAGATGCAGGAATGTGTTTGGACCGATATGAGGGCTGAGTAAATGATGGCAGAGTCCTCATTTGGGGCTAAACTAACACTACCATTTGGCCGGCT
The DNA here is from genome assembly GCA_903798035.1 of Danio albolineatus. Taxonomy (NCBI): domain Eukaryota; kingdom Metazoa; phylum Chordata; class Actinopteri; order Cypriniformes; family Danionidae; genus Danio; species Danio albolineatus. The sequence continues at coordinate 8,097,708 of CAIGQQ010038942.1, forward strand.
GGTAGTCCTGTGACATTTGTAAGGTCTGCTGTGATTATATGAGCCCCAATAACACAGGTAATAAAGAGCAGACTTCATGAGCAGCCCACTGCAAGGACCACACACATGTAATGACAAACGCTCTCCTCCTACCTCTCGCTCACCCTTATAAACACACTCACACTGGTCCAGTGTCATGTCTGCGCTTAACTCTGTGTGCTCAGCTAGGTATTAAATACTAAATCTGGCATGGTGGCCAAAACATTCACGCTGGATCTCCAGTTTGAAACCTTGCTGGTCAATGCACTTATAACTTTATGAATACTAGCTCCTCTCCTCACACCTGTGCAAACCTAAGTGGGGTTTTATGTCAGGCCCCCCATGGCTTCAGAAACACAGCTATAAAGGCACAGACACATGTACTGATTGTGTTTTGTGCCTAGTTGTATTTGGACTCACATTTTAAAATGTATAAATGCCACAGCATTAGATATGAAATATAAGGGACACCTGCTCCTAAAGGGATAGTTCACCCAAAAATGACAATTTACTCACTATAATCACTCTCAATTGGTTCCAAACCTTTCTTTCTTCTGTTGAACACAAAATAAATTATTTTTAACAAAGTTTAAAACCTGTAACTATTGACTTCCATAGTATTTGTTTTTTCTACTGTGGAAGTTAATGGTTACAGGCAGGGATGCATATTTTAGTGATTTGCATTTGATAGAATTAATGGAATATTTTAATATTTTGTATCAAAATACTTTAGTGTCTTGTATTTTTAAAATACTGTAAAATACATTATAAGAAATCTACATGGTGACATAATATTGATGCATCCTCTGATTGGTGCTTTGGACGTTAATAAGTCTTCCGTTTAATGAATAACTGAAAAAATATATAAAATCTTTGGAGAAAGAGTATACTGTAGATTTAATAGTAATTTTGGATGGATTGCTGATGCCAAATGTCTGTGATTAAAAGAAGCAACATAAAAATAAGTCCTACAGTGGCAGTTCCTACGTTACTTCTTTGGCTGTTTTAAGTGGCGGTATTTGAACAGCAGGTATAGGTGCAATGTATGGTAAATAAAGAGGAAAGATGTATGCCTAAAGATGTCAGAGTGACACAACATATGAAACTCATATTTAATAATCTCCTAAAAACAGGAGCAGGATATAGTATATGACTATAGAGATTTAGGAAGCTTTACAACTCATGTTTTACATTGAGTATTGAAGAGTCAGTTAAATGGTAAAGGGACTGATGTCATGCTCCATTTTAAAAGTATTTTGGAGTATTTTTAAAATACAAAAATACTGTATTTTATTTTGTGACATTTTGTGACTGCCGTATTTTGTAGTTTATTTTGATACACTTAAACTTAAGGTATTTGTTATTTTATTTTAAAATACATTTCCATTTATCTTTGCTCAACCGTGGTTACGGGCATTCAACTTTCAACAATCTTCTTTTTATGTTCTACAGAAGAAATAAAGTCAAACATGTTAGGAACAAGTAAAGAGTGAGTAAATGATGACAGATTTTTCATTTTTAGATAAGCAATATGTTTAAGTGAGAAAATCTATTAAGTTTTATGAAGCAAATGGTTTTGAGGTTAATTTTATGGGATGAAAGAAATCTGTTCTCTTCAGGTTCATAGAGGTGGCCTGTCTGAGGAACTATATATACTGTAGCTTTATCACTTTAACTGTACAGATTATGACTATAGGCCAACAGGCATTAAAGTTGCATATTGCTACAATGTTGTATTGATATTCAACAAGTGCACTGCTGTTTAAATGTTTGTGTTTTAGTTCTTTAATGGCATAAATGAATCCAAAAAGAGCCTTAAAAACATTCCATTCCATAAAATGTTCTTTATAGTAAGAAAAATATGATATAACTGTCCTATAAAATAGTCTTTGAGGAACTAAAAATGATTCTTCACTGATGTGTGAAACTTTTGAAACCTTTATTTTTAAATGTGTGTGTATATAGTAAGTTCTAGACAAGCTTTTTTCTTGTCATCAGTGATGCTCACTATACTTCCATGTTGCTTACTTTAGCAGTTCAGCCCCGAAATGACAAATTAATATTTCCAAAAATAGAGCACTAATGTGGCTACGACAGAGGCCCCCAGTCTGATTTACTCCCGCCTCTGTCACACTCTCTGCTTTTAAATGAACGCCCGACTCAGCATCCAGCCATATAAAATAAAACATCCAACTCAAGTAATTAGCAGAACACATAAACAAAAAGTGACGCAACAGCGGTGGCCTGTCTAAGTACAGTAAAGCAGTGTTCCCTATTCTGATGTCATTTCATCGAGCCTTCATTCTTATAACAACACCTGTACGCTTCCAAAGGGGGCCGAAAGGTTTTTTTTTTTTTTGGATAAACACAAGCGTCTCCACAAATTTCCCAACCTTTGTGTGTCCTCAGAGAGCCTGTGCGCAATGTTCCCATTCTGCTGCGTCTTTCACGTCCAATCAGCTCATTTAAACAGTCGGCAGTTTGTATGAATCAGCTTTTTGTCCTTTAAAAATAGAAACGCTCTCTAAACAAAGTCACCCATTTTACTTACGCAGGGTTCAAATAACAACATACAGTCAATGGTTGTGAAACAGAGGTTGGAAAAGAGGTTGGAAAAGTTTTGCAACACTTCATACACACTTCGGAGATCAGTGTAAAAGCATGATGACGGTTGAGAAATGCTGAGAGGGAAAAAAAATAACTTGGCGTGAGAGCACGAGGATACAATATGTTGGAATAGCGGCATTGATCTTTGCTTCTCTAATGTGTCTGAAAGATTGTGAGTGTGACGTGTGCAAAAAACGGCCAGTTTTGCCCTTTATCGCCTTACCGCTTTCTCTGCCCTACTGCATGTGACACAACTTCACCCTGACATTTCTGCCTAAGTTACATGAGCTGATCCAGAATGGCCCCATGCAAACCGCTATTGGAATTGACAATGACATGATATCACAATGCAGCGTAATATTGTCTCTGGTAAGCATGTTATATACTCACAGGCCCGCAGTGGATCTCTTTCTGAGCAGTGGTGGCACGTCTTCTCTTCTGTCCTCACTCCTCAGCCTGATAGAGTGAGTGTGGAGACGGACAGCTGGACTGTGAATGTATGCAGGGGAGGGAAAGACGGAAGAGAGGAGCGAGGGACGGCCCATTCCGACCCCCATACAGCCCCCCTGCACGGCCATCCTCCGCCCCTCTCTGACCCCCCAGGATGAAAATTCCTGGTCTGCGGCCCAAATTCCGAAATTCCAAATGTGTCCAGCTCAACGACAGAACAACAGCATACAGATTCACACACACACACACAACCCCCCTCTCCATACACACACACACTCCACCTGGTTTCATTTAAACTCGCCCCCCACAGCCTGCAACTTTCTTTCTCTCTTTTCCCCTCCACCTCAAGTCACCCTTCATCTCTCCCCATCTTTTTCAGTCTCTCGCTCTCTCTGTTCCTTTCATTCGGCGGGATATTTATAGCTTGGGAGAAGTTGGTGGAATGTAGACAAAAATTAGAGAGCAAACTAGAAAGAGAGAAAGAGGAGGCGAGGGGAGAGTGGAAGAAGGGAGGATAAGACACACGTCAGCTTGGAAAAGCTTTTCTTTTTGGCGTGTCTAAATATTGAAATTGGAGGTACTCGCAGGATGATATTGCTAGAAGTGAGAGGCAATGGAAAGACTCACAATCTAACTTCTGATATGCTTTAATGTTGACTATAGGTTCACTTTCTAACTACGTGTCAGCTTTCATTCATTCACTGTTAAAACTACTGCGATCCACGCAATTCCTTTGTTGTCCCAACACAAACCAATTAAGTTAACTTATTTGTTTTTTTTATTTAAGTAGATTGAACATAAAACAACTATTACTCAAGAAAACTCAAGAATTGTGATATTTCAGCTAATTTTTAATAAGTTGGTAGACTGGTAAGGGTCAGTGTTGGGTGTAATCAGTTACAAATTAAGTAGTTGCTGTAATTAAATTACTACTGAAAAGGTCAAGGCGCCACGGTGGCGTAGTGGGTAGCACGTTTGCCTCACAGCAAGAAGGTCGCTGGTTCGAGCCTCGGCTGGGTCAGTTAGCATTTCTGCTGTAGTTGTGTGGGTTTCTTCCGGTTTCCCCCACAGGTCCAAAGACGTGGTATAGGTGTATGAGTGTGAATGAGTGTGTATGGATGTTTCCCAGAGATGGGTTTCAGCTGGAAGTGCATCCGCTATGTAAAAACATATGCTGGATAAGTTGGCGGTTCATTACGCTGTGGTGCCCCCAGATTAATAATTAAGGGACTAAGCCGAAAAGAAAATGAATGAATGAAAAATGAAAGAGATTGCTGTTTATTTTAGGTCAAATTAACTACGGTTAATTATGTAAGGATAATTTTAAGTTTACCCAAAAAAGACCAGTCTGTCAGATGTAGAAGAGCCAAAAAAAGAACGTTTACTCATGATTGCTTGCTGTCACGGTTGTGGAGCCGTGCGCTCTTTCTGTGCTGTTTGTTGTGATCACATGGTGATTGCATATGACGATCAACTGTTCTAATCAGCATCCAGCTGGTCCTTATTCTGTTGCGCCTATATCTGAGCGCCGGTGCTTTACTTGGTTGCCAGTACGTTATTGTTTGTTCATGGTCTGTCCGTGTTTTGTCAGGACTCTTGTGGACGCTTCTCTCTGGAACATTATTTACACCCTGCTACCACACTTATCATTGTTATTTTGTTTGAACTCTTGCACCCTTTTGATTTATGGCCTTTGGTCATTAAACACTTGTATTTGGATTCACGTTGTTGTTGCTTTTTCTTTATACATCGTGACAGAACGTACTGACCTTACATGGATCCAGCAAGTGCTTCGCATCTCGCGGACTTTGTATCCGATAGTACCGCACCAATTGATCGTCAGGATGAATTGCTGTCAGCTACCAGTCAGGCCATCCAATGCCTGGTCACTCAAGTTACGGCCCTCACTACACAGGTCCAGCTCCTCCCGGGGGAGGCCCTCACACTGGAAGCCGCGTCCTCCGCTCGTCGTACCAGAAGTGCGTGACGGATTACTCTGTTGAGTCCCGCACTTTAGCCGCGGAGTGCAGATGCAACGCGGAGGCCCAATGGGACATGTTCCTACACAGCCTTTCTGATCAGATCCACAATGAGATCTATGCCTTGGATCTTCCTAAAACCTTGGATGCTCTCGTCAATCTGGCTATTCGGGTGGACGCCCGGTTGATGCGGAGGGAGACACACAACAGGCATATGTATAGAGTGTATCATCTGTGTGTATTTGTATGGAGTGTATCATGTGCG
>CAIGQQ010038942.1:8108026-8147267 GCA_903798035.1 Danio albolineatus
TCCTTCTCCTTTGCCTGTGATTGACATTGTGATTAGTATTTTCATAAACATCCATTCTTAAAGCCAAACTGCCTTAATATATAAACTTTTTGTATTTATTGGCGTTTAAGTGCACTGAAAAATGATCTTATGTCCACTTTCCTTTTCTTTGTTATTTTATCTAGGCACTAGCAAGGCAAGATTAAACACAATGGTAATTCAAAGTGCTTTACATAAAGTACATAAAACTATAAAAAAAAAATCACAACAATAAAAACAAGGAATTTTAAAAAAGGTTTAAATTGTTGTTTTGAATGAAATCTCATGTACGAACAGAATGGAATTTGATACAGAAATACAGTGGGGTGAGTTCGGACGTAGTACATTGCTAATTTAGCAAATGCACAGCTACAAATTATGCTAATTGTGGCCGTTTATGTTGTTAACATAATGCCAACTCGTCACAAATAAAACATTGCATGCCAAACGGCTTTGGCGCGTTCGCTGCAGTGCACTATGCAAGAAGCTAACGCTAACTAGATAATAAGGTACTAGATAATATTTCAATCGCTAATGTAGCAGACACATGGAAAATACACCGGTAATCAGCATTTTTACCGCAAATAATTGATGAATGAGTCTGTATCAACAACATTAAAGATAATCGCTTTATTTACAATGAATAAAGTACCCTCCTTACTGGCGATCATCTACAACTGAGCCGCCCGCAGCCACACCTGACTGTGTGTGTTTGTGTGTGTGTGTGCGCGCGCACCGGAAAAGCAGGTAGTGGACTAAACCACTGTGAGGAAGGAGAGGGGGAATTCAACAGTTTCTAAATGCATTTTAAAACGTTATTTTTCTACATATACAATTATTTTAGGTATATATACATATATTTTTCACAATACAGAGTGCAATTTTTTAAAACTTTTATTTTGGGAGGGGGGGACAACCCTCGGATGGAAGGGGACATGTCCCCCCTGTCCCCAGGGGCGCCGCTAAGGGGGGGAAAGTTAGGACGATTCTAAGGGCCCATGCACTCTAGGGGCCCCCAGAGATCTGCTTTATAATTAATACCAGTACTATAATGTAATATAAATTATTAATGTATCTCTAAATTACAAGTAAAACAATTTATTAGAAAAAAAACGGCTTATATCTGCCTGATGTTTCGGGTTCACGTCATGCCGAAACGGATAAAGACTCGTAAGCACGGCGATTCATTTGAGGAACTATGAGTCGACTCTTTTATGGATGAATCAATAGTTTTAAACACTGTGCACTTTCAGATTTAAAGGGCACCTTTGATGAAAAATCTACTTTTTAAGCTGTTTGGACAGTCATATGTGTAGTTATAGTGTATAGACGGTCATTTTGGGGTGATATAAACACACCCAGTCCTTTTTTTTTCAATTTAACAGCATAAAAACGGTGGACCAATTGGAGCGGTTTTGAGATCGACCGCAACTCTACGTAGGAGTGCGGTCCCCCCGCCCACCGAATTGATTGACAGCTGCGTATTAACATGTCTCCGTAGTAATGCGTATAATCATATCAACAAGACAGGACGTGCGCAAAACAACCGGGAATAAAAGGTCTGTTCAGTTCGCGAAGGTCATCAATCATCATCAGATGTGATCAAGAGTGAGTTTCACAAGTTTAACACGTGTTTAAAACAGTGCATGTTTGTAATGAAGTACAGCCATTGACTTCAGCTTTACTTCATCACCACAGCCGCGTGTCAGCAAAAAAGACGCTTCAATCTCGGTTTGTTGACATTAAATCAGGTTTATTGTGTACATTACCATAACAGAAATCCATACAGCAGTGGACATTAGCCTTTCACATTTGCTCGCAAAAGCGCGCGCTGTCTGTGTGTGCGCGCGCACGTGCGTGAACGAACTCTATAACTGCATGTGCCTGACTCATCGTTGCAGCTCCTTAACAAACACATTAAACAGTCTTTGGTAAAGTTCTTACTGTTGTATTTCTCACAAACGTAGTGAGATCTGCTTCTCTGACACCTGTTCCTGTTGCGTCTGTCTGTCTGACGCAGCCGAGGGCGGAGATTGGGGCACGCTGACGGGAACGGTGGGCGGGGAGAACTATTCTTAAAGGGCCAGTGCAAAAAACTGGAAAAATTTGATTAGAGCTATAATGGAACGACTTTAGAGAGCTATAATTAATAATCTGATGGGTATTTTGAGCTGAAACTTTACAGACAAATTCTGCTGACACAAAAGACTTATATTAAATATAAAAAAGGGGTCATGTATGTGCCCTTTAAGCCTTAGCTGGACATTTCACTTCACTTAGAGCTGTGTTACTCACTGCATACAAGCTCATTTTTAAAAACCCATAATAGGGGCTCTTTAAGAATTCTCCCCTTCCCATTAAATACTCTAGTATTTAATTCTCTGAACACTAACAGTTCCTTTGTATAATTTGCACTTCTCGTGTGTATTGCATCTTCTTGTTGAATCATTGAATGCTTTAATTGTAAGTCGCTTTGGACAAAAGCGTCTGCTAAATGACAATTTAATAATAGTAATACTACGCATATTTCCCTAGTTGATATATATAATTTGAAACAAAAAAACCTTGACAAGATGCTCACTTTAGGAAACAAACTTCCAAAATATGCATTGTAATGGATGTTTACAGACACAAAAAGTGCTTTAAAAGAAACAAATGAATTTTTGGATCTTTTCTTCATTACACTGAAGAGAAACAACAACAAAAAAAGCCACGATGTCAAAATTGACAGGTGCATGAAATAAACGGTCTCTGCCTGCAGTTTGTCTTGCCTTAAGACCCCCACATTACGTTAGTCAAAACAAGCCTGATCGGTGCATAATCTTGTTTTTAACCTCCATCATTACCAAATGTCCTGTGTATTTTCAGTGGGTTTGCTGAAAGGGAAACCCACAAAGCGGAGTTAAATGAAAACACAATGCAGACAGTGTCTGTGGAAATCATGCTGTGTTTATTTACAAGTCATACAGTTCTGCAGGCCAAGGGTGAAAGAATGAAGAGAGGATAAAAAGAGAGGGACGTGAAGAGACGGACAGCTGGTGGGGGAGGACATGTTTGGGAAAGGATTAAAGCAAGAAGATGATACACAGGGGAGAATTAAACATCAGTTTTTTAAAATCCATCAGATGCTGGAGTGCATGCAGATGAAGCAAATAATAATAATTATAGATTCTTTAGTCATGGTACATCCTAAGAATGCAACTTTTGATAACTCCCATGTACCTAGTCCAGACCGCATGGTGCCTGAGGGGAAATAGGGAGAGATAATAAAACGTGTCAGAGATGTAAGTCTTATAAGAGCTTCTTTTATAGGTACAGAATTGTAATATTTGTTTGCTTATTTATATTTATCAAAATCATTATAGATAAGAACATATTACATAATAATAATAGTAATAATGACAACTTCAACTAGAGATTATAAAAAATGCAATAAAAAAATTAGATGTGGTTTTCCATTTGATATACGATAATAACTTTTTAAAATAAATGATAAAATAAATATAATAAATAAACTTTTTTCAAAACATCCAAAGTTCTCAGTATAAAAATCTTTTTTTTTTTGCATTACAAAACTGCATAAAATAAAGTTTTGTTTTGTTGTTTTCAGAATTGTAATACTATTTCACAATACTACAGTTTTCAATTAACTGATCAAACACATGTAACCTTAGTTAAGATAGTAGACTTTTAAAAAATATATTTATTAAAAAATCTCACAAAGCCCAAATATGTGAACAGTAGTGCAGTTTGGGAAAAATACATATTTTTCAAGTGATTGTCATGATTTGGTTTGTATAAACAGAAAAGCACATTCCACCGTGGTTAGACCGCATAAATGACTAGACAGGAAACTAAGGTGACTACAGATACAGCAATGTGCACATGATACACTGACCTCCACTGGCTGCAAAGAGAAGTTCCCCTGTACAAAACATATGACTTTATACACCATAAACAACAGCCGTAATGACACTTACTTGAAGGTGTCAAGGATATGAGCTGAATTAGTATAATGAGTAAGGTAGAGGTTCATGTCTATTGATGTCCATTTGTCTGATCGGCAAGGCTCAATAAACTGTAGAAAACAAAGATTTAGTTTGTTTGTGTGAAGGCACACAGCACCTCAGATCTCACAAATGCTTTTCTTAAAAAGTACCTTTTCCACAAGGTCAATGAAGAAATCACGGACGTCTTTTGCATTGATTAATTTGGCAGCGATATTAACAAGGCCTCTTGAGAGATTCTGCAGGAGATATTTGGAAATCAAAACTGCACTGTAAAAAGCTTTTGCTGCCTTCAAATCAAATCAATCAAACTAACTTTTCTAGTCATCTCGACTTACATCAATCCAACTGACTAAAAATATTACAGGGAGTGCAGAATTATTAGGCAAATGAGTATTTTGACCACATCATCCTCTTTATGCATGTTGTCTTACTCCAAGCTGTATAGGCTCGAAAGCCTATTACCAATGAAGCATATTAGGTGATGTGCATCTCTGTAATGAGAAGGGGTTCGGTGTAAATGACATCAACACCCTATAATAGGTGTGCATAATTATTAGGCAACTTCCTTTCCTTTGGCAAAAGGACTTGACAGGCTCCGAAAAGTCAAAATAGTGAGATATCTTGCAGAGGGATGCAGCACTCTTAAAATTGCCAAGCTTCTGAAGTGTGATCATCCAACAATCAAGCGTTTCATTCGAAATAGTCAACAGGGTTGCAAGAAGTGTGGAAAAACCAAGGCGCAAAATAACTGCCCATGAACTGAGAAAAGTCAAGCGTGCAGCTGTCAAGATGTCACTTGCCACCAGTTTTGCCATATTTCAGAGCTGCAACATCACTGGAGTGCCCAAAAGCACAAAATGTGCAATACTCAGAGACATGGCCAAGGTTAGAAAGGCTGAAAAACGACCACCACTGTACAAGACACACAAGCTGAAACGTCAAGACTGGGCCAAGAAATATCTCAAGACTGATTTTTCTAAGGTTTTATGGACTGATGAAATGAGAGTGAGTCTTGATGGGCCAGATGGATGGGCCGGTGGCTGGATCGGTAAAGGGCAGAGAGCTCCAGTCCGACTCAGACGCCAGCAAGGTGGAGGTGGAGTACTGGTTTGGGCTGGTATCATCAAAGATGAGCTTGTGGGGCCTTTTCGGGTTGAGGATGGAGTCAAGCTCAACTCCCAGTCCTACTGCCAGTTTCTGGAAGACACCTTCAAGCAGTGGTACAGGAAGAAGTCTGCTTCCTTAAAGAAAAACATGATTTTCATGCAGGATAATGCTCCATCACACGTGTCCAAGTACTCCACAGTATGGCTGGCAAGAAAGAGTCTAAAAGAAGAAAAACTAATGACATGGCCTCCTTGTTCACCTGATCTGAACCCCATAGAGACCCTGTGGTCCATCATCAAATGTGAGATTTACAAGGAGGGAAAACAGTACACCTCTCTGAACAGTGTCTGGGAGGCTGTGGTTGCTGCTGCACGTAATGTTGATGGTGAACAGATCAAAACACTGACAGAATCTATGGATGGCAGGCTTTTGAGTGTCCTTGCAAAGAAAGGTGGCTATATTGGTCACTGATTTGTTTTTGTTTTGTTTTTGAATGTCAGAAATGTATATTTGTGAATATTGAGATGTTATATTGGTTTCACTGGTGAAAATAAATAATTGAAATGGGTATATATTTGTTTTTTGTTAAGTTGCTTAATAATTATGCACAGTAATCGTCACCTGCACACACAGATATCCTCCTCAAATAGCTAAAACTAAAAACTACTTCCAAAAATATTCAGCTTTGATATTAAGTTTTTTTGGGTTCATTGAGAACATGGTTTTTGTTCAATAATAAAATTAATCCTCAAAAATACAACTTGCCTAATAATTCTGCACTCCCTGTAAGTTAAACCTGATTATTATTGTATTCAAATGTTAAAGCTACATAAAAATATTTGTCTTCACTTGTTGTCATTACATTTTTTACAGTGAAAAGAATTTATTTTTACGGATGACCTACACATACCTTAAAATTGGCTTCCATCTCATTGAAGACGCTGGTTTTACCCCGCAGCGCAGTGCACACTAAACTGAGAGGATCAGAGCTTTCATTACTCAGATATCTACTTATCCAAATCATTTGAACCACTCTGCTGAACACACACCTTTTGTGCTGGTCTAAGAGATCCTTGTCTGTGATTAGAATTTTGAGGTCTTTGAGGTCTTGAAGAAATTCCTTATCCAGATCTACATCCATGTCCTCCATCATGTTATCTAAGAGAGAAAGACGGTGGATTTTGAGAGTACAGACAGAGACAAAAAAGGAGATTGTTTCATTGTGTCAATATTTTTCTGAACTGCAGGTGGCTGGACTAAGTGTTTAGACTGGCAGTGTCCATGTAGATGTTAATTAATTCAAAGCGTTTGGACATTAATGAAAAAATACATTGAAAAAAACCTGCAGTCAGTCAGTCTTTGGTGAAAAATAAATCCTGGTGAGTGACTGGGACCCTGGGGTTTGTGTTTTACCATGAAGGGGTTTATTTAACTGTACAGGGTTATCTGTACAACTTTATAATATCAAAATAAACATTATGTTATTTTACAAACTAATAAATACATGTTTTCATATTCATTCATTATTAGCCCTCCTGTGAATTTTTTCTTATTATATAGATATATTTCCCGAGTCCCAAGTGAAGAGAAGATTTTTTTTTAAATGTCATTATTTTAATATATAATTTCTTTTATCATTGCCATGATGACAGTAGTTAATAATTTACTTTTATTATTATTATTATTATTATTATTATTATTATTATTGCAAGATACTAGCATTCAGCTTAAAATGCTTCATTCATTTTCTTTTCGGTTTATTCCTTTTATTAATCTGGGGTCGCCACAGCAGAATGAACCGCCAACTTATCCAGCATTTGTTTTACGCAGCGGATGCCCTTCCAGCAGCAACCCATCTCTGGGAAACATCTACACACTCATTCACACAAATACACAACGGTCAATTTAGCTTACCCAATTCACCTATAGCACATGTCTATGGACTTGTGGGGGAAACAGGAGCACCCGGAGGAAACCCACATGAACATGGGGAGAACATGCAAACTCCACATAGAAATGCCAACTGACCCAGCTGAGACTCAAACCAGGGACCTTATTGCTGTGAGGCGATTGTGCTACCCACTGCGCCACCGTTACGCCCTAGCTTAAAGTGCTCAACTAGAATAATTAGGTTACCTAGGCAAGTTAGGTTAACTAGGCAAGTAATTGGACAACAATTTTTTGTTCTGTAACCAATCAGAAAAAGATTCTAAAAGGGCATCTATTCTACCTCTTTTACAAGATGTAAGATAAGCCTTTGGTGTCTCCAGAATATGTCTGGGAGGTTTCAACTCAAAATACCCATCTGATAATTTATTATATAATGCAGAATCTGTCCATTTTTGTGCATGAGGACATTGTAGCTGTTTTTGTAGCCTGTGGCTTTAAATGCAAATGAGCAGCTTCTCTCCGCCCACAGTTCCGATGTGCGTGTCTGCTTTTCGTGCGTTATGTCAGATAGACAGCAGTCAGTGATGGAGACAGACAGAGATGAAGATGAAATAAGGTCACTAGACAAAAATACCAATTAAGTTTATTTGATGTATTTGTGGTGGAGTTTATTCAAATCTTTCTGAAACGATGAGTAACGTTTGCTGTACATATGTGCGTTTACTGACACCATGCGGCCGTGGTAATTATAGTGGTTAAGAATTACAGTAATTTTATTGTCTTTATTACATGAGGTTTAAAAAATGTTTTAAATATATAAAATTGGTGCAGCCGAGAGTTGTAACATATGTTTTAATCCCAGTTTCTTTGCAGAAATGTTCTGTTGGCAATTGTATTCATGTTATTATTGAGACATGGCACCTGTCAATCAATTCGGTGGGTGGGGAAAACTGCACTTCTAAATCACTGGGATTTGGATCCTACTTTAATGTCAGCAAATTTTTAAGACACTTGTGATTATATCACCCCGATATGACTGTGGACATACTAGACCTACACACAGTTCTTTCCAAACAGCTAAAAAAAGTTGATTTTTTATCATGCACTTTAAGTGGAAAGTTATTTTGACCCTAAAATGATCCTTTCTCTGATAGAAAACAATCACTTGGGAAATATTTGTAAAAGAATAAAAAATTTACAACAGGGCTAAATTTTTTTGCTTTTAACTGTTCATACATAAACAGTTGATTTATAAATAATATTTTATGTAAATAACCTTTTAATACATTTATTATATACTGTTTCACATTATAAAAAGAATATTATTTTACATTATTATTATTTTTTTAATTGAGTCTTTCAATTAATATATCTACTTAACTGTTGTCTGTACATTTTATACACTGGGATTATGATTATAAACATTTTCAAACATTTTAATTATTATAAAACAATATTATTTAAAATAAGTAATAAAAAAAATTGTTTACATGAGAATTATACACGTTAGACATTATTATAACAACACAAATATTACAATACACTTTTCAAGTATTTTGCTATGTGATAAGCATCCTAGGCGGTACATGAGATATAATCTCACACAACTATGTAGTAAATTGGCTGCCTGGCATGCAGACCATTATACAAAAATATCTGACCACTGAATGCCAGGATTGACCAATGTTAAGTATTGCAGATGGCTGTGTGTAACCGGTCTTACCCACGGCTCCGAGAGTCCAGTGGTTGATGAGCTGCCCAGCACAAAAGGCAAAGTCCTGGAAGGTTAAATACAGCAACTTTTTCTTCCCCGTCTCAAAACGATTATTGGCAAAGAACACGATTGCAGCATAGTCTCTGGAGGATGAATTGGCAGAATCGTTAAGCAAGAGGAGAAATAAAACAGCAAATCACAACTGAAGCAACTGCTCATGAGAATTTGTGTCTCCACATTAATGAATGTAAAGAGAGTTTTGTGTTTATTGCCATTTTAACTTCTCTGGTTATTATTATTTATGGTTATTGAAAAGTGTTATAAATGTGTTATAAATAGTTATTTATAACATTTTATAATTATCACTTTTCTATAATAAATAACAATTAAATAAGACAACAAGAAAGCAAAAAATAATACATCAAATAAGATAATAATCTATAAAGTTTTTTTAAAAGATTTATTTTCACTTTAAAAAAAAATCCTGATAAAGTCTCTCCAGATAAAAATGATAACATTAAAAATAGGCTATTGCAAAAGTATATGCTTGACTTAATGAAAATAAAACTAAAATATTAATAATATGGCCTAAATTTGACTGCTCTCCCTTTTTGAGCTCAATTCTGTGTTGATAAGAAAGATTCATAAAGAAACTAGACATTCTCACCTGGCTAACTGATCAGGCAGCAGAAAGTGTTGTCGTATGTTTTCCACTAGGGGGCCTTTAAGTTCCTCCACCACTTTGAACACTCGCTTGAAGTTGTCAAACTGCAATTGAAGAGAAAGACATACTGTAATTACTTGGAAACAAATCATAGTTGCATATGAGAAATGTATAATTTCAGAAAGTCCACCTGTCTTCGGCAGCTCTTCAGCGAAACGCCAGTCTTTGCGCTAACATCATCAAGATCTTTTTTTGTTCCTTTGGAGAGCTTCTTTCCCAAGACCTCGCGGACAAACAAATCATCAAAAGCATAATACCTGGAGGGACAAATGTAAATAAAAATGGACTTATATTGAATAATAATTGACTATTCATATCAAGATGCAAATCAGTGGGTACCGTTCAATGAGCATGGCTTGTCGGTCTGGCGGTATCTGAAACAGAAGCTGATTGGCCAGTTTGGCTGGGTGGTGTAAAAGTCTCTCACACATCTGGAACGTTCTGTACTGGTCCATGGTGTCACTGAGCAGCACATCTGCACTCGCCTCGCACTCCTCCATCACACCTCCTTCTATCCGCACTTTCACTGCGTCATTCACTATCAAGGAGATACAATTTTTTTACTTGTTTGAATGGTAAATATGCCTTGCAATGTTGATTGTTCCCTGTTTTGTGGTGTACAATTTTGCAACAATTAAAAAATTTAGAAAAATAAATAATTAAAAAGGTTTTACAAATTGTTACAAACTGTTAGTAACAAACCTTTGTTTTTAGACTATTAGAATATTATGTCAAAAGACAAAAGCTATATGGGCTTAAAATATAAAGCTGCAATACACATTTGTTGTTGCTTTTTCTGTACAATCATGGTGTGCCTTGTTTACATTTTAATGGACAAAACATCATGACTGTCATATCATCTTTAACAACCTAGCAAAAAACAACCTGAATATTACATTCATATCTATTTGCATGTATGTTCATCTATTTGTAAATCTCTTGATTATAGTTAAAACTTCTATATTAGACTTCTATATTATGTTCATAGTACATCCATCTGTACATAATACCCATAGTTTTCTATAACTGTACCTATACCTATTACCTTATACCTATATCCTTCACTTGCTGCTGTCACACTCCTGGTTAGACCTAAACTGCACTCTATTGCCTTGTACTTGTTTAAGAAAGCTGAATCTAATCTAATCTATCATCATTTAGGTTTATTAAGTAAAGAAACCTACTGAAATGTCATTCAGTACAACAAACCAGTGATCAGATAACAAAAACTATACATGGCAATGGTTTATATACCAAAAAATACATACTTAAAACAAGTCTCATTTGATAATTGAAAGATTATTACTATTAAAAGTAACTATGAAAAGATTCAGAGCTCCAAATTACTAATTATAAAATGTTTATACTTTGCAATCCTTTCAAAACGGCAGATTAACATATTTTTAGACAAAATAGTTCTTATCATTTAAAATTCAGTGTGATCACTTGATGCACTAAAGAATAGGTCTTTTTCTTTATTGTTTACATATATACTGTGGATCTGTTGTGGAACAATGGTGGAACATTATTTCACCCATATTTTGAAATTGTATCATCAGAAAATGTTCCTGGAACACTAAATTGGACCATTTACTTGCATGTAAAACCCTTTGTTTGTATATAAAAATCGTTTTTGTAAATGAAATCTAATGAAGACATCAAAATGGGACGTCATCTTTGATCATTATAGAGTTTAGAACAAATTTAAAGGACCACTTAAATTATTATCATGTTTTGAGTAAATGTTCATTTGTGTTTTATACAACAAAGAACTTTAAATGTCTTCAAATTTTCAAATAATGTTATAATTTAGAGCATTTGTTTGCTAAAAATATCTTCTCACTACATTGTTCAAGTGATCTCTTATTTTTCTTTCAGAGCTGTATATAAAATAACTTTCTCAGCAGGTTTTATACTAAATATGATCTCATACACAACAATACTCTACCTGTATATCCATTCAGCCACAGCTGATACACTTCTTTGTCCATAATGGTGGTGTTTCCAACAAAGACATCCAACTCCACAGACATCTTGACATGGGCACTATGAAAGCTGTACAACAGAGTCACGTGGTCATTTTTGGTTAATAATAAACAAATGCTTTCAACATTCAAAGTGAACTATTATGTTGCAAGGCCAAACAGGTACTCAGAGTTTCGTTCTTTGGCAATGAAGTCAAAGAAACAAGATTTACAGTAACTATGAACCATTATTTAATCATTAACCATTTCACTAATCCATAGCACACCACACACATCTCAGACACACTACAGTATTCTGTATTTTCGAAATATCCTTAGTGGACTTACCAAACACAAGCGAATGAGAAGGTTTTTAATCACATTCAGATGTCACAACATTGGCACTTGTTTTGAATCCAGCGGCTGCTCACTCGAAAACATAAGCTTATCGGATAGGTAAGTTAAGCGTTCATCTTGTTGATCAAGCTGCACAAACTAGCATGTGAATGTTTGCCATAGAATAACTGTCAAATATAGCGGCTACGCTTCATCCATAGCAACAACAAACCGTCGCGACTACTTCCGGGTAAGCGCCGCATTCATATTACGTCACATTCACGTGACTCGATGTGTTTTACTGTAGTTTCGGGTACCGAGTGTTCAGGTATCATCTTCGTTCGTCAACTTTACTGACAGGCAATGTTCGTGACGCAATTTTGTTTTAATGAATTTGATCAATCTTTGTTTGTGTGTGTGTGTGTGTGTATGTGTGTGTGTGGTTTTGATTTTGAAGTTTTATTCATTCATTCATTTTCTTTTTTGGCTTAGTTCCTTTATTAATCTGGGGTCACCACAGCGGAATGAACCGCCAACTTATCCTGCATATGTTTTACGCAGCAGTTGCCCTTCCAGCTGCAACCCATCTCTGGGAAACATCCACACACACACTACGGACAATTTAGCTTATTCGAACGTGCTACCCACTACGCCACCGTGGCGCACAGTTTTGTTATATTCTTTTTTATTAGCTTACAATATAATGATGTACATAAATGCACAATGTTTTAAATAATACTTTTATTTAATCTAATAATTAATAATAATTAAAAAGAAAATATGGATGTTATGTCATTTATAAGAATTATTGTTATTTTTATGCTGTGCTTAAATGGGATGCGTGTGTTATATAATGGATCCATCATGCTGAGAGAGCAGAAGCCTCCTGATGAAACAGGTTTAACTCCAGGAAGAGGTAACCTAGAAACGAAATGACATCACAATCCTGCCCAATCACTATAGTGTGTCCTTGGGCCAATTATATATAGGGAAGATACTGTAAGTCATCAAATTAAGCTACTGACTTTCACATTACACATCACTGTAGATATTAAAGTGTATTTATGGATTGCACACTGACAAATATATACAAAAATAGCAACATTAAGTTTATTTTATATGATGCAGAATATGAGGATTACATTTCTATTTGAAACAAAGGAACAGGAGCTGTAAAAATGTCAAATGCACTTCGCATACTTTTAGTTAATGCCCCACAGAGCGCTCGCATACATTTTAGAGTATAAATATAACAAACAGTTAGCAGTTTTGTATTTTCTCTGCTGACTCAAAATCTTGTAATAATGTGAAATTTACATAATAATATAGCAGATTTCTGCCCCCAAAGTGACTTACAATAAGCAATTCTCTTCAATATTCTTGAGGGAATAGCATGTTAACAATACAAACTATCTAACAGTGTCTGTAGTCTACAACACAAAGGAATTTAAAACAAAAATAATAAAAGCATAGAAGATTTTTTAAATTAATATGGATATCAGTTTACAAGGGTCACGTTCTTTCTAGAAGATTCGACTGACATAATAAATGATTTGGCTTTGGAAACAAGTTCCTGTGAAAAAAGAATCTGTTTGGTCTGGTGGCTACTTAAACAATCAAAACGCCTATGTCTAATAACAATGCCCAAAAGTGCATCAACAGTCTTCTATGTGCCAGGCAGCTCACTGAGAAAAGCCAGAGAACATCGGAAGCAGGCAAGAAGAAATGATGATAGAAATTAGCAGAGTTTATTGAATTACATAGCTGCATGTTTTGATCTTCGTCTAACCAACACAAACACAAGAAGTGTTTATACCACAAGCAATAGCAATGGAAAATTACCTTGAAATGGAGACAATCTCTTACTCCTGAAAAATATTCCTTGACACTATTTAATTGTATGGTTATTAGAATAAAGAAGGTTTTGTGTAATATTTTACACAAAATATTGTGTAAAAATCCAAAATATGAAAATTAATGAAAAATGAGAGCAATAAAAATGACAATTTAATGGTGACTAATTAAATGCTTTAACGATATAAATAATCAAATTATATTATAGATCAAATCAAATGACATATTAGTTAGATTAAGTATTTTTTATATGATTAAATGAAGAAATGAATTAGTCTTAAAGCAATACACACACTCACAGGTCGTATTAAAAAAATGACATCCATATTTTTATGTATTTTGTGATTCAAGTTTATGTTTATTTTTTTATTTTCACGTTTATTTATGCTTTTGAGCTGCATTATGAGACCTTGATCTTTCTGCCAACAATTTTTAAACTTGAAAAGCTAAAAAACTAACTTTTATTAACATTTTCAATAGTATAAAGTGATATATTGTCTGAGTTAGTATATATTGGTGGGTTGTAAACTGCAAGTACATTTTCTGTTTATTTTTGTATACATGTATATTATTTCTGTTTCATTCATTCATTTTCTACCACTTAGTCTCTTTATTAATTAGGGATTACGACAACGGAATGAACCACCAACTTATCCAGCATATGTTTTACACAGCGGATGGCCTTCCAGCCACAACCCATACACTCTTGCATTCACACACACACACACACACACAAACACATATACACACACATACACACTCATACACTACAGCCAATTTAGCTTATTCAGTTCACCCATAGTCATGTCTTTGGACTTCTGGGAAAACTGGAGCACCCGGAAGAAACCCACACAAACACGGGGAGAACATGCAAACTCCACAGAGAAACGGCAACTGACCCAGCCGGGGCTTGAACCAGCTACCTTCTTGCTGTGAGGCGACAGTGCTAACTACTAAGCCTAGTGCCTATTATTTCTTATAATTACTTAAAACTACTGAAATGTCAATAAAAGTCACTTTGTTAAATGGTAGAGTTTAATTTCCAACAGCAAAAGTGGACAGAGCAGAGATCAAGCTCCCATCATGCAATTCAACCATAAATTAACAGAAAACACTTCTGAATCACAAAATACGAAACTGCAATTAATCTATATATTTTTTAAAGTGAACATTTAGGTATAGCCTGTAACCATACATCAATGCTTGTGTGTGTTTGGGATATTTAATCACAATGGTGTTTAATATATGCACTCTCTGTTAGCCAACAACAAATCTTACCCCAAAAATTACCATGCACCCAACCCAATCTGCAACCAACTCTCACTGAATCCACCAAAGGAGCAAGTGTATTTTCAGTTTTCAGCTCCTCTCCCTTATTGTCCTACATGTCGATGTTCACCCCTCCCTCTCATTTATCCGAAACTGTGGCCTGTTTCCATTCTCACTCCAGCAACCCCCCCTCTCACCCCTGGCCCTGGTTAACACCCCACATTGTTGTGTCCTCGTGCCTGCAATTGTGCTGGAGTGCAGGGCGGAAGGATGTGGCTAAATACCATGGCTTAAAGTAGAGAAAAGCTTAATGTGTCACCCTTTCCGTTAATTTTTTGTGAGCGTCCCATAGCGGGAACACCTCATTCAGAGACATTTCAGCATAAATCTGTATTTATAGTCTCTGGTATGTATCTTCAGAGCTTTAAACATTAGAAACAGCTGTGCTAGGGGAAGCCAGGGTACAGTACAGATTTTTACGGTAAGGCAGGGAGGGGAGGGAGGTGAAGAAGAGAGGGGGAGGAGAGCAGGGGATGGGGAAAGACATCACTGCCTCCCAAACCACCACCATCGCCAAAGGAAACACTGTAATCTCAAGGAACATCTCAGCGAATTCCTCAGGAATCACCAAGACGTGAACCCGCGGGCTGCTATTATACACCTCAGCGGCGTGGATGCGGATGATCCGACGTCGTACTTCTGTAAAAAAAAACGACCAATCAAATGCAGCACTAGACAACCAGCCTGTCGTACATGTTGACTCTTCTTTAATTATTTTTCATAATTATAACGCAAGCGAGTGGATGTTTTGCGTGTTTGGAGAGTAAATAAGAGGATCGCGGTTGTTCGCTGGAATGACTGAAAGCTTATGGGCGGAGAGAGGCGGATGCGCACGGACATTGTGATCCCAGATAATACAGAAGAGAAAAGATGCTCCACGGGGATTATTTTAAACCGCTGTGTTGACCTAAACATCCCAGTCCGAGACGAAGGAACAAACGCGATTGTTCTTCGGTGCTTCCCAGAAGTCAGCTATTGAGAAATGAATGCTGCTAATTGCGATTTAAAACGCCGAGGAGAGAGGTAGGCCCTGTTTGGTGTATTACAATCTGGACGAGTTTGATGTTTTAACCGTTAAGCATGACGGAGAGCCTGTTTGCGTATGTAAGAATTGTGGTTTTCCCCTTGTTTTAGGGTATAAATAGCGGGCTGAAGAGGAAATGGAGGATTTTCTTCGTGTCTGGATGTGGAATGTTGAGCCCCATTTACAGTGACAGACATCTCATGTGCCTCGTAAGCAGTGCTGGGTAAATTATTTACAAATGGTTACTGATTGCAAATGACATAATGAGAATTGTGGTCAGTAACATCATCTAGGTTATTTATTTTGGGTTTAATGTATTACGACTGCTTTTGGATTACCTTTTAGATTACTTTTGACTTAAGGGGAGTTTTGTGTTTTAATTCAAAATCATGACATTCATTTGCATGGCAATTCTTTAAAGCTAAACAGGTTGTTATGAGTGAAATTTAAAAAGAAATGAATAAATTACTACGTATGTGTGAATAGTCTGCAGACACATGTAATCCGTAAAGTAACTGTAATCCGATTATGATCATTTTGTTAATATACATGCACTACATTTTTGGAATCTGATTACGTAATCAGGAGTACATGTAATCATTTACTACCCAGCACTGCTTGTAAGACTTATTTTATGGTTTAAGATTAATTTACGGTGTACAATATGGGGAGCGACAGCGAAATACTGAACCGGGAGCTGTCCAAGTTGTCTGACGAAGACTTGCTGGCTTGTACTAAGGAAGAGCTGGTGAATCGACTGCGCAAGGAAGAATCTGATAAGATGTCTGCTCTCATACAGCGTGGTCGATTAATCAAGGAGGTCAATAAACAACTGCAGGGACATCTGCTTGAAATCAGGGAACTCAAAGTCATCAACCAGCGGCTGCAAGAAGAGAACCAGGAGCTTCGGGATTTATGCTGCTTTCTGGACGACGACCGTCTGAAAGTGAAGAAACTGGCACGTGAGTGGCAACTGTTCGGTCACCACGCTGCCAAAGTGATGCGCGAGGACCTCGGCGGATACCTCAAGAAGCTCGCCGACCTGGAGAGGATGCAGGACGGTCTGATGAAGGAGAATCTGGATCTGAAGGAACTTTGTTTGGTGCTTGAGGAAGAGTGCGTGAGCAGAAGTGATTCCAGCCCAGGTGGATCCACAGATCTCAATATACCGTGTATGGTGGCCCGGGACGTGGGCGACGGGAGCTCCAGCACTGGGAGTGTTGGCAGTCCTGACCAGCTGCACTTGGTGTGTTCACCAGAAGACTGAGAGAGAGGAGCAGAGCCATATTACTTTAACTTTCTCTCTTGATGCTGAGACTGACTTTTTAATGTCTGCAAACAAAAGTAGTTTACATTTTCTGACAACGACATCTCAGCTATTTCAATGGAAATAGACCAGGACTTATACAGTAGGCTAGTTTACTCGTGGCCCTTTTGATGCCATAAGTACTGTTTCTCTATATTTCCTCGATTACCATTTTATAGTTGGCAGATCTATAAAACTTGAGTAAACTCATTGGGTGCCAGGCAAAATATAACTATTTTTAAGCTTTAAAGTGACAGCCTTTCCTTTTAAAATCACTCCTCTTGCTGGAAAATCCAGTTTAAAGGGATAGTTCAGACAGAATAGAAAATTCTGGCATTATTTTAAAAACTGCATGAGTTTATTTCTGCTGTGGAATACAAAAGAATATCCATTTTATCCATAAAATGAAAGTTTCCAAAGTATAACTGGACTAGTATTGTGCAAAAAAGGGATATGGAAGAGGATGAAAGCTACGTAATTATAAAAATAACTGTATGAAACAATCAAGCAATTTAAACTAATTAAAACTAAATAAGACACTGGAAAAAATTTTGTTTACTATACACAAGGCGTGAAGGAAAAAAAGCACATACTGGCCACAAATAACTAAATTATTCCCACATTTTACTAATCCATCAGCATGTTTTAATAATTAATTCCTTCATTTAGTAAATACAATCATTTCTTCCCTTGTTTTAATAAATCATGGCCATGCGATAATTGATTTCCCTTGTAGTAATTAAATCAAAATGAATGGCCTTGGTTTACTGTAACGTGGGACCGAAGTAAAATGTGGGAATGAATTCTTAATTTGTGGACACTGAAACTGAGAGAGTAACTTCTTCATTTGTTGAAGTAAATTCTTAATTTATATTTTCCTTGCATGTCATGTAAGCATTGACATTATTAATTAAGCATTATCAGAGAACCATGAATGAAATGTGAATGTGCTGTTAAATTGCTGAAACATCAAAACTTCAGGGGGTGAATAATTTTGCTCAGAGGTGTTTGGTTGAATGTGAAAGAATCATTTTTGGGTGAACTCTCCCTTTAAGCTGGTGGCTGTGTTTTTGGAACAAGGTGTCTGGTTTCTAGCTGCTTGCACTATTGTCGAAAACCATCTGGACCACCTAAAGGTGATACAGCAATGCTGGTGTTAGATAACCAAGCAGAAACCATCCACAATGTTGCCAAAGCTTCAGAATTTCCGGCAAGCCCATGTATCGTATTAGTAGCATTATTTGAATGTATGTTTTTCCAAGCATTGCTGGAATGTTTCCTCTCATCTCTTATACAGGGGTTGTAGATAGGGACAAATATAGGTTTAGTTTTGGGGTCGACATTTTGAACAACGTTGGGAGAAACCAACCATACTGCTAACTTTTACCAGGTTTTACTGTGCACTGATCTGCTCACGGGCTGATGTTTCTCCTACATGCACTACGACAGGGCTGTAACGACTCTCGAATCTTTAGAGATTCACGTTTTTACTGATTAGAGCCATATAATATGTAGTGATCCCTTTGAGATCATTTACAAAAAAAAGCACTGAATCATTTTAAACAATGGAGAGCATCAACGGATTGTGCAAAGCCTCCATTGTAAGCAGATCAGATTTTTTGTTTTGACGTAACATGGCTGTATTGCGGAGGCCCAATAATTGATTCACTGGAAATGCACGCTATTAGACCACTTTTCTACAGTTTGAGCTAGTTTTTTCTTGTTTATTTTGAACTGGACGGTATAATTCACTAGATGTAGTGATGTGTGCTCCACTAAACTATGTTGCTATGATTCCAGATGATCTTTCTTTTGCATTAACCCCACTTTAACTACACAGCTGTACTGTACAAAGCTTTTTGTGTTCAGTTGTTGTTTTGGCAAGACTTTAATTAACACATGCATAATTGACACTCATGTTTGGAGGGGAAAACTTTGTAGTTTTAAAATGATTGTGCTAGATATTGTTATTATTATTATCTTCATTATAGTCATTTGCGTTGTATTTGCTGCATACGAGACCCTCCTACATAAGATTGTTCTGTTGTACATGTTTTAAATCTGATTATATTCATGATCAGTATTATTTCTGCAGTTTTATAGCTATAAGACCCAGTTCTCTGATTGATTAGCGTTTGCTTTGCTTCAGGCTATGCTCATGGTGGGTGAGATATAGCTTTAAATACACTTGACTGACACACCATGTTCTGGTCTGGTCTTTTTTTACCTCATACCATCACTAAGGCTATAAAACCATGGTGTACAGTTTAGTTCAAAATCCAAGCCTCACAAGAGTTTCCAATGAATTTATATTGCTTTTTTACATCAATCTACACTCCACACCCCATAATGACAAATCAAACAGCAGGTTTATGTTAGCTTTGCAGATTTGTTAGTGAAACAAAATAAAACAATTAGGAGTGCAAATGTATTCTGTTCTATTCAGTATGTGATCTGTTTTTGGGAGTTTATAATGTTTAGGTTTCTTCAGAAATGTCAGAATTCAAAAACGTCCACTGAATTATATTATATATATATATATATATATATATATACATATATACAGGGTAATTAAATATATATACATATCTCAAAGTTGGTCAAACTAAACTGCAATGCATCTATGTTAAATTTAAGGTTTAGCTTAAAAGTTTATAAATAAATATGCAATGTAGGTCTCTCATTTATTTAGCTCAGTTTAGGACTCTGAAACAAATTTGATGTTTCCGTATTTTGGGATTCACTAGTATTTTCCATTTATTTATGTTTATAAATTGCATTATGGGACATTGATCTCTGTTGTCAACTTTTGATGTTAAAAATTCAACTGTGGAGTTTGAGTGACTTTTTGTGACCTTTTAGTAGTTTGAAGCAATTTGCTGTATGATAAATAATTTATAGAGAATTAAGTCTGTAAAATAACAGATAAATTGTTGGCAGTGTATTACTAGCCTTTTGTACCATAATTTATAACAGCAACTCAAACAATATATCAATTCAGAATATTAGAAATATAAACAAAATCAATAGAAATAAAAACTACATTTTAAAAGTTGTTGGAGGAATTCCATCAACTCCAAAGGATCTTTAAATAACAAAGTCCCCTTATTCTTCTTTTCCTCCCATTTGTATTTATTAAAATAGTCAAATAACAACATCCATTCACTAATCAACATTAGTTGACAACTTGTCGTCTATGTAAGTTTTAGGAACAACAAATAATAACTTGACTTCTAGTTCATTTGGTATAAGAAGTGGCTTATATGAAAGGCAAAGGCCTCTAGATTACACTCATTTTACTAAAATAAAATATGATCATGCCTTGATTTTTAAATATTTAATTAGGACATTAAGGTCTGACTTTATTTATACAAAAGTCTTGTCACTTAACAGAAATAATGTACATTATTGAATATAAAATCATTGTGCAGTGGAAAAAGAAGCAATATTGTGTTCAACTCTGCAATGACTCAAATAACTTATTAATAGTCATCTGGAATGGCAAAGAAAGCATTCTTGCAGGACTCCCAGAGTTCATCAAGATTTTTTAAATCCATCTTCAATGCCTCCTTCATCTTACCCCAGACATGCTCAATAATGTTCATGTCTTTTGACTGGGCTGGCCAATCCTGAAGCACTTTGACCTTCCTTACCTTTCAGGAACTTAATGTATAGGCTAAAGTTTAAGGAGTGCTTTCTTGCTGAAGAATTTGCCCTCTCCTGGGGTTTGCAATGTAATGGACAGCACAAATGTTGTGATACCTCAGGCTGTTGATGTTGCCATCCACTCAGCAGATCTCTCACATGCCCCCATACTGAATGTTCCCGCAAACCATAATTTTTCCTTCACCCAAACTTGACTGATTTCTGTGAGAATCTTGGGTCCATATGAGTTCCAACAGGTCTTCTGCAGTATTTGTGATGATTGGGATGCACTTCAACTGATGATTCAATAAAAAAAAATCTACCTTCTGCCACTTTTCCAAATGATCAACTAGAAGTCAAGCTATTGTTTGTTGCTCTTACAACTGGGATCGACAACTAGACTTGTCAGGTATAGCATACAAACAAACATAGTGCTTTAACATTTTGTACTGTGATGCCCATACATTGAGAGTGAGGCATGCACACACAGACATACGCATACATTTAGGTTAAATAATTACTTTGAACATTTTCTTTGTGTATGCCTTTTATGGCTTGTTTCTACTGAGTGGTACGGTACGGTACGGTTGTTTTACGGTACACCATTGTTTTTGAACCTAAATAAGGCATAAATGTATGCTGTGTGTAGTTTTCTCTGTAATTGGTATCCTATCGGAGACTGTAAGGGGCTGTATGTGTTCATTTATGCTGGATTTATATATTTATTTTATATAATTGTGGACAGTAGGCTATTTTGCATCATTGATCGTAGTTATAAGTTATAATCAGATCATGTTCATATAAAGGTTAGCAATGAACATTTATACAGCAGTATTTATGTGTATAATAAAGCCTCTGTTTTGTGAGAAGTGCTTCTCATATGATAAGTGAACGACCCGTACAGCTTTACTGTAGACATTTTCTCGAGCGAAAATGACGTCGACTGAAACTTACTGTTGTACACCACGCCCACCAAAAGAGTACCCTTTAGCTGTGGAAACACAAGCCTGATAAAGGTGACCCGTACCGACCTGTACCGTACCGTACTGTACCACTCAGTGGAAACGGACCAATAAATAAAGAGAAAACATGAAAACAACATCAGTAGAATAAAAGCACAACATGAGCATCAGCATCATTTTTTTCCACTTACAATTACATTTGGCTTTGGAGATAATTTATGAAAGGACACCGCATGCAGTGAACTTGGACCCGGAACCATTTAAATTAAGTCTTATTCTTTCCAAACTAAGGACATGTAACATATCATTGGCCCACTGTTTAAAAGAAGGGAGAAATTATTGTTTCCAATCAATTAAAATCAGGTATCTTGCCAAAAGGGATTATTAGTGATTATTATTTAGCTAATAGTACTTTTTAATTTAGTTTTTTTAACTAAATTAATACTGAACAACATTAAAATTAAGCAACAAACATTCACACACTATTCATTCATTCATTTTCTTTTGGCTTAGTCCCTTTATTAATCTGGGGTCGCCACCGCGGAATGAACCGCCAACTTATCCAGCATTCGTTTTACGCAGCGGATGCCCTTCCAGCCGCAATCCATTTCTGGGAAACATCCATACACACTCATTCACAAGCATACACTACAGACAATTAAGCTTACCCAATTCACCTATACCACATGTCTTTGGACTGTGGGGGAAACCGGAGCACCCAGAGGAAACCCACACAACCACGGGGAGAACATGCAAACTCCACACAGAAATGCCAACTGACCCAGCCAAGGCTCGAACCAGCGACCTTCTTGCTGTGAGGCAAACGTGCTACTCACTGCGCCACCGTGTCGCCGCAGTCCAATTCACATTTTGACAAATTGTTATTTTCATATACAATACCAAATACATCAGTTAAGGGATTTTGCACAAACATCTTTGAAATTCCCTTTATTCAATTCAAAATAATAAATAAATGGAAAAAAACCATGAAGCACTAAATACAGAAAACTTAATTTAGGCATACTGTAGTAGCACAGCATACAGTAGACTATACTATTAGCCATAAAAGTCTGATGTATCAAATATGATACTCAATTAAAGTGTTTTTAATTTTCAGATGTTTCAAATTTAATAAATAATTATTTAATCCAAACTAGTTTTTCCCCCTGACAGTTATTCCGCAAGTCCTGTGTATAGTATATTACAGCCCACAAAGGAGTTTAGAATAGCATGGATGAAATTTTCCCGGTCGTGTCCTAATGAGGCCTTAGTCATGCTGTAGCAGAGGCCTTTAATTTATTGATGTTTCACCAGTTTATTTTTGGCCTTCTGTTTGCACACCAGCAGCACCAGAGCCAGAACAGTAATACTTTCACAGTGACTGGCATACAGAGCTCCTTTCAGCAGAACATGTGCTTCCCGCTTTATTCAATACAAACTCCCCCTTCATTATCTCAATCATATGTTCTCATGTCCTCCTTCAGTGACTCACTGGAAATCAGAGCGATAACAGAGGCCACAGTGTGGGAGAAAGAAGGTCGCCATGTTTATTTAATATGTTCTCTGTATATTTAACACGTCTTGGCCTCCTTTACCCAACACAATATGGTGTTACTTTTGTTTGACTTTTTTGTACATTTAAACCGAAACACTCCACTTTTAAAAAAATAGGGTCATTTTATAACACCTCTAGATTTAAACAGTTTTTGAATCCATTCTGCCGATCACTGGGTCACTTTTAGCTTAGCTTAGCATAGATTATTGAATCGGATTAGACCATTAGCATCTCACTCAGAAATGACTGAAATTTTTGTATGATTTTACCGTTTAAGGCATGACTCTTCTGTAATTACATTGTGTACTAAGACCAACATTTTTATTATTTAGGCTGATATGGCCGGGAGTTCTCTCATTTCAGCATAAAACAAAGGAACATTAAAGTTCCTTTATTATTTTGCCAAAATGAGCCTATAGTATGCTATTTTCTATAACTACAGTAGATATAGCCATAGCACCCAATGTAACTACAGAAGAGTCAAGCTTTAAATAGGAAAATTATCAAACGTATGGTCATTTTTAAGCGGGATGCTAATGGTCTAATCAAATTCAATGATCTATGCTAAGCTAAGTTAAAAGTCCTCCAACCAGACCAGGAGATTGACTGACTGGATTTGAAGATGGTAAAACTCACCAGTTTAACCCTAGGGGACATGTAAAATGAGGCTATTTCGTCAGGCTATTAACTGATAAGAATCTTTTCTTGAGTGATCTTCACAAACACATCATGCAAAACACATCAATTTCTCTCATAAGCACAGACAGACGACAAAAGAAAAACTCACGAAGCTGGTTCTGAGTTGAACTTTATTTGTTTAATCATTTAAGGACTGCTGGAGGAGGCTGTTTAACATTCGGTTTCAGTTCAGAAGCAAATTTGTTTTAGCTTAGCTTAGCATAGATTATTGAATAGGATTAGACCATTAGCATCTCACTCCAAAATGAGCAAAAAAAATTATAATTTTACCATTTAAGGCATGACTCTTCTGTAATTACATTGTGTACTAAGACCAACATTTTTATTATTTAGTCTGACATGGCCAGGAGTTCTCTCTTTCCAGCGTAAAACAGTAAAGTTCTTTTATTATTTTGCCAAAATGAGCCTATAGTATGCTATTTTCTATAACTACTGTAGATACAGCCATAGCACCCAATGTAACTACAGAAGAGTCAAGCTTTAAATAGGAAAATTATCAAACGTATGGTCATTTTTAAGCGGGATGCTAATGGTCTAATCAAATTCAATGATCTATGCTAAGCTAAGTTAAAAGTCCTCCAACCAGACCAGGAGA
The DNA here is from genome assembly GCA_903798035.1 of Danio albolineatus. Classification (NCBI taxonomy): domain Eukaryota; kingdom Metazoa; phylum Chordata; class Actinopteri; order Cypriniformes; family Danionidae; genus Danio; species Danio albolineatus. The sequence goes on from CAIGQQ010038942.1 coordinate 8,132,759, forward strand.
TCGACTGACTGGATTTGAAGACGGTAAAACTCACCAGTTTAACCCTAGGGGACATGTAAAATGAGGCTATTTCGTCAGGCTATTAACTGATAAGAATCTTTTCTTGAGTAATCTTCAAAAACACATCATGCAAAACACATCAATTTCTCTCATAAGCACAGACAGACGACAAAGAAAAACTCACGAAGCTGGTCCCGAGTTGAACTTTATTTGTTTAATCATTGAAGGACTGCTGGAGGAGGCTGTTTACCAATCAGTTTCAGTTCAGAAGCACATGTGTTTGTGCCTCATTGAACTTTCAGGACGTCCTGCGCTCGACCCCCTCCTTTTCCTCCCTCCTCATGAGATTATGTAACTCGCTAAACATTTCCTTCATTTCCATGTTATTTGTCTGTGTCTCCCTTGAAATAACAACACACTCTCATCAAGATTAAAATAAATCAATGGAATTCCTCTTTTAAGGCACTTTTAAAGTATTTGTTTCTAGAAATAATAGAGTTTTGTCGTCTCAATAGCAGCAAGTATTTTCAGTAATTGTTTATTAGATGTTAAATAGCATGCAACATCTCTACTTATTTAAGGAACCAACATCGGATCAGTAAGAAGTATTTCAAAAATATATTTGTTTGCAAAAATAAATACAAAACATTATGTGGTCATTGAGCAGTCTGACATACAGCACTCAGTACAGTACAGTATGCTACTGGCCTGAATCAAACGTAACCACTGAAGTGTTCGGTTTAGTTCAAATACAAGTTTCCAACCAGTGTAACATTGAAACTATCATTGAAGTTTGTGTTGACAATGTAAATGCATCCCTTCAGTTTCTTTTCAAATTAGCTTATTCAGCACACACTATTACAACGCAGTATTTCCTAAGAGCAAAAACATGAAATAACAAGACAAAAGAAATAGCATTACATTGTATAATCCACAAACACGTGGATAATCTAATTCATCTAAAATGGTAACATCTGGTAATAAATAACTTAATAGACTCTTAAGAAATCGCTTCCCTTTTGAAGGACATAGCGGTGATCTACATTGTGCTCTTAATACCTTTCAACCCCCCACATCAACCACTAAAGGTTTTGCATACAGGCCAGATATTTGACTGCTACAGTACCATCGCTGCTGATATTCTAAATATGTAGTAGTAAATTCATAAATGTCAATAATACTATAACTAATGTACTACGGTCAAACGATATAGGCATAAAAGTCAGTCATTGTTCTTTACAGTGTTATATATGGATAACAGATGCACACATTAACTTTATCTAGAGCTGCACAATTCTGGATGAATGAAATAGATAGTTTGTTCAAAAATGACTTATGGGTTTCTTTCTTGCATTGAACACAAAAGAAGATATTTTGAAGAATGTTGTTAGGCAAACAGTAGCCACTGATTTCTATAGAATGTTTCTTTTTGGACGTCAGTGGATACTATCAGTTGTTTTGCTTCTGTGTTCAGCAGAAGAAAGAAACTCATACAGGAATGGAATAACGGGAGGGTGAGTGAATTCATTTAAGACGAATGATTTTAGATCATGAAAGTATTAAAAGTAGAATTTACTAGAGATTCTGATATAATGCTAATTGTTGCAGTCTATTTAAAACTATATATTTTAAATATTTTTTTCAATGGTTTCAATGAACAACTACTTGATCTATAACTTGATAACTATCTGTGATGGGTGTAATACACCGAATTGGCTGTATCACTGTCTCTCCACTCTACCAATAGCTGGTGTGTGGTGAGCGCACTGGCACCTTTGTCCTGTGACTGCTGTCAATATCATCCAAGTGGATGCTGCACTGGTGGTGGTGTGGAGAGACCCCCCCTCATGATTGTAAAGTGCTTTGGGTGTATGGCCGTACACAATAAATGCGCTATATAAATACACATTACATTTGCATTTACTCAGATCAATGTGTAATCCAGAGTAAATTTGGGTTGCCGAAAATAGTGCAATTGTAACCCCGCCAGTCCTACACCACCCAACCTGCTTCAAGCAGGGATCAAACCAGCAACCTTCTGCATGCTTCATGCTCTAACAAGGAGGCTAAAGACCATGGCCTCTAGTGTTTGTCACTGGAGCACCTTTAGAGGTCAGAGGAGTGAGGTTTACCTGCATAGCATTCATGAGCGGGCCTCTGTTACACTATGTAGATGCTATAAATACAGTCAAGCGCGACATTATTCATACTGCTGGGGTGGTATGTATCATTTCAGGCTTGAATGTATTTATACGCAATTTTAAAAATATACTGAACATTGTATACCCTATTTGTTTAGCCTATTATTTATTACCTTGACAATAAACTTAAAAAAAGTTAGAAACAATAATTCATCAAGTCTTCGGCATGAGTGTTCCTAATTTCTTTTCTTTTTATGTGAATCAAAAAATGATTTTTTTGTAAATCATAGTAAGGCTATCACTGTTTTATCACTATTCTTGTTACTAGGGCAAATAAAATGATATTTGTTGTTCCCATAAACCATAATAGAATAATAATAATAGAACTCTAATAAATAGGAAGAAGTAAAAATGGTCTGAATAAATGATTTAGTGTTGCATTTTTAATGGCTTTACTGTAGGCATCTGTGTTTATATTTTAACTACTTTAATAGTCCTTTTGTAATAAATGAACTTTTTGTAACACAGAACCAAAAGACTAAAGACTGAATCTGTTTTATAATAATGCTTGACAACTGCTCTCCCTGTTAGATCTGAACGGCTGTTGAAATTGTACTTATCTACTAGGTTTAACAGACATAACAATTGGTTGTCGTTTAGGAATAATACTGTGCATGCACAATTATTGAGGTCAATATGATTGGCCCTCCTGTGAATTTAAAAAAAAATATTTACCAAATTATGTTTAACAGAGCAATACATTTTTCACAGTATTTCCTATTTTTTTCAGGAGAAAGTCTTATTTGTTTTATTTAAGCTAGAATGAAAGCAGTTTTCATTTTTTAAAGACCATTTTAAGGTCACTATTATTAACCCCCTTAAGAATTTTTTTTTGGTTTGTCTTCAGATCAAACCATCATTGTATGATGACTTGCCGATTTACCCTTACTTGCCTGATTAATATAGTTAAGCCTTTAAACGTCACTTTAAGCTGAATACTTGTATCTTGAAAAAAAACTAATCAAATATTATGTAGTCATCACATCAAATTAGTTATTAAAAATATGTTTAGAAATGTGTTGAGAAAAATCTCTCTGTTAAACAGAAACTGGGGAAACATATACACGTGGGCTAGGAATTCAGGATGGCAAATCATTTTTAAACTGTGTGTATATATATATATATATATAAATTATATTTAAATTATATTATATTTAATCTGCAATGGTTTAACAATTAATTGTGCAGCTCTACCTTATTCCTTGTGCTTCTGTATGCTTATAATGCATTCAAGTTGCTAGATAATTGCCATTAGTAAGGGTAAACAGAATACACAGCTAAAAACATAACATGCGCAGTACTTGTCTTTGCTTGTATGTAGTAGTAAGGACACTTTGGGAGGTCATGAACACACTTTTCCCTCACAGCAGCCGATTGATCAGAGGGTGAGGATTGTGGGTGAATTTAGAGAATGATCGGACTGATCTCCGCTGCTGCTGCTGCGCCGGTGAGCGACGGCACATGGCTGAGGGTTCTGGGAAGACGGATGAGATGTGACGAGGTTGAGGGCTTGGGATGAAGTATCCAGTGAAGAAGACGGATAGCTGAAGACCAGGCTCGCAGTAAACGGAGTTAGGGACGGTGTAGAGATGAGGACAGGAGTGTGAAGGGACTCTGACTCTAGAGGTATGCCGGTTATGGAGGAAACTGAAGGCGGGGGTGGGATGGTAATTTTGGGCTTGGGCTTGTTGAGCTTGGCGTGATGCTTTGATTCTCCGGACGGTCCGGGAAGATCGGGGTCCACGGGTTCAATCTTGATTCCGCTGAGTGTTGGGATGTCGTTACTGGAGTCTGACTCTGAGTCTGAGTCTGAGTCCTGGACTTTGCAGATGGGCCTATGAGCCTCGAAGACCAACTCAAGCTTCTCCTTTTCCTTCTGGAGGTCAGCGATTTCCTTCTGCAGACGGGATTTCTCATCTTCTAACTGGTCAGTTTCCTGCAAAACAAAAGGGTTTAAACATTCAGTTTGGGTTGAACAAATATTTAAAAAGTAAATGGAAAGTAAACATGAGATTTTAATGTAAAAAATAAAAATAGTTTTTGTCATGCTTCTAGCCCAAATATCTAAAAATGCTTAAATCAGGAAGATTCGTTTTCTGTACAATTATAAAAATAGTTTTGTTTTTAGAAATAATACATCCAAATTAAGCCAGTTTTTCCTTAAAACAAGCAAATAATATCCCAATGGGCTAAGTGTTCATGTTCTAGATTCGAAATACGATTATTTTATTCCGATTTATTTTATTATTTTAATTTTCCCTCATTCTGAAAACAAAACCATATTTTTTACTTGTTTAGAAAATGCTTCTTGACAAGACAAAAGCTGGAAGAAAAGCATTTTTGCAATGTAGAAAATATAAACATACATTTTGTAAAGTGTCTGTCAGTTCTCGTCGACGGTTCCTACACTTCGCCGCAGCCATTTTGTTGCGTTCCCTTCGAATTCTACGCCGCTCAAGTTCCTCAGGAGAGAGCTGAAGTGGGAAAATAAAACAAATGTAAGAACATAAGCATATCGTGCAAATTTCTCAATGTACACATCTTAAATAAAATGAATAATAATGGCAATAAATAAATCAACATCTGTCAAAAGTTTAGAACTGTTAAGATTTTTTAAATCTCTTGTGCCAACCAAGACTGCTATATATGAAATATTATTTAAAATAACTGTTTTCTGTGTGAATACATTCAGTCTTCGATGTACCATGGCTCTTCAGAAATCAGTCACTGTCAATATGCTAATTTGCTACATATATATTATTATGTATTATTATGTATTATTTTGTCAGTATTAAAACTGAAAAAGGTGCTGAATATATTGTGCAAACTGAGATTGATAATCAAACCAAAGAACCATTAAAAGTTTTTTCTTTACAAAAACTGATTAATCAAGGATGCATTAAATTCATTTAAGTATACGCATTAAAGTCAGAGCCATTTCAGAGGTGTGTTACTTTGTATAAACAAGGTTTCATTTCAATTCTAAGTAAAATGATGATAATAAGCATTACTGGTAATGCGTATTTGATAATGCTATCAAAATAGGGCAACAAATTAGAATGACTTTAAAATAATCATGTGACAACACAGACTGGAGTAATAATGCTGAATAAAATTATGCATCTTTGAATCAAAGGAATAAATCACATTTTGAAAAAATATTCACATTAAAACATTTATTTTAAATAAATGAAAAATCCTTTTTGTCGTATTTTTTAATCAAATAATGCAGCTTTGTTGGGCAAAACATTAACAAATATGTATAATTGAATTGATCCTGTGTGGTTTACTTTAAATCATTATTGACAATAAACTTGGAAATGCTGCCCTCTAGGGGACGGGATCGTACTTTCACTTTAACATCATCGATTCACGTTCAGAGGCAACGCTGCAATTCCCACCTCCGTAAATACCTCAAATGCTCATTCATTTATATTTTAATTGATTTCACGCACTCTTTCTTTTGTGGGCACCATATGCCGTTTCCTGCCCCTGTATTGATGAATCACCTGCAAACACCCCAGTGACTCAGGTATGACTCATATTATTTTACTCCAGTGAATCACATGATATCCCATTTCCTGTCTCATTATTTCACTCTCACCCTTCCACAATCAACACATGGATGGATGAGTCAGGCGGCATTTCAGGAGTTAATATCGAATGAGCATCTCTGCGTTTCATCCAGGATCAAATGCTGTTATGCTAATGACACATTATTACAGATGACAGCTTTTCTTCAACATATAAAAGCTGAATGCATTTAGTAGTTCATGCTGATCCCAAATGAGTTTCACACCCAGTGTGTATCAGCAAACGTGTTCACATATAAATCACGGGTACAGAGCTATTACACATTTGTTTTGTTTCTTGTAGGCCTACGCTTTAATTTGATCCAGACTCATCCTCAGAAATACACATGTGGTTGATTGTGTTTTTGGCCGAGACCACCGGTGAAAATGGAGAGGATGACAGGTGAACACAGTGACAAACCATGCACTCATGATATCCCCCCCCATGACTCACTATGACATCATCACGCGGACAGACTGTTAAATGCTACTTACATATTCATCGTTTCTTCTTGTTGTGCTGCCGATTGCCGCAGCTGCTCTGATGACACCAGGCCGGGACAGATGCGATTGGGAGGGCTGAGGAGGATTCATGGTGGCTGGGATCCCTGGTGGCAGTGGGTAGGACGACCGAAGTGACCTTGATGGTCCTGGGGTGCCTATTGAGGGCTGAAGCATCCATTGAAGGCTCTGGTTTGAAGTTATGGCATTGAGACTGGGCACAAACTGACTGGATCCTGCCACGGAATACTTCTGCTTTGAAGATAAAGGAGACGGACAGTTAGTTACCAATAAACTGGCTTCTGAGAGTCAGGGAGCGGACTTTATTATGTCTCATTATGACTCAAAAACCATTGTTGGTGTGTTTGCAGAAACACCCAGACATAAACGCTAACGTGAATAGGCGTCACATTCAGAAAGATTATACATTTTTGATTATTATTACTTGATTGCTGTCTGATCTGGGCTCTGCTGGATAATTATTTGGTCATAATCACATATGCTAATGTACTTAACAGATATTAAATGATATATGAAGCATACACCACTTATGCTTCCATTACATTCACAACATGTCCAACGACCTCCTCAATATTAGTTTTTTTCATTAAAATGTTTTTTAAAAATAAGCATTTTAAATGTAATATGCTAGTCAAAGGTCATAATTCAAGTGTTATTGTTTTCTTTTTTTGTCTAAAAAATGAACAAGATGTTAAAATGGTACTGAAGAGTTCATTATTATTGACAATTGGTGAAATAATGGTATGAAATAATTATAAACCCTATATATTATTCAAGGTGCATAAATATTTGTATTTTATTGTGGCAATTTTCCCCTAAATGAGCAAAAGGTTAAAATGGTATTGTTTACTGTTATTATTATTATTGTTGATAATTGGTGAAATACTAGTATTTAAATTATACAAATTATGTTTATAAATTCACAGATGAACTCATTTTTTGTTTTAAATCAACAATGGGTTAAAATTATATGGTTACTGTTATTATTATTATTGATAATTGCTAAAATAATAATAACAAATAATAATAATGATAAACACGAAGCCTCAAGTTAAAGTTAATCATTACAATGTTACAAAATCATGTATCATTTGAACAGTATCAATGTATCAATCAACATAAAGCTAAAATAGTAACGTAAAGTTAAGGTATTATTGGTAATAGACAAAATAAAATATAAAATACGAAATAAAAACAAACGATTATACTGCTCAGGATTCATAAGGACGGAGATAATCTGTTTAGACTTGAACAATGGTATAAAATGGCACTGTCTTTTAATTATTATTGATAATTCACTGATACATTTATCTTATGATATGAAATAATACTTTAATATGTTAGTATGTACGTCGATTAAAGCTGATTAAAGTAACTTTTTTATCATTAGTTGTTATTTTTGTGGTATCATTTTTATCACCAGATATTCTTTTTGTATGAAATTAACAGTGAGTTTATAATATAGCCAATATAATGTTACATTTCATGATAGTGAAATCATAAAATGTAAAAACATAACAGTAACGTTACATGATGCTGATGTTAGAGATGAGATCCAGGCGCTCACCTGTTGTTGCTGGGTAGTGACGGTGGTTGTAGCGACAGACGCGGAGCTCGAGGCTGATGATCCAGAGCTGTTTTCTGGGAAGGACCGATCGATTCCTCTGCCCGGGTTACCGTAGTTGTACATGTATGCCGCTGGATCTTCAGTAATCCAGAAGAAACTTGACTCAATCTGTGACACTCTCTGTTGCTGCTTTCTTTTCTAGGTCTGCTTTCCCAAAAAACGTTCCTCCTCCTTATATCACTGACAGTTCACTCGAAAAGCAAGTCAAAAATCCACCTTATTGCGGGAAAGCGGCACAATCCACCACGACACACTTGGGGGAGCTCAGAAGTTTCTGTCAACGTTTGAAATGTCTATAATCCGGACAGCGGTAGAATAATATAAAAATAAACCCTTATATTATATCTTTAATAAAGTTGTGAAGTAGTCAAACTGGTGGCTCCGAGTGTTCACGAGAATATAAATAAGTGAAGAAGAACAGTGCCGTTTTTGCCCCTCCCAATTTACGGGAAATGCTGGTGCCGATCTTTTAGATGACGTATAGTCACATGGCAGGTACGTATGTGACCATATATGGCTTTTTCCGGGAACTCCTTCTGTTTCAGCTAGTGATAGACTATGGCAAGCCACTTTAAAACTCCACACATAAACCGTCTCTGTTTTCATATTTCTAGTACTTATTTTCTAACCACTTACTTCTTTTTTAACTTAGTGACTATTATTTAGCTAATAGTACTTTTTTAATTTAGTTTTTTAACTAAAATAAAACTGAACAACATTAAAATTAAGCAACAAACATTCACACAGTATTCATTCATTCATTTTCTTTTCGGCTCAGTCCCTTTATTAATCTGGGGTCGCCACAGCAGAATGAACCGCCAACTTATCCAGCATTTGTTTTACGCAGCATCTCTGAGAAACATCCATACATTCTCATTCACACACATACACAACAGACAATTTAGCCTACCCCAGGGGTGTCAAACTCAATTCCTGGAGGGCCGCAGCCCTGCACAGTTTAGTTCCAACCCTGCTTCAACACACTTACTGGTTGGTTTCAAACAAGCCTGAAGGACTCAATTAGTTTGATCAGGTGTGTTTAATTAGGGTTGGAACTGAGAATTGAGTTTGACATCCCTGGCCTACCTGATTCACCTGTACTGCATATCTTATACTGTGGGGGAAACCGGAGCCCCCGGAGGGAACCCATGTGAACACGGGGAGAACATGCAAACTCCACACAGAAATGCCAACTGACCCAGCCGAGGCTCGAACCAGCGACCTTCTTGCTGTGAGGCGACAGCACTACCTACTGTGCCACCGTGTCGCCCCGGTAATTGACACAGAATATAAAAACAAATTAATAAAACAACATAAAATAAATAAAAAAGGAAGGAGATACAGTATAGACCAGTGGTCTCAAACTCAGTTCATGGAGGGCCGCAGCTCTACATAGTTCAGCTCCAACCACCTCTAACTCACACCTGTTTAATTCCCCTTATTCTTCGCGTACAAGCGGGCGCAGCCATTGGATTCTTTTTGGCTTGAGACTTCTGGCCTCATTCTCTTCCATTCATTTTTAGACGTTAAAAACAGCTCGCTATGCTACTTGATGTTGCAAACTGATGTTTTCTTTTGATTCTGCTTGGTCTGTATTGTCATGAGCACAGGGGGCAACTGATGAAAATGAGCCCTTGTGGCTAACTCTGGCTTATTTACACTTTTAGTGTTGATTAATGAGCATTAATTGCCCCTGTTAAAGAAATACATTTAATTTAATACGCTTGTTTGCAAAGCAAGTAGTTTAACCGTTTATTATTCCTAGTCATTTCTCCCATATGAATCGAAAGTCCTAAAATAATTCCAAAAAGGAGCAGACTTTGCCCGTTGAAGAATAAGGTCAATCGTCTCTAACAGTCTTGAACACCTGGATTAGTTGAAAACATAAACACAACTACTAATACGAATTAGATGCCAGCACCATATTTAATAACATAGTCAAAAATGTATTCAATAGCTACTAGCATCTAGCTGAGTAATATTGGCCTGGTAGAAAAAAGTAAGCTACTTTAAAAATGTAGGCTAGTACCTACATTTTTGGTACCTACTTTGGTAGGTAAAAAATGATAACAAACAAATAATAATAATAGTACTATTATCCAAAAACTAAGTAATAATAATAAGAAGAAGAAGAAGAAGAAGAAGAAGAAGAAGAATAGATATAATTGTTTGTTAATTGAATGTTAAAACAGCTTGCCATAGATAGCAGTTCTCATAACATGACCAGTCTAAATCGAAACTTGAGCTTTTTTACAGCAGCTAATAGATATATAGTTATTCATTCAGACGTCTAGCAGAACGTTTTTCCTATATATAATAGCATGTGGGTTTTTGTTAACATGTAGTGAACGGTGTGGTCTACGTTTAATTGACCCAGCAGGCAATCTCTTCCGATGAGTAAACAAGAGCGCGCGGCTGCTTTTCCACAACTGAAGTCGAGTGTACACTGAGGTTTCAGCACGTTCCACTGGAAAGACCACAATAGAGCACCATAAAGTGAATGAATGTCGTGAATGGATGAAGGCTCATGAAACTATTTCCACTGCTTTTCACCATTTAGCTGAATCATTTTCCTTTTCAATACTGTAAGGATGATTCAGCTAAATGGTGAAATCTTGGTTCATGACCTTTCCATGTGAAAACCACAAACCGTTGGGCAGTTTACCGTAGACCTGTAATCTGGTGTATTTTCAGCACAAATATTTTACAGTTGCAGAGCAGACACTCATAACACATGCTCTTTGGTAAGCTGCTCTTGGCCCAGTTTTGCCCGCTGTGTATGTGTATATTTATTTGTTAGCAATATTAGCCCTCTATGTGGAGTTTTGCCCTATGAAAGAACCCTTTCTCAGCAGCACAGTGGCTTAGTGGTTACCACTGTCACCTCACAGCAAGAAGGCTGCTGGTTCAAATCCTGGCTGGGCCAGTTGGTATTTCTGTGTGGAGTTTGCATGTTCTCTCCTCCGGTTGCTCCAGTTTCCAGCTTCCACAGTCCAAAGACATTCGCTATAGTTGAATTCGATTAAATAAACTGGCCATAGTGTATGAGTGTGTGTGTGAATGAGGGACATTATGCTGGAATAGTTGGTGGTTCATTCCGCTGTGGCAACCTCTAAAATAGAGACTAAGCTGAAAGAAAATAAATGAATGAATGAAAAACCCCTTTCCCCAAACATTTAAAAACTTATTGTATGTGACCATTTATACTTAAATTAATATTAAAATTTAAAACAATCTAAATCCAAATTCTGACAATATGTATTGCCATATAACAATATCATTTAGCCTCTGGAAATGATTTTAGGGGAATGTTTTATTTAAAAAAATACATTTTAATTAATACACACTGTGATAATTTATGTTTAATGATTCGACTTTGTCACACACAAAACAAATTAATTAATAAATAAACATGGAAATTATGCTAAAAAGCTACGAAGCTATAACTAACTAAGTTTTATTGTTAAAATATGGTAGCAAATGTAACTATATTTTACCATAAATTGACAATAAATGGTAAGAAAGATCAGTTCCAGTTAAAGAATTTACTGTTTACCAATTAACATTTTTAAAACATCACCTATAGACATCAGAGATATGCTGTAACATTGGAGGTTAACTATATGTAGCAGAGGCCAGCTAGTGAAGTGCTGAGCCGGTAAACCTCACTCCTCTGACCTCTAAAGGTGCTCTAGCGACAGACGCTAGGGGCCATGGCCTTTAGCCTCCTTGGTAGAGCAACCGACTCCCATGCGGAAGGTCGCCGGTTCGATACCAGCTCGGAGCGGGTTGGGTGAGGTAGGACCAGCGGGGTTACATTGGTGCCGTGACCCGGATGGGAGTGAGGTTTAGGGGGGTGAGTGTAGCAGAGGCCAGCTAGTGAAGTGCTGAGCCGGTAAACCTCACTCCTCTGACCTCTAAAGGTGCTCTAGCGACAGACGCTAGGGGCCATGGCCTTTAGCCTCCTTGGTAGAGCAACCGACTCCCATGCGGAAGGTCGCCGGTTCGATACCAGCTCGGAGCGGGTTGGGTGAGGTAGGACCAGCGGGGTTACATATATATATATATATATATATATATATATATATATATATACTTATACTTGATTGTAACTTTAACTTAATTTGATTGTAATGCAATAATATGCTCCTTCTGTAAAGATGCTCAGAAACAATAATTAATGTAAAAAGTGCTATACAAATAAACCTGAATTGAATTAAAATCTTTAAAGCACAGCTGAACTAGTTTCACTTTCTAAATAAATCTTACTCTTGTATCAAATCAAATTCACAAGAAAGCACAGGTGACTTCAGATCTATTTTTATGAAACCGTCTAGTTATCACCACCACTCAAAATTTGCCCCTTTTTAGCATCATTATGACTCATTTCGTACTGTTTTGTATTACAATGCACTCAGTGATCTGATCTGTTAGTGCCAATGGGAACAATGTTTGTAAAAATGAAACCACAAGTCTGAAAGAGATATAATATCAGATGGATTTCCTCTAGCATGATGTCACAGTTCCTTTTGACCTACTTGTGTTTCCCCGCCCCTTTTTAAATGAAATTGAATTACCAAATTTCATATTTCTTCTGGCAAGATCTGGTTGTAACCAGAGTGTTACTGCCTCATTAATGTGAATTATGACCTCAGCAGAATGGAATGCAGTGACGACACTCCCCTTGCAACTCTACAACAAGCCTGGACATGCTGGAAAGGTGTCTGATAGGATGTGCTGTTACTCAAGGTTTGTTACTGATGCAAACTATTTACGTATATTGATGTTCTGGACTTTAAGAAATTGATGGCACGTCCAATGCCAGTTTTTACATGTTCAGTGCACTACATTTATGAGTACACCCTCACAAATCTCTCATTTAATTCATATTTTCTATAGAAAGCTTTACAATCTCTGCATATACATTATATTGGTTTGTTCTAAATCCAAATCTGGAGCTAATCTCAAAATAACTTATGACATTGGTACAAAATTAGTACATTCAAATTTATAGGTTAGGGAAAAATATGAAATAAATTGTTAAACAAAAGCAAAATTTTTCATATAAAATTTTGTAGTTTGTATGTGTTTTTTTTTTCATTATTTTGCATGAATTAGAATGTTTTATCTTTCTACTTCTAAAGATGTTTAGTGACTAAAAGATAATTTTAGTATCAGTTTAATAAATCTGTTTTGTTTAAATGCACCAAAATATATTGCCTATATTCGCTGTGGAATGGATAAAAATATTCATTTTCAAAAATGGGGTGTACTCAATTTGAGCACTGTAGATGACAAATACGTTGCTCTTTAATCTTTTGGGGGGGGTTTTCAACAAAATTAAAATACTCCAGCACTTTACTGTTATTATTAGGTATTTAAGTAGTTGTTACATGTAATAATGTATGAATGGTTTTATTGAAATGATTTTCATTCTCACAGGCGTTTAGTATAATGAGACAGACTAAGACAATATTAATTTAGTTATGCATCAACTTAACATCATAAAGGCTATAAAGCATTTTGAATGCATTTGTTTTGGCTTTTACTGAAAAAAAGACATTAAAATGGATACTCTATGGAGGTTATTGCCTGAAAAAAAAAGCTTTAAAATAATAAGTACTTGTGTCTTACCTTAAGGTTTTTTTTTTTTTTTTTACTTTTTATCAGATAGTAACCTCCAAAGAGTATCCATTTTTGTCATTTGTAATTTTTAATGGACTGACCCAAACATGGTTAAATTTGGTCCTATTTATTAAAAAAAACAAGAGTTGGGTTAGTCCCTATTCTGTGTTATTGGGGTTAAATAACACAGAAAATTTTTAGAGATTTGGAGGTTTTCATTAAGTGGTTTTATGTGCTTGTTTGTTTGTTTGTTTGTTTGTTTGTTTGTTTGTTTGTTTGTTTGTTTGTTTGTTTGTTTGATTGATTGATTGATTGTCTGATTAAATGTTTGTTAGTTTGTTTGTTTGCGTGTTTAATTGATTGTTTGTTTGATTGATTGAATGAATAAATGTTTGTTTGTTTTCTTTGTTTGTTTGTTTTCTTTGTTTAATTGATTGATTGAATGTTTGGTTGTTTGCTTGTTTGTTTGTTGTTTGCTTGATTGTTTGCTTGTTTGCTTGTTTGATTGATTGATTGATTGACTGATTAAACGTTTGTTAGTTAGTTTGTTTGCGTGTTTAATTGATTGTTTGTTTGATTGATTGCTTGAATGAATAAATGTTTGTTTGTTTTGTTTGTTTGTTTGTTTTCTTTGTTTAATTGATTGATTGAATGTTTGGTTGTTTGCTTGTTTGTTTGTTGTTTGCTTGATTGTTTGCTTGTTTGCTTGTTTGATTGATTGATTGATTGACTGATTAAACGTTTGTTAGTTAGTTTGTTTGCGTGTTTAATTGATTGTTTGTTTGATTGATTGCTTGAATGAATAAATGTTTGTTTGTTTTGTTTGTTTGTTTGTTTTCTTTGTTTAATTGATTGATTGAATGTTTGGTTGTTTGTTTGTTGTTTGCTTGATTGTTTGATTGTTTGCTTGTTTGTTTGATTGATTGATTGATTGATTGATTGATTGATTGATTGATTGATTG
>CAIGQQ010038942.1:8156701-8215913 GCA_903798035.1 Danio albolineatus
TATATATATATATATATATATTAGAGTAAATTATATTTGATGTCATTGATGACATTTAATCCAAAAATGTAAAATAATTATCAAAAAATATTGTTTTGTGCATGGCTTTCAAAATTTGCATTATTTTGCTGAGAAAAAAAGAGAGAATTTTTTTTTACATTATTTCTACTTGTTGAAAAAATTTGATTTTACTTGTTTATAATAGATTGATATGTTGATAATAGATAGAGTATTACAAATCTAAGAAGATGCTTTCTGTTTTCTCATGTTATCATGACTGCTCACATAAAAAATGTTTTACAAGTTAGATATTTATTTAACAACACATTCTTTGTGGTTTCTTACTTTTACTGAACCGCGTTATACTCTCAGGCATTTTAGAATATATAGGCCTATATAAAAATTGAATTATCTGGCCTACTGGCAAGAACGCTGTTTCATATTCTCACTAACAACAGTTTTCATTGACATTTGTCACTTTGATTGTTTATTTCAGGCCTGTGTGTACAGTACATTAACATCAAGCCCTCTGTGTGTTTCTACAGTTCAACAGGTGAATGTGTGGACCTGTATCTTACAACTGGGAGACAGATGGAGAAAAACACACAAGCACTGCCACCCCACTCTCCTCTACATTTCCCCAGAAATAATTCAGAAGCTCTACCTCTTTCCCCTTCTCTTCCTCAGCCTGCGTCCCTCCATTCCTCCCCAAGCACCCCATCCTCCCATCTCCACTCTTCATCCAGCCCACGGGTCTCTGGAGGCTCACACTGCCTCAGTCCCTCCACAGCACCCGAGCAGGATGACCTGACCTGCCTTAACTGGCTACATCAAAGAGGGAACCTGTTGCCCCTACAACCTTTGTCTAAAATCAGCACACTGCCCCAGACGTTCGAGCCCATTCCTGCCCAACATCTGCCATCATCCCCAGCCAAACCTCCGTACTCTTTCAGCAGTCTCATCTTTATGGCAATAGAAGACTCGACTGAGAAGAGCCTCCCTGTGAAGGGCATTTATGAGTGGATTGTGGAAAACTTCCCCTACTATAAAGAGGCTCCGGGTGGATGGAGAAACTCTGTCCGACACAACCTGTCCTTGAGCAAGAGCTTCCAGCGAATACATCGAGACAAGAGTCAAGTACGTCACACTTCTTAAAATGCCGATTTCACAATTGACAATTGGTCAAAATAACAAAAGCTTACTGAAAACCAGGTTTGTTGCAACAATTATTGCCTTTTTAACTTTTCTGAAGTTAAAATGAAGGTAAACCTCCCTCAAAAATGGCATCTTTTTTGACCAATTGTTATTTGCTGTATCAGTAGTTTGTCGTCAGTAGTTTGCAGAACATAAAAAACATGTCACTCAGCTATAAATTGTACATTCAGAGAAACAGAAACTATATTTTTCCATAGTTTTATCCATGCAGTGAATATAGAAAATATAATTTGGAGCATTTCATTAAAACACTTTTATATAATAAATATTTTAGCAAAAAAATATTTGTGTTGCAAAAATAATTACAAGCTACAAAATAATGTCACCAAAAAAATATCGTATTTTTATGGTTCTCTTGATATTTCCTCTTTATTCATTCAGTCATTTTCTTTCTGCTTAGTCCTGTATTTATCAGGGGTCGCCATGTGGAATGACCCACCTACTATTCTGGCATATGTTTTACTCGGCGGATGCCCTTCCAGCCTCAACTCAGTCTGGGAAACACCCATTCTTTCTCGCATTCACACACACTCACTCATACACTACGGCCTATTTAGTTCACCCAATTCACCTAGCTCATGTCTTTAGACTGTTGGGGAAACCCATGCAAACTCCACACAGAAATGCCAACTGGCCCAGCCAAGACCTACATCTGTGTCCTTTTTGCTATGAGAGGTGACAGTGCTAACCACTGAGCCATATTTCCTTTTTATACATTTTTTATTTAAGATTTTTTTTTGTATTTTAATATGTTATTTTGTTAGATTAGTTGCAGTCTTGGCTTTGATAATGACCAGGGCCAGGCGGAATCTGTGGAAATTTTTTGCTATATCTGCGCAGATTTTTGATAAAAATTTGTGCATTAATGCAGAATAATTTTGGGAGTATCATAACTAAAACCTTAATATATGAAATAAAAAGTAATACCTTTTTTATTTGATGTTAACAATGCCAAATCCTATTAGAACGACTTTATTTGGTAAACAAAGCAAGCCTCATATAAAATATCTACTAAAACACAGAAAATATTACTTTACAAACTGAATCGTAAATAAATCATATGAATATTTTCATATTTGTCAGTAATGTTACTGAAATTAATTAAAAAACTAAATAAATATAAATTTACACACACTTACTCAAGTAAATAAACAGAATTAATGATGAAAAAAATCTGTGGAAATCTGCGGAAATCTGCGTGCGCAGATTCCGTGTGGGCCTAATAATGACTAATCTCATGTATGTACATTAATGTCTTATTGTAAAGCATCCTAGAATGTATTAATTTAAAAGAGTGATTTGTAAGAGGTATTCTCATTTATGCTTGGTACTGTATATAAATATATACTTATTTATATAATTAATATTATATATTATTTATTTTCATATTTTCTGATTCTGTTACTGAGTTTGTTAAATGTTTTGTTTTGCAGTCTGTTGGAAAAGGCTCATTATGGCGCGTTTGTCCAGAATATCGTCCCGCTCTCCTGGAAGTTCTCAGAAAAACACATTACTGTCATCGCACAAACAGAAGCTTGTTGAACAAGCCTGTTCTGTGAGTTGGATTTGCTTTCTGTTAATGCACCACCTGTGTGACGCTTGATACTGGATTATGTGATTGTTTATATAAACTGCATGATTTATTCTGATTTTAATACTAATACATATGCTATCTGACCTCTATTCTGAACAGGTTGGAGGCGACTGATAATGGGCAGAACACGTTCAGTGAGTCCATGGAAATTTCAGGTTAGACACTCAATACAAGTTTTACATTTAAAAGGGTAGTTCACCTAAATGTTTTGAAATCATTTACTGCTCAGCGTTCATTTGTTTTCACCTGTTTCAGTTTCTTTTCTCTGCTGAACACAAAAGAAGATATTGTGAAAAATGTAGGAAATCGGTAGACTTTGATTTTCATAAACAGGTTTTTCCTACTGTGAATTTCAACGTCCCACTGGTACCAGACATTTTAAAAAATATCTTATTTTGTGTCCAAAAGAATAAAGAAATTCATACAGGTTTAGTATCACTTCAGGGTAAGTTACTTTTTATTTTGGGCAAACTGTCCCTTTAACTTTGAAAGTAATTTTTGATAAACAGATTTATGGTGGTGAATTTAAGAGGTGTGCTGATGATAGTTACCATTTGTTTTTAAAATATAAGGCTCATTGTCAAACTCTGAGATGTATAAATAAGAACTCACACAGGAGTCACATTTTAAACCAAATTTCTATGTTGGTCATACAAATTCTTATGAACATGAGTGATATCTGTGTTTTTCCACCATCATGCAATATACAGTGTTTTTTAGGCAATCCCACTTCCAGACCTGACCTCTGATCCTTTTTGTCTCTTATACACTTTAGTTCATGTTAGTCTTTACTGCCCTAGCTCAATAGAAAAACAAGCAGCAACAACAACACAAAATCTCAGTTGCATAATAAAATGCACATATATATATTTTTATATTTTTTATATATATATATTTTTTTGACTTATTAATTTATTATTGTTTCAGATACAGTACTAAGTATTATCCAGACCTCCACACATCTAGTTTAGACGTCCTTCAGGTATTGACAAGGGGGGCCAAACACCCTGTAATTCACACCTTGGCTATAAACAATAAATCCAGAAAAACTTTCAGAGAATTTTCAAGTGCAACCTTCATTTCATTTTGCGGTATATGGTGTGGGCTTCTCTTGCATTTCTTTAAAGCCTTTATCCACTTTTTTTCCAGGCACAGTGTGTTTGTGAGCTGTTGTCTTGGTCACAGCCAGACATTACCCTAGCAACCTATAGCCGCACTGACATAATGACCGGCCTCTCTCTGTCAGACTGTTTTACTACAGGGTCAGTCAAGTAAAGTAGTCTCACAAAACAGACGGTTTGCTTTGCTCGTCTGCACAAATCTTTCAAAACATAGCACCAATTAAATAAAACTACTCCAATTATGAAAATGTTCGTAAAATGCAGTAATATCAAGACTATTATTATTTGTTCATTTTCTTAAAGTTTTATTTAACTGAAAAAATGACTAAAAAATGATTTATAATGTTTTCACTGACCAAATAAATTATATTCTATAAATATAAGAAAATGTTGGTTGAAAGTGTTGGAAGAGAAATAATTAACAGTGTCACATCAACGTTCCTTCTAATTGCAATGTTTACTTGTTTGGGAAACAAGGATTATAATTGTCAACTTTTTACAAGAACAAACTGAAACGTGGACTCGTTTGACCCCAGCACACCTTTTTGACTCTCTGACATAACCCAGCAGAATCACTGCACAGAAATGACCTACAGCTTTCTCCTCTGAAGTGACAATGATTTAATTGCATTTCTTGATGCTGCAGCAGACTATGTGCAGATTTCCCAAGTATTCCAGTATTCTCTGTTCCAACGTTTTGTGGAGTGAGTTACAGCAAAATCAAAAACAACATTCATTCATTCATTTTCTTTTCGGCTTAGTCCCTTTATTAATCAAGGGTCGCCACAGCAGAATGAACCGCCAACTTATCCAGCATATGTTTTACGCAGCGGGTGCCCTTCCAGCTGCAACCCATCTCTGGGAAACATTCATACACACTCATACACTACGGACAATTTAGCCTACCCAATTCACCTATACCACATGTCTTTGGACTTGTGGGGGAAAAAGTTTGTCCGTGGAAACACAATTTTTTTTCTAATTAAATAAAGTTAAAGTTTCTTTGAAGTGCTTTGAAATATGCATTTTTTATTCGATGTTTGAAATAATCTCAACCGAAAATGAAGAGAGTGTGGGACATAGTGTAGCTCTTCCCCTTTAAAAAAACAGCCAATAGCATTTTATCACCACTCTGCCAGTGAGAGTGGTTAAGCTCAAGTGTATCAAATGTAAAGCAAATGAGAGCATCTTGAAGGGGGCGGGGCATATCAGCAAATGAGAGCGTCTTGAAGGGGGCGGGGCATGTCAGACTATAGAGAGCATTTGATTGGTGATGATGTGATGAGAACATGTAGTATGGGTTGATGTGAATAAAACCGTTGATCCATTTAGGCGGAAGTAACAAACTACAAGCTTTACGTGTTTATAGCTCTTTTATATCTTCTAAATGCAAATTTTGTCACTGTTTTGGAGCACACTAGCTAATGGATATCTTAAAAACCAACAAAACTCATTCATTCATTCATTTTCTTTTCGACTTTATTAAGCAGGGGTCGCCACAGCGGAATGAACCGCCAACTCATCCAGCATATGTTTTATGAAGCGGATGCCCTTCCGGCTGCAACCCATCACTGGGAAACATCCATACACACTCATTCACAAACACACACTACAGACAATTTAGCCTATCCAATTCACCTATACCACATATCTTTGGACTTTTGGGGGAAACCGGAGCACCCGGAGGAAACCCACATGAACACGGGGAGAACATGCAAACTCCACACAGAAATGCCAACTGACCCAGTTGAAGCTCGAACCAGCGACCTTTATGCTGTGAGGCGATTGTTCTACCCACTGCGCCACCTAACGCCCAATACTCATACTAACAACTAAAAATTTCTATTTTAATTTCATTGGACTTTTAAATAGGATCACTTGATTTTGTTGCAGCTTTCAAATTTTAAAACTGGTGTGGCACATTGGTGTTTGTGTTTTTAGCCTTTCGTGTGAATGAAAGAACAAATGCAACTATGAGAAGTCATACAACCTAAAGCAACCTTTTCTTGTAATTCACAATGAGATTTCATTACACAAACTGCTGTTTTTCATCGTTCCTCAGATCTAGATTCTCTGTCTTCAAACCCACCGTGCTCTTTTACACCTGATCATGAAGAGCTCGTCCCCATGGAGTCTGTGGGGCTTCCTGAAGTCACTGGCGAGGATTCAGAGAAGGATCCACTGGCTGACAGTGGGTACATTGAGTTACACTACTATCAGTATCAGCAGTATCAGTACCTGGTTCTTCCAGAAGACACTGAGTTGGACCTGGAGACGGTTGAGATCCTGCAGCTCGATGCAGAGGCTCAGGAGGCCGCGGGGTCATTGCTCGACCTCGCAGGGGGAAGCCATTGAGAGATGACCTGTGTGTGCAAGTACAAGCAAGGAGGGTTAATGGCGAGAAAACTCTACGCTTGATGTACTGTTGGCACTTTATAACTGCCTAAACTTCTGCTTAAGGGATAGTTCACACAAGAATGAACATTCTGTCATCATTTACTTGTTTCGAACCAGAATTTTCTTCATCTGTTAAAAACAAAAGAAGATATTTTGAAGAAAAACTTTGACTTCCATTGTATATTTGTTTTTCTCACTGCGGATGTCAGTGGCTGCAGGTTTCCAACATTCCTCAAAATGTATTTTTTGCGTTCAACAGAAAATTAAACTCTAAAAGGTTTGGAATTCTTGAGGTAATTGAGTAAATGATGAGTGAATTTTCATTTTTGGGTGAACTATCACTTCACTGTCATAAAAGGTGCAACATAAGCAATTCTGAATAATGTAGTGATATGATAAACACTGTGACGGTATCCTTGGGTTTAGTATATTGTGGGTTGAGAGAAACATCAGCAAAATGTCATAAAGAACAAAATATTTATTGTTCATACTTGTTAGCAAGATTTAATGCACTTCCATGCCATCGTTCATTGAATCCCTCCCATTAAGGTTTGTTGAATAGTTCAAAGAAAAGGGATACAATGATTTTGTTTTTAAAGAAAATTTGCTTTTTTACCAAAAGAAATTGTTCAAAATGATGAACAGATTCAAGTATTATGAAGACAAACTGCCAGACGTTAGATTGGCTAGATGGAAAGATTAATATATCTAACCATTGTTTCTTTGTTGATCTGTCATGCTACAGTAGTGATTCGTTTTTCTGTGTAGTATGATGCACGTTACATTTTACAATATTCATGTTATTATATTTTTTAGTTTAGTATTTTAAAGATGTTGACCTTCAATAACGCTCTGACCCTATCCTGTGTATCTCATTTAGCAATAAACGACTGTAATGTTATGGTGAAATCTTTGACTCATGGAATTTCATATTTAGTTTAATTACCAAGCTCTTAGATCACATTGGAACTAAACTTTGCAGGACACTGGCCCTCCAGGACAGAGTTTGGATACCTTCTTTACATAATAGCTGGTCATAAAAACTTGTTCATGCTTTTATCACCAGTAGAGTGGATTACTGTAATGGACTCCTCACTGGCCTTTCCAAAAAGACAGTCAGACAGTTGCAGCTCATTCAGAACGCTGCGGCCAGAATTCTGACCAGAACCAGAAAATCAGAGCACATCACACCGGTCCTCAGGACCTTATACTGGCTCCTAGATACATTCAGATTAGATTTTAAAGTATTATTAGTCTATAAATCACTAAATGGCCTTGGACCTCAATACATTACAGATATGCTTACTGAATACAAACCTAACAGATCACTCAGATCATTGGGATCAAGTAAATTAGAAATTCCAAGAGTTCAGTCAAAGCAGGGTGAATCCGTCTTCAGCTACTACGCCCCTCGCTGCTGGAATCAGCTTCCAGAAATGATCAGATGTGCTCCAACATTAGGCACGTTCAAATCAAGTCAATATCTGACTGCAGACTTATATATGCAAGCTGACATGCAATCTCAAGACACAATGCACTCAATGGAGCTAGTGATATCACTGTGAGGGGTAGGGTTTGGGGCAGGGTTAGGTGTGCGCATTAAAAGCATTGCACAGAACATGAAAATGATACATGTGCCAGACTGAAACTACAAAAAACAATTGTGCTGCACATGGCGCCACATTGCACCTGATGTAAAATAGGGCCTTAGATGTTTCAATAGGCTTCTAAATAAATTCTACTGAGTTAATGTTTCAGTGAATCTTTCATAAAGGTGACCGCATCCACAATTCATTGTGACAACTTTTTGCCACTTACTGCGGGTTTATAGTTTCGTGTTCTCACTCACTTACTTTTCTTCAGCTTATTCCCTGACTATCAGGGCTCGCCACAGCGGATTGAACCGGCAACTTAGTTTTATGGTTAGATAACTATTTAAACTATTTTCATTTGTTTTTGTTCATGCCATTTCTTAACAGAATTAAATAATCTGTGCATACCAAAGCCATTTCAGACAATAATATCTGACTGCAGAATATCTAAAAGCAGACTTACATATGCAAGCTGAGACACGTAGTCTCAGACATGCAATCTCAGACTTGATGCACTCAATGAAGCTAGTGACATCACTGTGAGGGGTAGGGTTTGGGGCAGAGTTAGGCATGTGCGTTAAAAGCATTGCATGCAGCTCATTAAGAAGCAGCTTCTGAAAAAAAAATGTTACGGCCACAATTTTGTGTGTAATAAATGTTATCCTAAATTAGAATATACTTTAATATATTTAAACACACAACGAAAATATTAAATTAACTTTTTGGGGGGTATTTTTAGTCAAAATGGAAAGAATCCCAGGACATGCCTTGGATTGCTTAAAATTTTAGGTCAGTTTTTTTTAGCATCTTGTTGGCCTATCAGGGTGTGCAGTCTTTAAAGGCAGACTATACCACAACTCCACCCAAACCTTAACCATATCATTAATAGTCACAAGTATGTAGTGCTTGTTAGTCAGCCTGAGAGGCTGTGTGTATTTTGAATACACCACTTTCTGGTATGTGCAATAATAATATTGTGCTTGGATTGTTTCAATTACATTTATCATCTGCCGAATGTCTTTATGAATGGCAGCTAATTTAATTGTTATAAATGTATAAAACTACGCAACACTTTTATAGCTTCAGTGTACAGAACAAACCTGTAAGTACAACTAAAATATCCCAGTAGAAATGGTTAATCATGAGCATGTGTTTTGACATAAATATTGAGGTTACTCTCTGCATACGGTAGCTGTTGCAGTGAATGGGATGTGTTTATGGGTGGTTTTCTGCTTTGGAAACACTAAACGTGAAGGCTGCCATACAAGTATGACTCATTGTGGAAAACCTTAGACACTCCCTGAATGTTCTGCAAAGTAATGGATGTTATTCTCATAAAAATAAAACAAAACAAAATGAGAAATGAATATATACATACACATACAAATTTAAGGATTGCATCCACCCTTTCCATTTGGCGTGACCTTACGTTTTTAAGGGCATAGGCATAGTGAGAAAAAAAATCTAAATTTGCATATAATTCATGTTCTTATTGAGGAGATATTTTAATTTTCTTTAAAAGTGAGGGTAAAAATTGTTCACGTTCATAAACAGTCCTCTGATTGGACCATAAAAACAAACCTCACTTGTTCAGCGAGTTTACGCTGCTTCCTCCTGGATGTTGTAGTTTTTTGTGACCTGTTGTCAGTTGGAATGTGAACAGATTTGCCATCTTAAGAAACTACATTTCCCAGCAACACCCGCGGTGGGACGGTCTTTGACGGATAAAGTTGTGTTTATTAAAACTGAAACGTATAATCTGAAACAGGACTCGTGGAAGTTTTGGAGTGGAAAGCGAAGGACAAGGTACTGGAATTGGCGTTAATTGGTTGTTTTTAATTATATGTAAGAGAGCTCAAAACACTTTTAACACGGCTTGCTTTGGTATTTTCGTCCTTTACTTCAATATGTTGTCGTTTTGACTGAAACTCCTCCACGTATGGGGCGAGGCGGCAGTAAATAACGTTGACGTTAGCTAGTTTATTTAATGGAGTTTATGTTCTAATCGTAGACATTAATCTTTAAAAAAACTCATTAAATACACAACGCCTGGTATATATAATGGAAAATATTACACAAAGGATCTGGAAGTAAGCCAGTTTGTTAAACAAGGAGAGGAGGTTCCCGCATGTTTCAGATTTACTCATGAATGTTTACTCATTTGATGAGACCCTGAACCAATTTGAAGCAACGCTAGAAGCTTATCAAGTGCTAGTTTATCTTTATTATATTTGACAGACGGTTAAGTGGCAACTTCCACTATACTAGTTATTACTAACGTCACGTGGAAACAAAGATTGAGGTAAAGTTGGTTTTATAATCTAAATCTTCTGTCTGAATTAACATGTAAGTACGACTTGAAACAACATTAGCACTGTTTGTTTTTATGACTGAACAATGGTGTACTTTAATATTCATTTGTTGCTAATTCGATTTAACTATTTAAAAATTGCGAAGAATACTTTTCTGAAATTATATTATTAAGGAGAAAGTACACATGTCTGAATATAAAACCGACATTACCTCGATGAAACAAAGCAGTACTACAAGAAACTTTACTTCTGATGATTACATACTTTATTGGGAAACAGCCAGGAATTCCTTACATTTTTGGCAGGTTTTTTCAGTTACACACCTCGTTTCCAGCGGTGTATTTTATTCCTCAGGGTGTGCTGATTCACATTCAGTTCTTAATGGCTTTGTATTTTTTAAGACTGATTCTAACTTACCCAGGACTGAAAGCAGTAAGACTGATTGAAACAATGAATCACATTCAAGCTTGGGATTCTGTCAGTGGATAAAAGCACGCTTGAACCTTTTAGCTGGCTTGCCACATCGCAGTTTCCCAACAAACCCTGCCTCACTTGCCAACAGGGCCAGCACTGTCTCAAAAATGCCTCAGAGAAATGCGATTTAGCATGCTCTCTTTGAATTTTCCATGCTGATATTAACAGTTTTACTCTAAAGGTCAAAACAAATTGTGTCGTGCTTTGGAATATGAATGTGCAGGCTTATTTCATTGCTGTAAAGTATTTATTGTCACCCACTGTAAGTGTGTGATATCGGACAGAGGATGAGGAGTGAACCTGGGCCAGTTCAGATCGTCACCGTCAACAAGGAGAAACACTCCTTTGACCTGGACACAGAAGCGCTTAGTCGGATTCTCTTGGTGCCTGAGGTTCGAGATAAGAATGTGGTGGTGGTGTCTGTCGCTGGTGCTTTCCGAAAGGGCAAAAGCTTCCTTTTGGACTTCATGCTCCGGTACATGTACAGGAAGGTCAGAAGGAAAAACAATACATTCGATATTCAGATCATTGCAACACATACTTTAATCGAAAGGGGAAATTGTACAATTGATTTATTTGTAATTTATTGACCTTGCATTTTTTTTTGTCCTTCAGCCTGGTCAGGATTGGCTTGGGCAGGACAATGATCCACTGACTGGTTTCTCTTGGAGAGGAGGATCAGAACCAGAGACCACCGGCATCCAGCTATGGAGTGAAGTTTTTGTTGTGCAGAAGAAGGATGGAAGTGAGGTAACAAACACCCAACAGAAAGCAGCTTATTAAATCACGTGCTCTTACTCATAGTTGGGTTAAAGGTTTAACTGCCTTTTTTTTTTTTTTTTTTTTTTAAATACCAGAAATTTTAAGCGTTTTTCAGCTTTTACTCTACTCTGAAGTATGCATATAGTATGGAAGGTGTTCAGAACAAGAAGTCTTTAAAGGGATCGTTTACCCCAAAATAAAAATGTCATCATTTACACACTCAAGTGCATATAAATGTTAATTCAGGCATTGACACCCATAGTAGGAGCAAAAATCACTATGGAAGTCAATAGCTGCTGCTTTCCATCATTTTTCTTTAAAGGGCACATACATGACCCCTTTTTTATATTTAATATAAGTCTTTTGTGTCAGCAGAATTTGTCTGTAAAGTTTCAGCTCAAAATACCCATCAGATTATTAATTATAGCTCTCTAAAGTCGTTCCATTATAGCTCTAATCAAATTTTTCCAGTTTTTTGCACTGGCCCTTTAAGAATAGTCCTCCCCGCCCACCGTTCCCGTCAGCGTGCCCCAATCTCCGCCCTCGGCTGCGTCAGACACACAGAGACACAACAGGAACAGGTGTAAGAGAAGCAGATCTCACTACGTTTGTGAGAAATACAACAGTAAGAACTTTACCAAAGACTGTTTAATGTGTTTGTTAAAGAGCTGCAACGATGAGTCACGCACATGCAGTTATAGAGTTCGTTCACGCACGCACGCACGTGCGCGCGCACACACAGACAGCGCGCGCTTTTGCGAGCAAATGTGAAAGGATACGGGCTAATGTCCACTGCTGTATGGATTTCTGTTATGGTAATGTACACAATAAACCTGATTTAATGTCAACAAACCGAGATTGAAGCGTCTTTTTTGCTGACACGCGGCTGTGGTGATGAAGTAAAGCTGAAGGTAATGGCTGTAGTTCATTACAAACATGCACTGTTTTAAACACGTGTTAAACTTGTGAAACTCACTCTTGATCACATCTGATGATGATTGATGACCTTCGCGAACTGAACAGACCTTTTATTCCCGGTTGTTTTGCGCACGTCCTGTCTTGTTGATATGATTATACGCGTTACTACGGAGACATGTTAATACGCAGCTGTCAATCAATTCGGTGGGCGGGGGGACCGCACTCCTACGTAGAGTTGCGGTCGATCTCAAAACCGCTCCAATTGGTCCACCGTTTTTATGCTGTTAAATTGAAAAAAAAGGACTGGTTGTGTTTATATCAGCCCAAAATGACTGTCTATACCTACACATATGACTGTCCAAACAGCTTAAAAAGTAGATTTTTCATCAAAGGTGCCCTTTAACAGAAGAAACAAACTCAAACAGGTTTAGAACAAGTGGAGGGTGATTAAATGACAGAATTAGGTTTTTGGTAAACTATCTCTAGGCAATACGTGAAAATTTGATTGTGTCAAAATGCACAGGTTGACTCTGCCGTGGAATTTCAATGGAAGTGATATGAAGTCAGATGTTTGCATGCATGTATTTTGATGTGTCATTATGATGTCCTTCACAAATTAACAGACACGTACTATGTCAATTAAATAAGGATTTGTTTTTATGTCATATTAAATTTTGGTGAGATCCGTGGTTTAGTACTTTTGATTATATTCTGTACAATACTGAAAAAGAGGCTGAAATCTAAATGCTAAACAATTAAAAGTGTGATATACTCCAAAACAAACTTAATATTTTAAAATTTGATTGGTGATTTCCAAAAATATCAAATGTGCTATTAAACTATTAGAATTACCTTATTTTATCTATAACCTACAGAAGATAAAAATAGTATTTAATAGTTACATAAAATAACAACATATAAATAAAATGCCGTCAGCCTTTTCAATTCTTTTTCCATTGGATTGCAACCCCTGGGGTTAGTACGCTAGATTAATGTCACAGCAATAGTGTTAGTTGCAGAAGATTAATTTTACGACACAATGTTAAACTTTGACACTTTACGGCACTTGCGTACATTAAAAATACGTGGGCCACGACTGAACATAGAGGATGATTTCCAAGTGGTGGTCTCCAAAATTAAACCAAGAATAA
Organism: Danio albolineatus; assembly: GCA_903798035.1. Classification (NCBI taxonomy): domain Eukaryota; kingdom Metazoa; phylum Chordata; class Actinopteri; order Cypriniformes; family Danionidae; genus Danio; species Danio albolineatus. The sequence continues at coordinate 8,170,238 of CAIGQQ010038942.1, forward strand.
TCTTGTGCTGAAGACATTGTGCTCACTATTCTCAATAAATGAGGTTAAGATTAAATTAAACAATAATGACTATAAAAATATAAAAAATGTTAGACTGTTGCACTTTTCTTGTGTTGTCAATAAGCTTGTTTATGTAGTTCCTATTGGTGGGTGTGCAATGTTTATATGTTTAGAAACCCCTGTAAGGATAGTGGGGGTGGCGAATCACTGGATTTGTTATTTTCGGGGTCGCATATCACTGGAATTGTTATTTGCTGGGTCGAGCAAGTTTGGGAACCCTTGATGTAAATCATTAAATGGAAGTCCTGACACCAGAGGTCATGTGTGTTTGAGATCTATGGTGTAATTGAAGAATTTAATTTTGAATGAGGAACTAAAAAGAGTAGAAGTCAGTTTCACTTCCCTACAAATTTACTATGAGCGTTGCATTAAGAGATTTATTACTGTCTGATATCTTATCTGGCGGTGCTTGTACGGTAAGCAGTCGGCACTTGCGCAAGTTCTGATTTCAGATTCATAGTTGTAGGTTTCTGTGGAAATTCTGTCATTTCCTCTCTGTAGTTTGCAATGTGTCAGTCAAGTGTTTCAGGAATGATTCTGTATAGTTTACATCACTTCCAGTCACTTTCTCACCTGTTTTTTGAGAACTACTAAAACAAAGCATTTTGTTCTTCTCTTTTTCTAGGTTGCGGTGCTTTTAATGGACACACAAGGAGCGTTTGATTCCCAGTCCACAGTGAAAGATTGTGCCACTATCTTTGCCCTCAGCACCATGACCAGTTCTGTCCAGGTTTACACAGCGCACTTCTAAAATCCTTGCATAAATGAACGCAGAAAAAGACTGGAAATGTGTCAGAATTATAATACCTGCTTTCTCTCTCTCTGTCTTTTTTCTTTTATTATTTTTTTAGATTTATAACCTGTCACAAAATATTCAGGAAGATGATCTACAGCAACTTCAGGTTAGTCAGTTCACATCTACTCAAGAATACACCTGTCTTAAAGCCTATATATATATTTATATTTATTTTTTTATGTTTAAAATACCAGAACAACATTTTATTTTTAGTGAACATCCTGGGGTGTTTACATGAATACGTGCTGTATGTTTGCCTTTTTGATAACAAAAAAAATCATGCAATTAAAGTGACCGCAGATAAGATGTGACCTGCAATAGCAATGTAGATGTTTTGCATAAGCTCTGAGTAAAGTAGTTATTTTTCATTTGATTGCATTAAATAACAGGTGTTACTTTAAAATTGCACAGATCTTTAATTAAATCATTCGATTGCTTTCCTAACGTTTTACTATTATTTTAGACAAAATTTGTTGTTTTAAAGAAAACCCACCTAGATCAACATATTTAGATGTTATTGTTGTTATTAGTATTATGTGTACAGTATATGTCTGTTCAAGCATGCACCTAAAACACAGAGTGTCCACTGTCGCTCTGCTTCAAATTGCGTGTATAGAATCCGTTTGGGAAACAGTGTCTATTTATCACTATTTAGCACGTCTGACAGTGATGCACTACATGAACTGACTGGTTTGAGGATTGCATAGTGGGCCAACGATGCCTGTAATGGAAAGGAAGGGAATGCCACAGTTTTTATATTTATTTCAAAGTGTTTTCATGCCTCAATAAAATGAAAGCACAGAGCAGATTTAAAGTTTAAAAAAGGGGCATCCCCTGGTGGTTCAGTGGTATGGGTTGTGTATAGGGAAGTTCGGCTCTTTAATGTTTATTGCCACCTTTCATTGAAGATTAAAAATACGACAAAATATCTTTACGGGATGATAGCGGGATAGAATTGTAAAATACAGGAGAGTCTTGGGGAAAATGGGAGGGTTGACAGATATGTTATAAATATAGCATTATTGCAATATAGATTTATTATTGCTTTACAGATAGTATTGCTTTACTATCTCTTAATAGTATTTAACAATACAAAAACACTGTCAGTGTTGTTTTTACTTCAAATTTCCAAGTCAAGGATGGCAGAGTTCCAGAGTCAAATCTGTCTAGTAATACGTAATCACCACAAACTAAAACTAATTTAGAGACATTTCTTAATTTAGAGACATTTTGCTCCTGCAAACGGTTTCAGACAGTGGAAATGGACTTTGTATTCCCCTAATTTTGTGCTAAATTACCTTTTTTGATTTCATTTGAAGTATATCAGAAGTGACCTGACTTGATCTTGAGATTGTTCTTCAGTTGTTGTTGTTTTTTTTTTCACTGAAATTATTGGGTAACGGTCATTCTAGTATTTATTAATCAACTTTGGCTTTGATACATCCTGTGTTTGCTTATCTTTTTTTTTCTTTACCTTTTGTTTATATTTTTTTATGTTTTTTTGTGATTTGTTTGTGTGACATTTGTGTGTGTGCAGCTGTTTACAGAGTATGGCCGACTTGCAATGGATGAAATCTTTCTAAAGCCTTTTCAGGTATGAACACTCCTCGCTGATATTGACATTGTAGTTGTCTCTGTTTAACTTTGTGTCTGTGCGCACAAGTAGTGACACGTGCCTTTAGTGTATTTGTTTTTCAAATTTGTGGTATAAGTATTTGCCATTCATTCAAGTTCACGAGAAAGATAACCTCAGGCCCTAAAGGATCAGTGGTGGTTTCAATATTATATAGTAAGAATACTGCATTTATTTATATTCATCCCATTATATTTACATTGGTACCAATATACTTCAAAATAAATCCGCAAACCACACTGTCTGAATGCTCACTATATTGAACTGTTAAATTGAATATCAGAGGGCATCCGGACTAATGTGTCTTCTTTTTTTCTTTTTTTTCTTTTTTTTGCGTGTGTAAAGAAAATGTTTATGCTTTCATAATGTGTGTTTCCTTATAGTCAGCACAACTTTTTCTTGCCCACAGTCACTTATGTTCTTGGTCAGAGACTGGAGCTTCCCTTATGAGTACAAATATGGGTTCAACGGGGGAAGCAGTTTCTTGGACAAACGTCTGCAAGTATGTGACTAAGAATGACTTGCATGATCTGTATGTTCAGATGTGTGCGTTTGTCTGGAGTGATCTCTCTCTCTCTCTCTTGTGTTCAGGTGAAGCAGTCTCAGCATGAGGAGCTTCAGACAGTGAGAGAGCACATTCACTCTTGTTTCACCTCAATTTCCTGTTTTCTCTTGCCACACCCTGGCCTGAAGGTGGCTACAAGCCCTGCTTTCACGGGACAGCTGTATGGTATTCATGTTTTACTACTCCTATTACACATTCTGCCTAGGGATGAGCACACGAACTTTGATATTGAACTTTCAATATTATTTGATATTTCAGTTCAACTATTATTAACTAATACAATCTTATTTTAAAGTGTTACCTAATTATTATTAGCTGAACAGAAAGTTGTAAATGTTTTTAAAATTAGAACTGACTGGCAATTTCATCAGGTGCATGCATCCTTAAAGAATTATTTAAAAAAAAGAAACTATAACTGAACCCAATGTGTAGTACTGAAGTGTATGCAGTACTACTTGTGCCATTATTTTGTTTTTTTGTGCTTTTTTTAAACTCCTATCTAACATTTAAACTCCTAACAATCACACCATCCTGGATTTTCAGATGTGGCTCCTGAGTTTAAGGAAGGGTTGCGTGAACTCATTCCCAACCTGCTGAAGACGGATGATCTGGCTGTAAAGGAGATCAATGGCAATAAGGTGACCTGCAGAGGCCTGCTGGAGTACTTCAAGGTAAGCACACACCTTGCTCATCAACATCTTTGTCTTGATTCAGCCGTTTCTGTTCATTATTTTATCATTTCTGTCTAATTTGTCAGGCATATATAAAGATATATCAGGGAGAAGACCTTCCACACCCTAAATCAATGCTAGAGGTAACATTATATGGTTTTGTTGATTGTATGTTGTTTATTTGTGAGCTGTCACTAATTTGTTTTGTGATTTATGATGTTTTGATTCATCCAGGCTACAGCAGAGGCTAATAACCTTGCAGCTGTGGCCTCTGCTAAAGACCAGTACTACAAGAATATGGAGAAGGTTTGTATGTTTCCTGGATTGTGGTTAGCAGCGCTCAGTTTATGTATGATAAGTACAGTTTTTTGTTATCTAAACATAAATGTGTACAGATGCTGAATGTTTTTTTTTTTTTAGGTTTAATGTGACATCAAGTCAGAATTACATTGTTAAGAGAAGAAAAAAAACACCGTAAAGTTGCATTTCAAATGTAAAACAGGCTTCTGGTAGCTCCAAATATAAAGTTCACATTCAACTTTTACAACTAATCCTTTACAGCAGGGGTGTCAAAGTCAGTTCCTGGAGGGCTGCAGTCCTGCACAATTTAGTTCCAACACACTATAGCCGTGGTCACACTGCACTTCTCGCCCCATAGACTTCCATTTATATGTATACAAAAGTGACTGACTGGAAACGCAAGCATGTGCGACAAGTTCAAGTTTGGTGAACTCTAAGCTGTGAAATCGCATCACGTGGCTGTGTGAGACCAATTGTTGGTCAAAACATGACCTCTCTGGACAGAAATTTTAAATGTGGACCAATCACACGTTTTTTTTTTATTGCCTAATGTTCTTGTTTAATGCCACCCCTTTTCACAGCGCCGTATGACAGAATTTCACATGCACAAACTCTAGTGTGAAGGCCGCATTACCTGTAAGTTTTCAGACAAGACTGAAGGGCTTAATTAGTTTGATCAGGTGTGTTTAATTAGGGTTGGAACTAAACTGTGCAGAGCTTTGGCCCTCCAGTTTGACATTTGTGCTTTACAGTATTCAGAATGGAAAAAGGAGTAGAAGACCAGTCAGTATACGTGCTCGATGTTAATTATATTTAAATATTATTGAATATAATATGTATATTTGTATTCTAGGAAAATATGACGTATTTCTTACAAATTCTGAAAAATAATTGAATGTTTGAATTGATAAATTAGAGGCTGTCAAAATGTTGTCATTCATCACTGCTTATATAATTCTCACATATTTCCATTGTTCAAACTACTGACTTTGCATTGGCATGTTGTTTCCAAACATAATATTCCAGACATTATTAATTGAGTATTTACTGACTGTTAGGTATGTGGTGGAGATCTGCCTTATGTGGCCCCTGACTCGCTGGAGGAGAAGCACCGTTTCTTCCTGCAGGAAGCTCTTCATCTCTTCTCCAGCACTAAAAAGATGGGTGGACGGGATTTCTGCCACCGCTATCAGGAACAGTTGGGAAAAGAGCTGAATGAGATGTGGGAGAACTTAAGCAAGCACAATGAGGTAATGCTAACGTGAACAGATTTAGCATAAGTGTTTGAAAACCATATTTGCTTGTACCGTAGGTAGTCTCAATGTCTTGTTCACACAGCAGCTCATGCATGCAGCTTGTATGAATGTTCAACAGAATCAGCTCTGCTCTTCTGACTATCACTTGTTATCAGAGTGGCAACAACAACAAAAAATATCAGTTATGGTGACATACAGACTCAAAGTTCAACCGATGCATGATTTCATTTGTAGATCTTCTACTGAAGATTTTATACCTCTGGTGGAATGAGTGAATCTAAAGCTCATACCTGTTTCTTTGTATGGCCCTGTTTCCACCTGGTATTGTCTTGTGAACACTGTTTAGATTTTGTCAAGACTCTTCCCTTTTATTTTGTTACTTGTCATCTATATCACTCTTTGCTGGAGTGCCCAGTGTGAAACACTAATGTTTCTTGTTTGAAAAAGCACCATTTTGCATGGCTTTAAATCAAGAAAAGTACATTTTACTGGATTTCAACTTGAGCGTTTGCACTATGAAAGCAATCTGATCAAATGGGTTTTCAAATACCTCTGGAAGTGTTTGAAAATGGGCAAGCTCAACTTTTAATCCTGGTAAACCTGTGTTAGTTTTTTGCAGGGTTCCCATGGGTCGTGGAATGAAATTGTACAAGCTCTGACATTCCAGACATTGAAAGTCAGAATTTTTTATATACACATTTTGGCCAAGTCATAGAATATAAAGTGTTTTGCTCATCACTTTAAAATGTAGTTTACATTTATCAAACTGTTATTTTTCTATACCGTATTCAATATCATGCCATTTTGGCACCTATCATTATGGTTAGGCTATACTTCAGCTCCATTTTATTCCTTTCACGGTTAAGTCACTCAAGTAAAATTAACTCACCAGACTGTACCTGTTAACTAAGACTAACATGCCAGGATAATATATATATTAAGAGCTCTGTCTTCAAAATAATACTTCAAAGACTGGGGGCACAAAGTCTAAAGCATGTGGTGCAAAAGCATTAAGGGCGTGTCTGAATCTACTTTTGCTATGTTAAGGACAGAAAAATACGGTTTGTGCTGTGGTGCATGGTCTAACTGGATTGTGCTTATTATTTTAATGAGTTGTATATAGCAAAGTTTGAAAATTACTTTTGCTCTAGTCTGAAAATAGCAACATGTCGTGGCAAACACGTCTTGCACCTCATTGCGCCGGGTGTATGATGGGGCCCTAAGTGTTAAAAAGTATTGACCGATGACAGAAATGTAAATGACAGCTGAGTGTAAAACTACTGTTGAGCAAAAATGGAAGAGAGAGCACTTCACAGCCATTCAAACGGAACCTCAGATGATTATTATTATTTTACTTTTCTGATGTAAATTATCCATTGTTGTTCTGTTAGTGGCAGAAGTCATGCAAAATGATATTCAAGATAAAACCATTTTAATATTGTCATTTTTTAAATCATAGTATTTTAATGTCATATTATCAATATAAGAGCCCAACATCTATCTTTTTGTTTGTTCATTAGATGTCATGGAAATTCAGCGTTTTATTCAGTGAATTTGATATTTGGCTGAAAGTGGGAACCCTGGTTAGCTTTGTCCACTTGTGTTCGGATTGGCACATCTGATTATCTGGACTATCACATAACAAAATGATTCTCTTGAATGTACAGGTGTGATTTTGTTGATAGAATGTGACTGTCTTTACTCAAAATTGTATTTTTGTGTATTTTCTTTTCAGTCCAAGAATGTTTTCAGTGCTTTCCGGACACCTGCAGTGCTGTTCGTCCTGGTCTGCCTTCTGTATGTGCTGTCTGGAATTTTGTTCTTTATTGGCCTGGAAACTGTTTCCTTTGCATGTGACTGTATAGTGGGTTTGGCCATGATCGCTATGCTGACCTGGGCCTTCATCCGTTACTCTGGCCAGTACAGAGAAGTAGGCACAGCCATAGACCAGGCTGCTGGAGTCATACTGGAGCAGGTACATTCATTTTTACTAAATGTTTTTTTCCCCATAACTAGGCCCACACAGAATCTGCGCATGCAGAATTTTGCAGATTTCGGCAGATTTTTAGCCCATCATTGATTCTGTTTATTTACTGGTGTAAATGTGTGTAAATTTATATTTATTCAGTTTTTTTTATTACTTTCAGTAATAATATTGACTAATTTGAAAATATTCATATGATTTATTTACAAAACAGTTTGTAAAGTACTATTTTTCTGTCTTTTAGTAGAGATTTTATATGAGAGACTTGCTTTGTTTACCAAATAAAGTGGATGTAATTGGATTCGCATTGTAAACATCAAATAAAAGTTAAAAAAGGCATTACTTTTTTATTTTATATTTTTATAACTTTGTTATAATACTCCTAAAATCATTGCGCATAAATCTGCAGATTTTTAACCAAATACTATAAATAACGATAAATATGTTTGCATCCACTCAGACAAACGGTAATAATCTGTTTATTTTTAGATTATTGTTTTAATTGGGAGTCATCCCTTTTAATCAGCAGGTATCATCAGTGTGCTATTACCGCATCTGAACATACTATGCTTGGGACGTATAATCTAATCAAACAGTGAACTTGGCAATCGTAGTCAGTTACCCAGAATTTTCAAAGGCAACACAAACACACTGAAACTAGCACTGGATTTCTGCAGTACTTTTATTTTTATACTACAATTTGCCAACATGACTTTTCATAACAAAAAATGTATTTGTTCAGCATTTTATTATGGCATAACCAAATGTTTCCATGATAGTCGTTGTTTTTAAATAATCTTTTAAATGTCAGTGTTTTATCATTCATCAGCTGGGAAAAATCATTCTGAAAGTGATCCCAATATTATTATTTCTCTGGATTTTTATCATTGTCTTGTAAACTATGCTATTCTTTAACATTGAGTGATTTTTACAATTATATCTGTATGCTTATTGTGCTTGGGTGCACTTAAAGTATTGTCAATTCTGATTGTTTTTTTTTTTTGTTTGTTTTTTAACCTCCTCAGGCCACAGATGTGTTAAACAAGACAAGAAACCAGGGTCAAGTGCAAGTGGCTGCACAGCAGAAGAAAAACAGATAGCTTATCAAACTGAAGATGCCAGACAAAAAAAAGATGTACAAACTGCACAGACGTGACAAATAATGATACCAAATAACGCACATCTCCAAACATAGCACTTAAATCTCCACTTCTAATCCAGGTTGACTGATTTTGTCAAAATATCCTACAGCAGATTTTTAAATATCGACACAAAAATGAATATTTGACCAAATATCACAAACCAGCAGTTGGTTCTTCAGGGACAGATAAGGATTTAGCACAAGGGCTAAACTCTCCACAGAGCTGCATTGAGTTTACAGTTGTTCATTCCAGTACAGCCAAAGACTTGTCCTCTGTAGCCGGTCAGGGTGGTGGAACTTTAGGATTGCACTTGTCTTGCACTCTGTAGGCATGTTCTCTGTTTGTTCTTTTTAGCCAGGAATACCTTTGCACATGAACTGCCATTACTTAAGGCTTAAGCTTGATACGCTGTTTAGTATTAAAAGTGTAGCTACACTATTGCGAGAGCTTTGTTGTATGATCTCTGTACCAAACTGTGGCCTTCTATCCATTCCATCTTTCCATCCGTGTGTGATTTCTATTACAAGTCCTGTCAGTAACTTTTTGAAAATTGTGGTAACAAACATGTTATTCCAGCTCAGTGATTTGTGTGCTGGACTGGTCCGGTTACTGAACACCCCATTTAAACTGCTGGCATGTTCTTGGGTGTTCAAAACCATCCTGACCGTTTCTTTAAGTAGGACTGAAAGTATTGATAGAAATGCCAATCTTGACTATTTAACGTTGTCCTGTTGACAGCTCAGTTAGTGCACTTTTCTGTGATCAGGTTATATTTGTATATCATATTATCTAATGCCTGATTATTGGGTTAATCTGAGCACTGTTGCATCTTATTACTTTCCATTTTATGTCATATCACATTCCTGTTCATTCATTTATAACCTGGAGAATGTCCAGGCCTATGAAAGCATTTTAAAGACAATGTGTTGTGTCTGTGTGGCGTTGTTATTTGTTGCATTCCTCCAGAGCCTCAGTTTTGAGAGCTTCGAATGTGTTCTGGATCTCTTCACAAGTTCAGTGGACCTGCCTAAACTGATATACTAGGGATTATACTCTGTCCCAGCATATCACTTTTACTGTTACACACACTTTATAAATATATATCTCCCCCAAAAATAAAGCGATAAGCATGCAATGCACTTTATGGGTCTTGTTTGTGTACGGATAAATGCCAGTGTTTGTACAGCAGGTGTCAGCATTGATTTAAGCTGAAAACAAGATCCGTATTTCAGTGACGACCGACTGTAAGTATACACAACCGCATTTTTAAACAGCCACTCATTTGCGTGAAATAAGCGATTGTCTTTAATTCATTTTTCGTTTGATATTGTCAATCTGTGTAGCTTAAATCTCTCTTTTGCCGCTGTGGCAGGATGTTCTTCCTCTTCGCAGTTTCACCCGTCTCCTCTGTTCACCGCTCCCTCTAGCGCGCGCAGAGCGAATTTTTCCTATAGAAATGAAATGTCCTTGTTTCCTTATATGGCGATCGGAGTCGCGAGCCGCCTGATGTGCGCGGCTTTGGCTGAGGCGCGTTCACGACTGTCACCATTTGCTTCCTTATTTGGAAGCGAGTTAAGCGAACCTTAAAAAGGGGCAGAGACAAACACAAAGGGTTAGGCTGAGGCTCAGACACCAGCGAGCCGCTAACCAATACTACAATCGGCGAAATGTGTGTTTGCACTGCAGAATTGAGCACTATAACAACGCTTTTCTTCTGACGTAACCATGCTGTTGGTAGAAAGCTCCACCACTAGGATCTCACGGATGTAAACACGAAATGTCCTAGAAATCGACATGTACATTAGATAAATAAAACTTTCCGTATTAAACACATTGCTGATAAAAAGTTTTGTGTGTATTTAAGGAGCAAAATAAATTATATTTATTTTAAATAATATATACACGTGTTTGGCCACAAGCTCAATATGTACAGAAAATGATGGTTGAAAATCATAGAATATATTTTTATTTGTATTAAAATGTATTGTTTAAATGTAAAATTATATATTCATAGAACACATTTTTAAAATGTGTATTAAACTTGTTAAATAAAGATTATCCATATTATTACTTGTGATGTTATTTTTTTATTTGCTCTACAATTATAGTGACATTTTATATTCACAATATATATATATATACACACACACAAAATGTTTTCAGATCATTTTTTCAGACTGTCATTTTGCACTGCATTTATAACAAAATATCAATATAATGCTAATGCTATTAAAGCAATATTTGGTGGAATGACCCCGACTTGTAATTAGCTATGACAAATAAAATCAGTTGTTGTTTGGACCAATTACCATTTTCCGAAAAAAGTAAATTTTCTAAATGACAAGTTTTATTATTATTTTTAATGAAATGTTAATCATAAAAATAACGGGGAAACATTTTACATTTCACATACATAATTATACTTTATTTTTCCATACATAAAAAAATACAGAAAAGAAAAAAACTATTTAATATACCCACGAAAAATTGTGTGGAATGTCCTAGAACTCCAACTCCCATAACCCCTCAACAAGCGCGTGACACGGACGCTCGCTCCCGGCTGCCGCACGGGTGCGCGCAAAAGGGCGCGCCCGAGTGTTGTATCAAGTGTGCGAGACCGAGGGACTGCATCACAGCTCATTCAATTCCAATCCAGACGCCGACTAGCACAGAGACACAGCCATGGTAAGTTTGCATTTAAATCAATTTAAAACATTGTACGGCTAGCCCTGATGCATTTTAAGTGTTTAACTACTGTCTCGTGGACTTTGTTAGTTATTTTGTATTTTAAATGTGATTGAGTTATCTTTGAATCAAATCTGTCAATTAACGCCTCCACCGACCGTAGCTGCAGGCTATGATAAGTAGCGTTGATTGTTGGAAAAACCTCTTTAATGGCCCCTGTGGCAGTAAGCTCCGAGCGCGTTTGTTTGTCCGCGGTAATAATCTCGCGGCTCGGCGGTTTGACTGCGCGTGGCCTTCAGCTACTCGGATGCGATGAGATTGGCAAAAATGAGACCCAAAAACAACTGGCGCCATTTCCCCGCTCAGCCTCCTTTATTTCCGTGCGTCCAGGCACAGGAAAGGCCTCAACCACTTCTCATCACACACTGCATGCAGGCCCTGCTCCACACACGACTGGACCGCACCGAGATATTAGGAAAGGCGGTGAATAAACCAATGGCCGCCGGCCGCGTGTGTGGTTAACTGCGTTTTTCACCGGCCAGATGAAGCGCTTTCTCGACCCTGTCCTTTGTCTGAACACGGCCATCCTTCAGAAAGCAGCATCGCTCGCATTTGCCGCACCACCGCGGCTGCGGGCGGGTGTGAATACGCAGATTGTTCCCTTTTAAGGCCGAATCCTCGCATGTTTATGCTACGCTTTTGGTCTTTTGAACGCGTTCATTTTGCGGATATTTGGCACACATGCACGAACACCGCAATCGTGGCCCCACCCTAATTCTTGATGCCCAGATGGTGTTGGTTATTTCTTTGACCAAAAAGAGGAATCGACGGGGAACGTGTATCAGGTTGATTTTAGGAGACATCTTATGAAATAAGTGCGCTGGGTGGCAGGCGGCCAACTTAAAAACCGTTACTCGTGCATTTGCGTGTCGTTAGGCGGCGCGTGCACCGACTACTCTTCCTGGTTGGATGTAACTTTTAACAACGTCGCGTAAATGACGTTTTATTGCGTTTGTTTTAATTTTCTCCGAGAGTATTAGTATTAAATCATTTCAGTATTTGAGATGAGCACGTGACGGGTTTTGCGTGTGTCCTGTGAATATGTAGAAGGTGCTTTTGCTTCCTCTATTTTTTTCGAAAGCGCAGCTGAGTCGTCGACTTGCTTCTGTTCACACACTCACTGAAAAACACTTGTGAAATGGAAGGGAAATGGAGATAATGCCGCGTGTAGGCTGAAGGAAATGCCGGTTCCGGTGCAAAGCAGTCTCGGTATGCGAGTCGCGAGGACAATATGCAACGTCACAGACCGCACGCGCGACGTCAAAACCTCTGTTTGAGAGGCATCTAAGGAGATGCGCAATGCAAGAAACCTTCTTAAACTTATAAAGCGTCTCTTCATTCGAGGGCCCGCGACGTCACGTTTCCTGTATCACAACACTTACTCATTTCTCACTGTGGGTTTCACTTCTCAGTGGACGTGGATGATTTACCAACAGTATTCGTGTCCTTGCACTCAAACTTTGGACTTTTGCTCTTTAATTGTTTATGGCTGTAGGTGACTGAAGACACGAATGCCTTAAGATTGAGTCTGCGTTTCTTTCAAAATAAAAGGCATTTTTTCCTGCCGTTTTTGTTTTAGTTTTGTGGTAATTGTATTAAACTTTAGCAATAGAAATCCATTTATTGACACTGAGCATAAAACAGGAAACTTTTTCCAATGTTATCTTTACACTTAAAAATTAGAGTGTAAAACGCTCTGTAAAATTGAGCGAAATACACTTCATTTTCCAGGAATTAGATTTCTCTAAAAACATGTCTTGTCATTCAAAGATGTGAAAGTTGTTTCAGTTTTGAAAAGTTTGTATTAAGTCTATCAGCTTTTGAATGCTGTGATTTCTGCACAATGAAACTAGTTTTTCCTTGAAGCAGTTTTTTAAAGTCATTTAATCTTCAAGTTGTCTACCTTTTAATGTGTTTACATTTGCAAGTGCTAAAACTTACAAAGCTATCAAGTCATTTGACCAAAGTTCACCAGAGGGTCAAATGAATATTTGTGAGCCATCTAAAACAAGCTTAATGTTATCATCAAGAGTCATATACATAGTGATCATCAAAGCCTGGAAAAGGTCATGATAGTTAATTGGTCAAAAGGTGTGGGATTCCTGCTTCTCCTTTAGGCCTTTAATGCCCCATTTCTTTCACTGTTACGTCATGAAGCATCTTAACTCGTTCCTTTCATTCACACCTTAAGCAAACCCGGATCCGCCCTTCAGTCGTGCGTTTCCTGTAAGTGGGCCGCAAGCGTCTTGTGTCCACCATTTCACACGCACTTGAAAACAAAGTTCAGGTTACTGCCAGCATTTGCTCTTAGTATAATCTTATGAACTGAAATCTTGAATGTCTGGTTATGCCTATTCAGCATTAGCCACTGATCCCAGTTTCTAATGGAAATCAGAGGACCTGAGTAGGTTTATAAGACTTGTGTGACTGAAGCCATTTTGATTTTTCACAGAGGAATCATTGTTTTGTGATCTCCCGCTGTAGATGAGCTGTGTAGGGTTGGTTTTTGTTGTGTGTCCACTGCTGTTGAGCTTTTTAAAAGCATGTTAAGGTCTTGCTTTTAAAGCAGACCCTCAGTGCAAATTTCATCAGCGCTTATGAGGAAGTTTCCCAACGTTACTTCTGTTCTGATGTGTTGGAGCGTATCTGAGATGTCGTGTGACCGCTGAAAGAATGGTGCCTTGTTCAAATCAGCCGCTTTTTTTTTTCTTCTTCTTTTTTTCTTTTCTCCTCTCTCTTCTGTGAATGGAAACCAAGTCCTTGTAATGATTTTATCCTAAATGTTAATGAAGTTATTTTTATGTAATTTTTTTTGTTCCCTCTTGACTCCACTGCCCTTGAAGTGTGCGGTTCTGTTTCTCCTTCGTCAGGGTTTTTTTGTTTAGTCATTTCCATCTTGCTCTGCAAAACCTGCTGGCCTAGTAGTTTGGACTGCGTTAGATGACATCCGATTTGTCTGCTCTTGTTTGACTGGATACTTGGATTCAATCCTCACGTTCATCTATGCTTGCTCATTAACTCATCTGTCTGTCTCTGTGTGTAGGCCTCCGGAGTTACAGTGGAAGAGACTGTGTTGACGGTCTTCAACGAGATGAAGGTCCGCAAGGCTCATTGCAACGAGGAGGAGAAGAGCAAGAGGAAGAAGGCCGTCATGTTCTGCCTGAGCGACGACAAGAAGCACATCATCATGGAGCAGGGCCAGGAGATCCTGCAGGGCGATGAAGGAGATCCCTACCTTAAGTTTGTCAAGATGCTTCCTCCCAACGACTGTCGCTACGCGCTCTACGATGCCACGTATGAGACTAAAGAGACCAAGAAAGAGGACCTGGTTTTCATCTTCTGGTACGTTTATGGTCCTGCTTTTTCTACCTTTTCAACCCTGCATCAAGTTTTTAGCTGGTTTTCTGGTGCGTTTGATCAGGGTTGGAGATGAAGGTAGATCTTCAGACTTGTTAAAGTGTTTGTGAAAAGTATGGTCTGATCTATTGTGTTCCTCAGGGCCCCAGAGAGTGCTCCACTTAAAAGCAAGATGATCTACGCCAGCTCCAAGGATGCCATCAAGAAGAAGTTCACAGGTAATGCTGTCCATCAATGTATTTATTCATATATAATTCATGCACTTGAATGTATTTATATAGGCATTTAAACAAAATGGATTTCAGTTGATTTTAAAATAAATGCAGTACAATTTAACCTTTTATATTAGATCAGTTTTATTTATTTTCCTGGCTCAATGTGGTGTAAGTCTTACATTTTAAATTTAATTAAATGCCTGAGCCTGATTATCAAAAGGCAGAGGTCCTGCAAAATTGGTGGAGGTTGCTGTCTTTAATTCGCTGTGCTGGAAAAAGACATTAGTTAATGTGGTAGTATGTAGTTTTGCATATTTAGTTTTTATTTATTTTATTTTTTTTTACTAAAATATGCTGTTTAAAAAAAAATAAAAAATAAAAAATTCTGAGCTATACATGTAATGCTTTCTTCTAGGAAACTCCATGCAGTTTTAAATGTTTATTTCTACATTGCAAATTAGTTTTCAAATTTGCAATTGTGCATTTAATTATGTACTAAAATATGAAACCTAAATAAAACTGCTGTACACTTAATTTGACTTGGGCTAATTTGACACCCCCCACCCCCCTCCATTTTTTTACACTAAAATGGTTTTTAAAATGACATGTATAGCTTTAGGCAATATATTTTAGTAATATTTATAAGTAACCATATATTGAAGTAATTAAATATATAATACAATATATTTAATTTATTTAGTGGGTTAATTTAGTTGTAATCTTTATGCAATACATTGTCCCATATTTTCAAACAAACCACAATCAGTGTGTTTTAAATATTTACGTGTATTTGAATTAAGAAACTTACTATTTAACATCTTGTAATATATCTGTGAGCTTTAAGACTTTATTAATTTATTTTTATACATATTTATTTCTCCTGTTTTGTGTCCTAGGTATTAAGCACGAGTGGCAAGTGAATGGTATGGACGATATCAAGGACCGAAAGACCCTTGCTGAGAAGCTCGGGGGCGCATCGGTGGTGTCTCTGGAGGGAAAGCCTCTAAACGATTGAGGCTGACACATTTCAGGGGTTTAGCCGTTCATTCCGACATGGGTAGGGCAGATGGGCACAGCACACCACTGTTCGTGGGCCACGGGTGGGTTAATGCGGGTGGGCAGGGTCGGGCAAAAGTGACAGTTTCCAAACTCCACACGACGAAAGATGTAGGCTGTCATTCCAGTTCACACATACAATGAACAAGAACAAAAACACAAAAAGAGAAAAAAAAAGATCTTAAAAAGACAAAAATGAAGGATGATGATTATAAAAACAAAGTAATATAACTGTAAATGTGTACTGGCAGGTTTTCCTTTCTGGGTTCCTTTAGATGAAAATGAAAGACTGAGACGGCAGCCATTACAATTCAGCTATACAACATAATGTTTGTTCTTAATTTAGTTTTTTTTTTTTTTTCCTTTTTGCCAAACGTCTAGTTAAGTTTATTTTCTAAGTATGTGTGTGTTGCGACTAGGTATAGTACAAAGTCACACATTGTTATCGGACCATTCTGGGAACACAATCTACTCCCCCTTTTCCCTCTTATTTTTGAGCTCACAAGTCATTTTAATGATTCCATCTGATTTAAATCTTTCCAAACGTTAAGTCAAAACCATGGCACTGGTGTCAAGAAATTGTACACATTCCTTCTACCTGTATAATCTGGGACCTAGTGGATGAGCGGTCTGTTGAAGAATTTGGATTGAAGGACACGTATGAAGTTTAGATGGGGAGAGCGATATATTTGGGCAGCCTGTGTACAGAGCTTTGATGGATATTGGTCAGTGGATGTTTTGTATCGTCTCCTTATCTCTAATAAAAAAAGCACTAAATAACTCTGCTGTGTCACAACTGGTTTCTTTGTTTCTTCATGTTGGGCGAGTTATGTGATAGGGCTGTAACTTGTTTTTTTTTTTTGTTTTTTTTTTGGGCCCTGGTTGAATCTAATTTTGCTCTTAAGTTCGAGACCATGAGTTGATCTTTTATATTGGTTTATAGAAATCTGCTTTACATTTATGTCTGGATATTGTGCATTTGTTGCTGTTTTATCAGTGTTCAGCATGGTTTATGCACTGGTATATGTGATGGTTTGCAACATTCATAAAGTTTCAAATGGATCCAAACAAAGACTCTGATTGCTTTGTTGTCCTTCAGGAATTGACGAGTGGCTGTGTTGGGGCTGCAACTGTTACAACTAGCAGCTAGTAATGTAGATATTCTACCTAATATCAAATATTGTTTATGTTCAGCTAACTCTGCATTACCTTCAGGGTTTCAGTAACCTCAACCTGCTTTATGCAAACTACCTAAATTGAATTAAGCAATTTATTTTCATGAAAATGAAACGTTTCTCCTGCTGCAACATTTAGACCTTTATGTGTACTCCTAGAGCCTGCTCAATGATATGTAGGTTTGTTTGTAGTAATCAGAATGTGTGTGAAACTAAATTCAAGCTAGTAGTCTACGTTTATTTGGCTAAAGTCCTACAAGCATTTCAGGAAACCATAATACTAGACCGTTGTTTGTGACATGTTATGCTACACTTGATTTTGTTCTCTGAAAATATATACTAAGAGGATACCGAATTTATTCGACTGAGTGAACCGTGGTCTCTACCGCTCAGCCATGTTGTGAAGACTTAATGAAAGCTGCACAAAATGTCATCCAGTGGAGGGCGGTAAAGATTCACTTCAGAATCCTCATGAAAACTGAACTAGTCTTTTTGGAAAATCTTAAACTGAATAAAGTAAGCCATAAGTAGCTAATGTACAACCAAACTCGCGTACTCCGTGGAGAAGGTTTTTCTGTAAGAGTAGTAGCAATAATAACGATTAGTTTGACGTTTTTCAGAGGGTTTCTGGTATGTCTTCTCGTGTGGTCTTTCCACCAGAGGGTAGCATTGTCATATTTTACATTCAGCCTCCCAAATTGTAAGGAATGCACACAGCAATACAAAGTATTTAAATTGAAATAAATACCAAAATCAACAGACATTTTTACTTTATTAAAATAAAAGCTTTCAAAAAATATAATTATCAACAATTACCCCACAACCGTTCTAATAGATTCCCGTCTTTATATTAATCCAACATAAAAGAATATATAAAACATTATTTTCCATCACATACTATAATGCTACCAATACGCTGTCTTCATCTGTCTTGGAAATCAATGGTAGAGTGAATTGTAGTCATGGGTTACATAGTTGAATGTATGCTTTAACATTAAGGTTTATTATTATTATTTCATGCTTTAAATATATACTATAAAAACCTATTTGCACTCAATTTAACAATTGCTACCAAGTGATCATATTTCACAATATTCCATCTTCAAGAACTGCTTCACTGTAGGATTTTGGATATGATTTCATTATCTAAAACAAAGTTTGTAAACCCTAAAAATTTCTCTGATCCCTAAAACAAAATCTGCAAAACTGATTGTATGTTTGGCATTAATGACCACTGTGATTTATATTCTTCCTCCAGTGAAACTGCCTGTAAATAACAAACAGGAGCCTTAAATCTGATTGTACAGATGGTTAGGCAAACCTTTTTTTGTTGTATGTGGCTCAGTGTCACCCAATGGCTCAAACTCTGTACAAGTCTTTTTGCGTATGTCCATTTTGCCCACAGTCTGGCATTAATGACTGAGATTCCACAGTGTGACATGGAAACATGTTCATACAGACCGAAAAGCAAACAATCATAAAGGCTTTGGTGATCAAATAAACTCTGTTAATCCTAGCATTACCCGATTCCCAGGGAGTGAGAAGAGAAGGGAAAACCCATCTCAGTTCTACGATCTAAAAGTGCAAACAACAATTTGAAGCATCTGTAAAGTGTGACCAGTAGAAAGCAAGACTGAGAGTATTATATGTAAGAGTTCAGACGTCTGCTTGACAACATCAATCTACAGTGCTGTCAGCCTCGATCAGACTAATGTAACATTGGCTGTATAGTAAGCAAAAACTAAAGGTAGTGGTTAAATACGGTTCCAGCTCAGCCCATGTAAGTGATGCACAATAAATCAACTGCCATTCTGCTATGGGCCATTAATGCTTATAAAGCTATCGCTATCGGCCTGATAAGAAAACTAATCATTGCTTTCCACAAGTCACTTTAAAAGAATTTATGCCCTAGGGAAGACAAGATGTCTGCAGCGTGGGAGTTTTTCCTCTATGAAGCAAAAGAGGATTTGAAAAAAAATAAGGATGTTTCCTTGCAGTTGCCCTCTGTTTTTGTAGAAATATTAGTATCAAGATTTGTTTTTATTGGCATATATACTGGTTCCAAATAGAAAGATTGCTCAGTATCCACCAAAATTTCCGTACTGATGCATCTCTAAAGTGATGAAAGCCTGTGGGTAGCGTTCTACCAGCCGTGGACCTTCTTTAGTCTAGGATTCAGTAGCCTCACCCGTAACACAGTAAAGTGCAGTTTTTAAAATCAGGCACGTCCTATTTCCTCCACTGATCTCCTTGTTTTCAGTCCTGACTGCAGTCCACCTTATTTCCATGAACCCAATAACAGATCTGAGCAAACTTCAGCGGAGTGAAGCGAACGGCCACGTTGTAGTCACGATTCTCACCATTGATTTCCAGCCATTGATGGCCTGAGAAGATCCCAATGACCTTCCGCTCCCATCGCTCTAAAATTTCATCCCACACACGACCATAAACACCAGAGCCGCTCGCACCGGGACGGGCATCACAGTGCTGGTAGATCAAGTCGTTGGACTCATCCTCCACTGGACAAAACCGATACACCAATTCCCCAGGACGGTCGCTGTCAAATCCAGAGAAGTGGATGCGTTTACCAGCTAAGTGGTCTGAGGTTGGTGCCACAGCCAATCGCATGAAGGGACGCCTGTGAGGCCAACGCAGCTCAAGAAGAGCATAGTCAAAATCCATGCTGACCTCTTGAGGACCTTGAATCCAGCCTTTAGGCACCCGTGTGCGTTTAACTCTCACCCAGCGCACCAGGGGTTTCTTCACTGGAGCTTGACCAGGCCTCGTGCCATTGACAGACGGAGGGATTAGAAAGCCCACCCTCAGTTTCTTGGCTCCCTTGACGTAATCCTTCCCATCATGCACACAGTGGGCCGCAGTCAGGACGTGCTGCTGAGACACCAGAACTCCAGTGCAGCCAGTGGAGATGCGGACGGCTGTGGAGAACGGGTAGTCCAGAAGGAAGTGGTCACCGCGGATGTTAAAGCGCCCATCAGCACCGTAGATCTGACGTTTTAGTCGCTTGCGCCTTGAAGTGAGCTGCCTGGGAGGAGGATCAACATCAACTTCATCCAGATCAACGGTGGTTAAAGTTCGGGAGCCATCTGCATATAGAGTTTCAAAAGCTAGGTGCTCTTTATCCAGGTCTTCTGCCTTGTGGTAGCAGCTCTCATTACAGTGAGTGGTAAAGTCCAGCTGAGTTTTGGCACTGAAGCGGGAGCGGGACAGGGGGAGGGTGGCATGGGGTTT
Source organism: Danio albolineatus (assembly GCA_903798035.1). Lineage (NCBI taxonomy): Eukaryota > Metazoa > Chordata > Actinopteri > Cypriniformes > Danionidae > Danio > Danio albolineatus. The sequence goes on from CAIGQQ010038942.1 coordinate 8,190,442, forward strand.
TAGTAGGGTGCGGTGGACGTGGGGCTGATGGCGAGGTTCTCTCACTGAAACAGAGCTGGGCAGGAGGAGTAAGAACAGCAGGCCTATACAGCAAGGATGAGCCAGACCCAATCTCCAGTTAGGAACCATGGCTGGGATGTAGGCAACCTAAATGTAGACACACATATACAAGCATGAAATAAAATTCAAGATGCCCTTTTTGTAGATATACTTTATATTAAATGTTTCAAAAGGGGACAGGGCTTTGTAGCACTGACATTAAAGACCCATTAAGGGTCCCACAAAGAACTTATCTTGCAAGAGTTCTTAAAAATAACCCTTTTTTTTCTTAGTGCAACATTTTTAAAGTTATCTAAAGATGTTAGCTTTTTCAGGTTGCATGGATGATGAAGGTTCTTTGTGGAACCATTGATGTAAATAAAGAACTTTTATTTATTTAATTTGAAGAATTTTCTTTAGAAATCACCAGGGTTCATACACATTTTTACATCTAAAATTCAATGACTTTTCCAAGACTTTCAATTCAATTTTCATGGCCTAATGTTTAATGCAATGTCTACATATGCTTGGTAAAAGAAAAACATGTAAGGTTGCATGTTCAACCTTATTACAGCATATCGCAAAACACGCAACAATCTATTTAGTTTTAGTTTATATTTATATCTATGTAAAATTAATGTAGATATACTTCCACATCACTAATAATGTGAGAGTATGTGATTGACCAAGGACAGAAAAGACGTAAATAACCTATATACATGTTTACAGATATCTGTTTTTCATAACTTTTCCAAAACTTTGTGGGTTTTTCTGTTTTTCCGAAACTTTTCCAGGCCTGGAAAATGCCATGTCAAAATTCCATGACTTCCCTGGTTGTCTGTGGAAGCCTAGTTGATTTTTATGTGAAAGATTCTGGTTGTTTTTGCAGGGGAAATCAAAAGGTTGTGAAACTGCCCCAAGAGTCTCTATTACAAAATCAACGCTTAAATGTATACAGCATTCATGATAATGTTGAAAGAGCTGTTTTAAGAAAATGCTTCCACTTAAACAATATGACCAGATGGAACACAGCAAAGCATATGACAAAAAGTCATGAAATCAATTTTTTTTGTTTAATTTTAATCAGTTAATCAGGTTTCAACATTTAGTTAACATTTTTACATTTTTACTTAAATTGTAGCCTAATATATTTAGTCAGTTTGACTGATGTAAGTTACGATGACTAGAAAAGTTTAGTTGATTCAACTTCACAATTTTAACCAGCCATCGTTTTTATACCACCGTAAATAGGCTAATCTAATCTGAAAAATGTTTCATGAGATTTTATTTAATTATGTAAAGAACACTCATCAGGAGGTATATCACTGCAGATATACTCCTGATTTATTTCCTAGTGAAATAATGAAAAACAACCTCAGCATGAGTATATCAGGTGTTGAGTCATATCTAGTTTCTTTACACATTACATATGCACAAGTGTGAACATGAGCAACAATGTCATGAAAGCAAGTATCTCAAGCGTTTCTAAATTTATAAAACCTGCAGATGTTTTTCATACTAATGCATTGTTGTATATGTTTTGGTTTATTTAATAATTATGTTTATGTACTGAAAGCTATACTATAATACACTTAAATTAACACTATACAAAAATTGTATGGATAGCCAAACACTTGCCTTGCCTATTCATATTTTAATTACATTCTGGGAAAGAAGTATCAATGCGCAAAGCACATATAGACACAGACGTAAATGACTTGAGTAGTGCCAGTATAAGGGGGACGTGCTCATCTGCTCCTTTCATCATGGACACCCAAGTGGGACACCTGAGCAATTCCCTGGACACAACCTGTTTCCCACAACATCCCATTGTCCCGAAACCCCCAATCTCGTCTTTTTTTGTTGTCTTTCACATCATGAATGAATGTCCGAGCAACCCTATCCACGCCTTGGTTGTTGTTAAACTCAAAGACAACAAACTGTGTTTACTTTCCCTCACTTTCCCATTGCGACTGTACAAACGAACAACTGCAGTGCGTTACAACTATAATAGCATTTAAATAATTTTAGTAGTTTCCATTTTTTTTTATTACAAAAAGCTGTTAGATATATCTGAGGACATCCCGAATTAAACGGGACACGCACTAATTATAATACAAATACAGCTGTTTGACTAGTGCGCCTCAGCTTTACGCACACTCTCCATGACGAGAAAAACTATTTCAAAACCAGCTCACAAAGTTTACTTAACTTCAATCTTCGTTAATAAAGACCAACACTTGCTTAAATCCAAATGACAGATTCCTCTTCTGGAAGTTCACCGGGTATCCCAGTCTCCAAGTTTACTCCCATTTCCACCGTGAAAATTTCTGCTGTAGTGCGTGACAGGTCCGCCAAAACAAAACAAGCACAATTCCCGTAGTTTCTTCAAACGCTTCTTTTCAAGGATCCCTATTTCATCATATCTGACAGCGTACTTGTCCTCCGTTGAATGGTGACTTCTGTAGTGCGAAATTGAGGTCGTCCGAGCCCAATAACCGAAACGTTATGTCGCGCCTCCCCGCGTGGTCCTAGTGCCTCCGGATGCAGGGATGCATCAGAAGATGGCGTGTCCAAAAGCAACATCTACAGTATGTGTGAATACCCTGATTCATCATCACTACTCCTGTTCTCCATTGCAATTCCTTTTGCTGAAATGAACAAACTTGCCTGCAAACAGAGAATTTATTCAGGGCATGTCTTGGCACAATTTAAGATATTCCTGCCTGTTATTAAGCTGTCTATCAAACATAAGCAAGAGTCATGTCTTGAGGATATGCATTCCTTCTTAGTTCGCTTAAATTGCGCTACATGCCACTCAAAGCATGTACAAGCACATGGACATGTGTTTAGGTAATTCTTTTTGCTTATGTTACAACCTATAGGTATGACTGATCTTACCTGTTAAGGATTAAAGAGGCTGAAATGACCTATTGTTGCAGGGTTTGTCTTATGGCGGGACGCATTCCAGAAATACCTGGGTGTGTTGCAGTCGTGATGGCGTCTTGAGCCACAGTGCAAGCTACAATATAACCTTCTGACCTTGATCTTTCTCAGGCACTGACGCCACTTGTTCCAACCTGCACAAAACTTTCTTTCTTCAGAAAACTCTTGGTCAAAGATTTCCGTTTCATGCACTGCACAAAACACTGGGTTTTTAATGCTTGAAATACACACATATACAGAGTTGCCAATGCCATGTGTGTGGTGATTAAAGTAAAGAGGGGAAAAGAACTTTTGATTGCTTTTGTTGCTCAAGTGCATAATGAAAAAGCATATTAAATCTTACAGCTTGCTCAACTAAATAAGCCATGCAATTATTTGCCAAAGTATACAAGAGTCGGCGCCACGGTGGTCGTAGTGAGTAGCACGTTCGCCTCACAGCAAGAAGGTCGCTGGTTTGAGCCTCGGCTGGGTCAGTTGGCATTTCTGTGTAGAGTTTGCATGTTCTCCCTGTGGTCGTGTGGGTTTCCAAAGATGCGGTACAGGTGAATTGGGTAAGGCTATTGTCTGTAGTGTATGAGTGTGAATGAGTGTGTATGGATGTTTCCCAGAGATGGGTTGCAGCTGGAAGGGTATCCGCTGCGTAAAACAAATGCTGGATAAGTTGTCGGTTCATTCCGCTGTGGCGTCCCCGGATTAATAAAGGGACTAAGCCGAAAAGAAAATGAATGAATGAATATACAAGATTCTCAGAGTAAAACATAAGGGGTCACGAACTGAGAAATCCAATCTTTTGACATGCAAAATCATTGTATTGTAAAAACATCCCTATACGTTTCAAAATTTAAAGCAAATGAGTAGTTTTAACCCAGTGCTGTGTCAAATATGGTCAAACCCAACCACTGGGTTTAAAGGTGTCACATAAATTATATTGAAAAACATAAACCCAGCTTTGGGTTTGTCCACATCTGAGCCAACGTTGGGTTGAAACAACCCAGAATTAGTATATAAATGCCTTATTTCAAGTAGTCTCAGTATGTCACAGTGTGATTAATACTTCTAAACAGAAAAGGATTCAGTCTGGACTCTCATCTTACTGTGAACATGTTCAAAATGTTTAGAAAAAGTTGAAACAAAAGCTATTTGTTCATGAGAAAAATTAGAACAAATTTGTCTCTTTCTGTCTCTGAAACTTATCATCATGGCAAAACTTTGTCCACCTTGTCATATTGTTTGCTGTTCAGTCACTCACAACAAATGATATCTTGGAGCCAATAGCTAGACCAGGGGTAGGGAACCTATGACTCGGGAGCCACATGTGGCTCTTTGACCGAAACTATGTGGCTCTCCAGCTGTCTCTCTTCAATAATATTTTAAAGTTTAAAAAATAATAACTGTTACCAGAAATCATTGCCTGTTGAAAATGCAATTACAATTCCCTTTCTATTGTGTTTTCTACAACAAAATGAATTAGAACTCAATGTACAGTAAAAAGAATGTTTCCATGTGGCGCTGTGGATCAATTTGAATTGCGACACGAATAAAGGGCTAGTTAGATTTCTTACATTTCTATGGTGCATTTCTATGGTAACTTACAATTCTATGGTAACCTCACACACGTAAATTTAATCAACACTCATGAGTGGTGATGGCAAAAAGAAAAAAAAACTGTAAACTGTCCCATATCTTGTGATGCTTCATATTTGTTTATTTTTCAGTTGTGCATAGACATAAATAAATGTTTTAATCAATAAAGATTTAGGTATACACACCCCCCAAATGGCTCTTTAAAAATGCATTTGATAAAAAAAAAAGTCAGAAATGGCTCTTTGCTGTAAAAAAGGTTCCTTACCCCTGAGCTAGACCGTACAATAGGGCCTATAAGATCCACAATAGACTTTCTGGATGGACACATCACTGCTTTGCTCTACCTCTCTCTAATGCTTTATCATTTAGATTACATTATATCATTATCATTTATCATTTAGATTACAAAATTACATTATAAACAGAGGGATTAAGTTGTACTATCAAATTTTAAATAGTGCTACCTCAGCAGCCCTTTTTTGCTTTGGTACCAAAACTTAATACAAGGACTGATCGTTCCACCAGATCTGTAACAAACGGATGTCTGCCATTACCGGCTTTGAAAATCTGTTATGAACAGAGATCTTTCTTTTGTGTATTCACAAAAGCCTGGAATGAGATCCCACAACATCTAAAAACAGTAACAACACTGAGACTTTTTTTTTTTCAAAAATCCCATGCTCGACATCTGAAGGTTAACTATTGCTGTAGCTGCTGAGATAGTGGTCTGTTTCTCTTTATTTTGTATGTTTGGTGATTGTTTGTATTGTTCTCATGTGTTGATGGATGAGATGTTAACAGTGTCTGTATGTTTATATGTTCTGCAGAGCATTAACCTGCTGAAAAACAGCATTCATGCTGAGTCAGGCCCGATTATCTTTTAATCTTTTCCTGTTTAACAAAGAATTTAAGAATTAAAAAATAAAATATCAGCGCTTTTCTTTATTTTCTACTACAAGGGTCTCATTTTTAAAAACTCAGAAACTTGATTTTTAAGCTTTGCATTGTCAGGTCTCCAAAATGCCGGTGTTGTTTAAATGAACGACAGAAATGCAGAAAAAAAAATCTGTTTTTATCTTAAAGTAGAGTTGTGCAAACATATTTTAAGTAAGAAACAGTATGGAATACTTTAAAGAAAAATATTTCTTAAGTATTTTTCCATTGCAAAAGCAGGTAAAAAAGTGCAGTTTCAATCATATCACAATAGTTGAGTATAAATCTGTGAAGGAAACCCTATGGTACTAACTTTTTTTGCATCCTTTGATGGAAGAATTTCCCCTTTTGCGCTAACTAGGAGCTTCAAAGCCTCTCCCACTGCAAATTATCCAGTGCTGCAGTGAAAAAAACCCTCTAAAGAAGAGAAGACAAGAATCAGTTGTTCTGAAAATAGACAGCCTGCTGAATAGAGAAAAGGCCACAGAGGCGCAGGACTGGAGCTGGAGCTGGAGGTGATAAAAGATCAGCGTCGGAGGAATGGACACACTTTCAAAGGCCCCTCCTCAGGCGTGAGGCACGAAGCCAGGACAGGTCAAGAACAAGAGTCCCACTGTAAAGAGAGCTGGGGATTGTCCAAGGTAGCGGATTCCTGCCGAGTGAATGAGCTTTAGGCTGCTGTTTCCAGTGTCCTAACCTCTTATCGCTAACCGTGAAAGAGCATAGCAAATATCAGTGACTTGTCAGCTACAATGATATCCACTTGGGTCTCTGGTGGCTTGTGATGTTAAATAAGATATATGTGTGGAAGTGTTTGAAAGAAAGGTGCAGGAAGCAGACAATGAGAAGAGCGTGTCGGTGCCAGCACACGTCAACAGAGTCTCGCTCACCCACCGGGACACTCGGTGTACTGCATGATACCATCACAGAACAGTGTTTAGCTGTGGTTTTAGACATTTTGAGTCTCAGAACCCCTACTAGACTTTAAACATTCCTTATCCAAGTGCAAAACCACAGCTGGAGAATACAGAACAAGGGAGAAAATAACGACCACCACCTTGGTATTGTATTGAGGCAGATGCATCCAGGCACCAACATGACACTATTCATTTATTTTACTTCAGCGTAGTCCCTGATTTATCTGGGGTTGCCACAGTGGAACGAACCACTGCATGACAGACTCATTCATTTTCTTTTCGGCTTAGTCCCTTTATTAATCTGGGGTCGCCACAGCGGAATGAACCACCAACTTATCCAGCATTTGTTTTACGCAGCGGATGCCCTTCCAGCCGCAACCCATTTCTGGGAAACATCCATATACACTCATTCACACTCATACACTACGGACAATTTTAGCTAACACAGGGAGAACATACAAACTCCACACAGAAATGCCAAGTGACCCAGCCGAGGCTCGAACCAGTGACCTTCTTGCTGTGAGGCGACAGCACTACCTACTGCGCCACATGTCGCCCCTGCATGACAGACTGTGTGGTGAAATATGGACCAGCACAACTGCTCTTTTTTTTATCTTTTATTTTAAACACAACTTTAACCCAGCAGTTTGTGATTGCATCTTTATCTTCAGACTTTGACTTTATATTTCACAATTTCATGCATTGCAGTTGGAGTTGGTTATTTTGAAGAGGTCATGAACTGTGTTCTCTTTAGCAAGTTTTTAAAGAAAGGGATGCCATAGAATGGAATTCTGTAGATTTCTAGGCATGGTTAAACAAGAGTTCACCATCCTGTTTTTCACCCTCTCTGGATGTTAACCCCCACTGCTCTGACTGGGTATCAGGTTTGCATGTTAACACGTCAGATGTGCTCTGATGTCATTTGAAAACAAAATGAATGCTTTAGGTTAAAACCTACAATTACGTCTGAAAGTTGCAAACTGGTTGTGAAGTTGTGTATTACTATAGAATAAAGGCTAAATATGCATCCCTATCATTTTCACAAAATCACTTTTCTTTTTCTTTTATTTCTTTTTCTTTTTTCATTTCTTTCTTTCATTTTTTCATTTATTCCATTATTTTAACTGTACATACCCACTGTACATATACATTTGTAATTATGTTTATCTATCTGCACACTTCTGATTATTAATAGCAACCTGTACGTATATTCATTTATTGTAAATCTCTGTTCATAACTAATGCAACCTGTATATAATGTTCATAGTACATCCATCTGTAAATATCACCAGTTTTTACTATAACTGCACCTTATAATTTATACCTGTATCTGCATTTGCTGCTATTGCACTACTGGTTAGACCTAAACTGCGTTTCGTTTCCTTGTACTTGTACATGTGTAATTACATTAAAGTTGAATCTAATCTAATCTAATCTTCTGTATTTTACACAGAAACTAAACTAGCGTCCATTTTCATAACTTCAGATGTCCATTCGCTGAAATGCTTTTGTTGTATACATAAACGGCCAAAACACATTTGTTGTTTATCTGTTTAGGGTGACATGGTGGCTCTATGGTTAGCACTGTCGCCTCACAGCAGCTGGGTCAGTTGGCATTTCTGTGTAGAGTTTGCATGTTCTCCCCGTGTTCATGTGGTTTTCCCCACAGTCTAAAGACATTCAGTCTAGGTGAATTGAATAAGCTAAATTGGCCGTAGTGGATGAGTGTGTGAAGGAGAGAGTGTATGGGTGTTTCCCAGTACTGGGTTGCGGCTGGAAGGGCATCTGCTGCGTAAAACATTTGCTGGAATAGTTGGCGGTTTATTCCAATGTGGTAACCCTTAATATTAAAGGGACTAAGCCAAAGGAAAATGTGTGAATAATTGATAATTTCTGTCAGCTGGTCTACTTCCCAATATTACATTATAATGATCGGCCAAAATATTCATATTGGTGAACCTATTTAAAGGGATGGTTCAAGCAAAAATGTATCTTTACTCACAGTTTACTCATCCTCAAGTGGTCATAAATCTTATGGTTCTTTCTTCTGTTAAACACAGAGGAATATTTTGGAATAAAGCTTGAACAATTGATACCCATAGGGAAAACAAATGCTATGGATATCAATGTTACAGGTTTTCATCTTTCTTCAGAATATCTCCTCTTGTGTTCAGTAGAAGAAAGTATCTCAAACAACTGAAGGGGGATTAAATGACAGATCTTTGAGGATGATTTATTCCTTTAAGACTTTCTTTTTAAATGATACTTTATCAGTGGAATTTGATCAAAATAAAGGTATTAATGAAATCTTGTACCACATTTTTGGTTCTTTCGGGGGATATTTTACATTTATTTCTGAATTACCACATAATTAAAAATTTTAAAAACAATTCTTTTGCACCCCTTTCCTCTCAAACTCTAAAAAATAAGGAAAGTTTTGTCATTTTTAATGACTCACATACCTAACTTTAGGTTACTCTCAGATAAGCTGTATGTGGGACAGATGATTGCCGACTTTTTGTCCTGCACTGTAAGCTGAGAAGCCACAGTACTTTAAAGAGTATTAAATAACAGTCTCTTTTAGGGGGCACGCTTTCTTCTCTCCACAGGAATAAAGAGCCAGACCTATTCTCTGGCACTCCTGTTAAATGCACTGTGAATGGATGTATGTATGAACTCTGAGTTACATACTCAGGTGTGGTTAGTGCGTAGATTTAGATCTTTTATAGGACACCATACAGAAGTCCCATTCTCTCTCAAACCTTAACTAACTCCCATTACACTGAGACTCAGTGGCCATTCAAGCAAATAAGTATTGTTAACAAGATCAGAGACTCCCTCTGTACTCTCTAATCCAATAATTGACTTCTGGTTCGACCCAGTGATTTGGACTCACAACAGTGGAATATGCTTTTCATAACAATAGTCATTGTGCTTGACTCGTTTCCACAGCAAACTGTTGGTCGGATATTGAGGCAGACGATGCATAATGTGAATGATTGTTTCCTTAACAAGACCTTACAAAATACAAGGGAACTGGTAAGACTTTAAAATAAGGGTCCATTACTTAATGTTAGTTAATGTATTTACGAACGTGAACAAACCAATGCTATCTCACGGCAATTCGTAACTTTTTATTTAGTGGCTAATTTGCATGAATTCGTACAATGTAATTCGTACAATTCAGTACGATTTGCTCATCAACCAATGACGGTTGTGTTTAGAGGTGGGGTCGGGTGACACGCCTCCTTGTTTAAATCATACATTTTCGTACCACTGAACTCAACGCCACTAAACTGCCAAAAACGTAAAATACTTACGTTTTCTCGTGAGATCAGGCTGGAACAAACAGTTAGGAATACATTTATTACATCTTTGTTAATGGTAGTAATCATTATTTAAATAATGTTAGTTCATGTTTACTCACTGTGCATTAATGTTAACAAGCACAAATAATGCATTAGTAAATGTTGAACTAATAATAAATGCTTTATAAGATTATTCATACTTAGTTAATGGTAGTAAATACATGAACTAACATTAATGGACCATTATTCTATCTAAAGCTTTACCACACAGCAAAAATTCCAGTGTTAAATATACAGAGTGATTTTTTTGATGTTGTTCAGTGTTTAAACAGGAGTATATTTTAATCCACGAGTGTGAAAGAGCATATATTTAAGAGTTTTGGGGGTTTTTTTGTGCTAAACTTTTAACTCATTATACAGTGTATTTCCCACTAGTGATGGAAAGTTCAGTTTTTTTACTCGGTTCTTTCGGACAAACAGTGATCAAAGCAGTGTGTTTTAACTTTAAACATGTCTTGTTGCATTTTAAAGTTGAATGTATTGAAATTATTTCTGAAAAGATAAATGAACATTTAATAAATTAAAACTATTTTCAACATATTCGATCACTGTTATCTGTCACCAAACCAATTGATAATATAGGAAAAAATAAAAATTTTAACACTTTGAAGGGTAACACACACTCCAGTTCGATGTAAAAATAAACACTTACTGTGTGGGTAATGTACAAATTTCACACTTTAAAAAGTGTTATTTTAACTCCAAAAATAGAGGGAGTCATATGTACACCCAATGGGGGTTTAAGTTAAACTCAAATTGAGTTAAGTGTACACTGATTTTTTTGCTGTGCAGAGAATGTTTTACTTTTTGTTTTTACTATTTGTACATGGCAAATAAAAATATTATATATATTAATATGAGATCATAAAACTGCAAGTATGCTTATTATAAAATGACACAAATGGCATTTAAATGGCCTTGTGGTGGCAAAAAAGTCATGGAAAAAAATTAACATAAAAAAGTATGGAATCATTAACAGGATGATAATAATAATAATAATAATAATAATAATAATAATAACAATAATAATAATAATAATAATAATATCAGAAATTACTATCTTTAATTGAATTATTTTATTTGTATTATTTAATTTTATTATTTTATTTAAAAAAATCAAGTAAAATTTAAAATGGATTTAACTGGACCTGTGGTGAAAAAAAATAATTGTACATAATAAATTTAACATAATAACAATTAACATAATAAGTAAAATAAAATATAAATAGCAAAAAAATAAAACCATGATATATTTTTAAAAAGTTTCTTATGTAATATAAGATCATAAAACTTAAATGTGTGGAAAAAAATGCATTAAAATGTAATAAATCAGTGACAAAAAAAAACACTTTGACTCAGTCTTCTACTGTTTCCCTTCAGTTGCTCCTGCCTCCTAACCCTCTTCCAAAACACAGCTGTCCACCTTGACTCTGACCACTACTGCGCGACACGGTTTCTTCTTTCTTCTCCTCTAACCTCTTCTGACAAACTCTGCTTCTGCTCTCCAGGAGCTCCAGAGGGGTACAAATCCAAACACGGTATGAGCTCATTCACAACATGTCAGTTCAGAGGAGCGAGCAGAAAATCAACAATAAAACACATCGTTTGCAAAAACAAGTCAAGGAATGCAGAACGAAATATTCTTATCACAGAAAACATTGTAGCTGGCTCCAAGAACCCGGCTGCTCTGTTTTTTTATATATATATATATATATATATATAAATGTTATTAATAACGACTTTTCCTAATCCCTGAACACTTTTTAATGATAAGCTGTTATCATATTTAAGAGCTTTGGTCATTAGAAATCTTTAGAAGCGATTCAAGATAAATAACATGTTTCCAACTCTGTCCTCAAAATGATTTACCAGATTAAACTAAATATGAATGATATTTCTTCATTTTAATCATTTGTCCACTCGTAAACAAAAGTAAAGGAAAAGTAGCAGACAGAAATACACCGCACTGAAATGATGGAAATGAAGGCTTTTACCACCATGCTGGAAAAAGGATTGCTCTCTTGGTGATTCATGAAGCCAAGAAAAAGAGGCATGTTTTACTGAACCAGCCTGCTGTTTGCAGGAGAAAAGTCTTGTATAAATGTTTATTTTTCCTATTACAGTAGCTGTGGAATAAAATAAAACACTTTTCATGCAGCACTTGAAGCAATAGTTCTCCTGAAAATGAATGTTCTGTAATCGTTTACTTCAGTGTTATTCCATCCTGGATTATTATTAGGAAACATATGTTAGATAAAATGAAAAATCTGCTCTTTTCCATAAAAGCAAAAGTGGGTGGTCATTTATACAGCTGAACTCTGAAAGCGATGGCTGAAGTTTCATAAAAAACACACAAGTTGACTGATTATGTCTCAGGCTTTATTAAAACCTGGTATTTTTGTCTAGCTCAGCACAATGCTTATAAAGTGTCTATGAAGTCTGAAATGTCTCAAATTTCCAGAGGTAGTCAAAACACGATTGATGTGTTGTTTAAACCTTCATGTGACCAAATGTGATCAGAAAAGCTGCAGTTTAGTTAGGACTATACTGTTTTTACAATACAGATTCTAACATAATTCTATGACATAAACTATCACCCAATATTCGAGTAAAAAATTATTAAAAGCCCATGCTCTCTCATAACTCAAGGCTTAAAAGCCATCACAGCTTTTCAAAAGCTACACATTTTCACCTATACGATCCACATCAAAAGTATAAAGCTGTACACTGCTCCCCTGTGCAGCTTTGAGTCTTTATTTTATTTCATTTTTGAGCCATTATATCTGTACTGAAAGTGTCCTCTCCATCATCTTAAAGGGGTCATAAACTGAGAAACCAAAATTCCCTTGATCTTTTGCAATATAAGAGGTCACAGTACTATAAAAACATCCTGTAAGTTTCAGAACTCAACACTTCATCATTCCTCTAAAAACAGCTTCTATTGAATTCCGTCTCCCATAACGGCAGGTTCTGGAATGTTCTACTCTATGACTTCATAAAGTGGATAAGCCCCTCCTCCACAGAAGATTGCCACCACTTTCTGTTTAGCCCTGTTAATATGCTATATTGTTAGCCAATCATAGCAGTGGGTGTTTACTTCTGAGTCTACAGTTAGCCATGCTCAAACTGATTGTTCTGATGAGGGGTCAAAAACTGCTTGATTTTTGAAAATGACAGCTTCTCTATTATAATATTTGTGTCTGTTAAAACCTTGAAAACAGTCTAAGTGGACCTCCGAAGACATTACAAAAACAAACAAACAAAAAAAAGAGTAGTTCATGACCCTTTTAAAAGCAGGAGTAGACAGGGACTAAGGACTATGACTGTTAAGTCATGAACAAAAAAGTATGCACAGCTTGAACACATGAGGGTGAATAAATGTTAACAAAATTTTCCATTTTCATGTTTGTTCCTTGAATTTCCTCCCCATCTATTTCAAATTATGTTTAAACTTACAGAATAATCAAGTGAACCTCTCGCATTTATATATATAAAACATTTGAGATTTCCTCCAGATAAGTGTTAGGTATAATTTGGCAGTGTTGGAGATTCCCAGCAGTGTTTTGAGTGTGAACAGTATTAATGTGAGTCCTGGCAGACAGAGACAGCTGTAGAGAGTGTGTGATGTGACTGCTTTGCAGATGTTACCACAGACACACTCCAACACTCATCTGGACGCCTGACCTTGTGACAGGACTCCCGAAGTAATGGCCACTGCAAAGTGTTCCACGTCAGCCTTGCACGAATGGGTGCTGTTTTTGAAGCCATTCTGAGGAGAAACATTTATATGTGCCATAAATATTGCACTAAAACACTGAGAGGTTTTATATCAGACAATTGGGGAAAAGGGCTTCCCAAACAGCTGCGTAAATAGAACATTTTGGAGTAATCATGGCAGATTAATGTAGATATTTGGGAAAATAGTCCTCCACTTTAGAACTTAGAGTTCATTTCTGGTTCAAACAATGAGGAAGGAGAAGGAGGGAGAATTATGGAAGAAAAATAATGAATAGTCTGCAGTTCCTTTAGCCACATTCAGGTCTTTTAGATGCCAGTATTAAAAAAAAAACATTATTCGGTCACACAAAACTTAAGCGAATCAATTGAATTCAATCATTTCTTATATCAGTAAATATCATTCAATGTATGTGCCTCACAACTCAGAATTTCAAAATAAGAAGACAGAATTATAAGACATAAAGTCATATTTCTAGGATGTAAACTTGGAATGGTCAGAACAAATAAATTTAAATGATTTCATACCTTGTAAAACCTTTTCTTCCCTCAGAATAGTAACTTTATTTCTCACAATTCTCAGTCAGAATTGTCAGGTTTCATATGAATTCACAGTTCACATTCACAATAAAGTTGCAACAAAAGGATTGCAAGATTTAAAGTCAGAAATGTCAGATTCAGTCAAAATCACAAGACATGAAATTAGAATTGTGAGATATGAAGTCAGAATTTGGGGACACGTTTTGGAACTGCAAGAAAATAAATCTGAACTCTGTGTTCATATCAGACATTTCTGAAAATGTTTGTCAAAAGACTGATTTAGTAATCTAAAGTTCTCAAAACCCTTCTTATATTTTGGCAGAAATATGCTTTCATGTTCATGTGTTAAACACATAAAGTCTTCAGTAAACAGCAGGCAGAGGCTTCAGTGTTCTTGACCACATTCCTGCAACAGAAACTGATAACACATTGAAAGGCAATCAACTGAGCTTACTGCTTTAACACTGCAGCACTGTGGTCATGTGGGGGAAATGAGCAAACCTGTGTGTTCAGATATAACAGACAAATGGCCACAGAAACACATAAGTTAAAAAACAGAAAAATCTGCTCTGATGCTCTTCATTAACAATCTCAAATATTTACTGTGAGCCTCACTCAGCAAACTTCTCTGACATTCAGATGTGTATTTGCACTGTAAGCACAGGTGATTTTCAGACAGTGTCTGCCAGGATCAGTCATTGGGACTCCTCATTTCAAACAAAGCATTTAAACAAACAGCAAAAATGGTTTGTTTGGAAATAAAGTGGCATGTGACATAACAAGGATACATAAATTTACACAAGGAACATCATACATCATCATACCATAAGCCCTGGCCACTGGCATTCAGTTGTTTAATAGTTGACACTTGCCTATGCTTGATGCGAACATCAGGTTTAATCTAAACCAAATGAACCTCTTCTAATCACTGATGCTGTGGAGAGATCACAAAGAAACTTTTGTTCAGAAAT
This sequence comes from Danio albolineatus, assembly GCA_903798035.1. NCBI lineage: Eukaryota > Metazoa > Chordata > Actinopteri > Cypriniformes > Danionidae > Danio > Danio albolineatus. The sequence goes on from CAIGQQ010038942.1 coordinate 8,205,475, forward strand.
GAAACAGTTGTTGTACTGGATTTGCATTTCCAGTGAATGATGGTTGACATCATGAATATTCATGAACAGTTACGCTGTCAATTAGTCAGAAAATACTAAAAACTAATACTTACTGGGAATGATTTGAGTGAAGATATTGTAATCGTTCTTTTAATTAGGAGCCATTTGCTTCATAGGAGTTGATGATGGTATTGTGTATTTATCATGTTACTCAAGCTGCCTTTTCCAAAAACAAATTGTGGTTTTTAATATCCTAATGTTTTGATGTCCAATGTCGTTCAGTATTACCATGTTAGGTACAGTGGGAGAATACTTATGTGTGGCAACCAATTTTGCTAAATAAATTGGCTTGTCTCTTTTAATTTAAATACAATCACAGGCTCATTGGAAACACGTGCTACAGCATACAACCTACAACCTGTGAAACAGCAAAACCATTTAAATGAAAATGTGTTTTCAATTTTTTTTCTTTTTAGGTAAAATGAATGCTACCTTCTTTTCCTTTTCACACTAATGATATTTACAGGGAAATGTTACTGATGAATAAAGGATTATTTTAAAAATGAAAACACACAAAACAACTTAGTATCTATGATTTGTAAACAAATAGATTCACCATCTATCTCTACAACTTTTCTGGCATGGTCAGTGTGCTTGGTAGCTCAACTATTACAATGTTGTATTTGTTATTCAGAGTGCTCAGGTTCTAGTCTGGTGAAGCATGCTTTCACAAAGGAGATAAAAGCAATGTAAAATCAAGGTAAAACTACGTGGCTTGCTTTTGAAATCACTTTTGATTGAGTTTAGGTCAGTGGTTAGCTAGGTCATCTGTATGACAAGTATTCTTTGTACAAGATATACACTCAAAAATAAAGGGGCGAGAGGTGTCCCTGGGGTGGTACCTTTTTAAAAGGTACACATTTGTACCTAAAGGGTCCATATTAATACCTCAAGGGTACAAATTAATACCTAAAAAGTACAAAAATGTATCTCTTAAATTGTACTAATATATACTTTTGAGGTGCCAATATGGATGCAAATGTGTACCTTTTGAAAAGGTACCACCCCGGTGACAACTATCGTACCTTTTTCTGAGAGTATACAAATAAAAGATGTATCTGAAGCATACAACAAAACTCTGAAAAATGACCCTAATAAATGTATTTCTAGTGAATTTGTCACATGAAACATGTAAGAATGTATATATTGTGTTGCAAAAATGTAGGCTAAGGCAGTGTTTCTCAACCATGATCCTGGAGGGCCACCAGCTCTGCACATTTTCTACGTCTCCTTAACCAAACACACCTGACTAAAATCATCAGCTGATTAGTAGAGACTGAAATGCCTGTAATAGGTGTGACAGACAAAGGAGACGTCCAAATAATGCAGTGTTGGTGGTCCTCCAGGAACATGGTTGAGAAACACTGGGCTAAGGTACATTGTTTCAATAAACCTGGGCTGTTTTACATACTTTTTGTGCAAAACATGACATTAACATTATAAGTCAAATTCAAGGAACATAATAAAATTGCCCTCGCATTACTTATGCCAAGTCTTAATCTAAGATTTTTTTCATGTTATCAAATTGTTGGGTTTGTTTTTGAACCACTATTGAGCAAAACATTAAAAGTTTAATTTAGGCCTGAACTGTCTCCTTAAGTGAATCCTGATTTCTCTTTCCCTCTGCATTTTAATCACACAGCTAAGCTGAACAGCAAACAGGGTTGTGTTGGTATTAGATAAGAATGACAATAGCAGTTTGCACGCTGGGAGTGACCGGAGAAACAGGCTGAAAGCCACTTGAGGGAACAGATTCATGTGGATCTCTGTCTCCACAGCTGGATTGTTCTCGAATGACTAACACCAAAAAACCTTCAACATAAACCACTGCTCATGATTAGAGCGGTCGTCCTGAAATATGAAACAAAGTATGTGGCCACAATTTCACTTTTCAAAAATATAGTCCTTTATAAGCTTCAGATTTATTTTCTAAGCTGTCAGAATTAATATATAACTGTACAGCCAGCATAAGCTCATGAATTAGCAAGACGACAAAGAAACAAACAGAACAAAGAGCTTTTGATTCCTGTGTTTTCGAATGTGATTTCTAATCCAATACAGAGCCACATTTGAGCCTCCCAGTGCATTGCAGTTGTCTGCACAACCGCAGTTTTCCTTCACCACAGCTCAAACTAATTATCAGACGTACTTCACAAGCCAAACAAACTGCAGCCTGCCTTTCGTCTCTGATACTGTGTAATGAGACATTTCCCCTTTGACACTTTACAGCAAAACAAACACAACTGCTTTCCCTTGCACGTTCACTACAGCTCTGAAAGGTGTTCACACTTGCTAGCTGATGTGGATCAAAAAAGCAAATCATTCAGCACTGATTCATATAATGTTTTTAAGACTGAACCAAAATATAAAATACAACAAAAACAGATATATATTTTGCCAACTGTTAGGACTCACGTTTATTCATTTATTTTTGTTGTGCATTGTATGTGGGTTTTGTTCTTTTTCTTTGTCTCGCCTTCTTGTGTTGTTATTTCTTATCCCAAAGGCTCCCATGTTCATGTCCAGCCCACATAGCAAATGTTTTCTGGCCCAGTTCCCAGCCATACAATAACTTTTCTCTTGGCCTAAGTACCGCAAAGAATGACGGTCCTGAAGTGGCCCATAACTGGATTAAAGACAAAGGCCACACATGGGCCATCACCGGCCTGAATCTCAGGCAATTTAACACCCTTAACTAGCCCTTAAATGGGCCAAAACATGTTTATTATTGGTAGCGATTCTCAGCTATAACCCACATAGCTAATGTTTTCTGGCCCAACTCTGGGCCACACAATAACTTTTCCCTTGGCCCAAGTACCACAAGGAATGATGGTCCTGAAGTGGCCCATAACTGGATTAAAGACAAGGGCCACACATGGGCCATAACCGGCCTGAATCTCAGCCAATATATCATCTTTAACTGGCCCTGAACTGGGCCAAAACAGGTTTATTATTGGTACCGATTCTCAGCTATAAGTTTATACTTTAATCAGAAACCCCAAAAACTGAGCCATAACCCAGCCTAATGTTACCTAAACAATGTGAGCAATCACTTCACTGGTCTGGGCCACACACCTCACATCCACAACTGGCCCAAATGTAGTTTGCTGTCATGCGTGCAGTGCCATCGTTGCCATGCATGGCCCACATTCGGCTGACATTATGCATGCCAACTTCCGGCAGAGTTTGAGGAGTTCATATTTGGTGCGATTGTTGCTGGCAGTGGAGAGCTCCTGGATTTCCTTAGCTCTCCGGTCGACGACCAAACGTTATTATTGTCAAAACGTCCATGTGCAACTTTTTGAGAGTTTGAGCTTGTAGGGCTGGCCTGCCTATTTATTTTGATTCCTTTTTTGTTTTTGTTTATGTTCAGGGAGAAAGCTAAGCTTCCTTTTGATTTAGTGGCTATTGCATATGAACTTGTACAATCTAATTCATACAATTTAGTACGATTGGCTCATCACCCAATGATAGTTGGGTTTAGGGGCGGGGTTGGGTGCCACGCCTCCTTTTTTAAATCGTAAAATTGATCATACGAATTAGCCACTAAACTGACAATACTTACTTACTTAAGTTTTTTTTCCAGGCTGGATTTACAGGTCACTTAATTTATTTGCAGATTCTTCTGTTTGTAATTTTGGCCAGTGACCACCCTGAAGAGATGCTCATTTAAATTGCTTCTTTTACCTACAATAAATCCATTTAATTACTCTCAACTGTAGTGTCCGCATTTGTTTGTCGACAGAAGGGGATATTTTGCATAAGTCTTTTTTTTTTTGTTTCTTTTGGGATGTCCACCACTACAACCTCATTCCGTTTATTATGCTCATGTAGTTTTTCCCCTTAGACTTGGGACATAATAAATAAACCAATAAGGTTCCTTCGAGAAAAAGCACGGCCATAAAGTTAAATGCTTCATGGGTTTTTCAACTTCATTGCAGTCATGAAACACCAACATATCTGGACTAGTTTAGGCCCAGATATGGTCCATGTTTGCCCCTTGTATGGAAGCCAGACTTGGTCCAGTCATGTACCCTAGTTCACTGCGGCATGTGGGCCAAGCAAATGCTGATTGTGTGGCCAGATCTGGGCCAGCGAAATTTTGCTATGTTCAATTCAATTCAATTCACCTTTATTTGTATAGCGCTTTTACAATGTAGATTGTGTCATAGCAGCTTCACATAGAAGGTTATAGTAAATTGAAAATGTCAGTTTAGTTATTAATGTTTGAGTTCAGTTCTGTTCAGTGTTGTTTAACATTCACTACTTAGAGTCCAAACACGATGTGGGATGTGGTGGTATTTTTAATGTCAATTTAAAAGATCTTAAAAATGTTTCAAAACAGAAATTGAAATACATGAAGATCTGCTGCAAGGAGTAGACTTTCAGACACACTGCAATTGAAAATTGTCGTTTAATGTTGTGACTTGGGACATCAAGTCCTGTTATTGGTTTGTTAAGATGTCTTTGTTCCTATATTTTAATTGAACTACACTTGAACACTTGACACTTGAGATCAATGTTTTTAGAGGTCATGGTCAACTTGTGTACCAAAGTGGCAGAGTTGTTCAAATGAGCCAGAGTAATAGCTCAGTTCCTCCAGAATTCATTTTTAATCAAACCAAACTTCTCAAGTTTCCTCAGACAGAGCACTGGCATTTCTAAAACCAGACATCATAAAACAAAAGAATTACAATACTTTAGTATGAGGATAGATTCTGTTTTAACTTGCTTATTAACTTGCAAACTGGCTGCTTTTAAGACTTACAAGGCACATATTAATGCCATTTTGCATGACCACATTTTATGACCATTAATCCTCTCCCTCTCAACCTTCACACCATCTTTACTAACTATTAATAAGCATCAATCAAAGTTAAGCAGTAATATTAATGAAAGTTTACTGAGGCAAATGTCAAAGTTAATAGTTAATATGTAATCTCCTTACTAAAAGGCTATTAAAATCCAATAAAATGAACTCTTAATACCAAGACAGACTTATTTAACTTCATTCAAAATGAGGCAAAGCTACTCAGTTCTGCTACAATGTTTTCTTCCAGCCTGAAGCATTTGCAGGACTTCTTCCTGCCAAAATTGTGAAACAGGAAAAAAAAGACAATTGCAGAGAATGGATAGGACAGCTTTATGTTTTTTCAAGAGAAAAAAAAACAACAGTGAGTCAGATGGAGGGAAGAAAATGTGGCTTCTTTTCCTGCTGCATTCTTTCCTTCATCAGGAATTCACTGAGGTTTTGGCAGGCAGCTTTTATTACTGGAGTCCATCTCCGTCAGTTGGGGAAGGACAGGCTTGTGTGGAGAATACTGGGATAACGGTGCATGAAACTGAGCTGTAAATCACCCTCTCTTCTCCATTTATTCGTAAATAACAGCCGTAAGACTGGGTCAAAGAAACCTCACACTCCTACAGCTCATAAATAATATTCTTCCAGATTTAGTTTAATCTGCTTTACTAATCTCACCTTTGGTATTTCAATATATTCGAGTAAATCCTGCCCTGACATGGTTTTTCATCCTCTGAAGTTGATTCAGCGAGCATCACTCCTTTGGGGCATTAACACCAGCAAGACCGGGCTCATCACAACAGCACTGTTAATGCAGTGTAGCAGAAGATCTCAAACATTTAGTGTCTGGCCAAAGAAAACATCATTCCCGTCCATGACAGCAGGAATCTATCTGAGAGAAGCTTATAAAAACAGAGCGACGCTGCTATAAAAGAGCGGATTGGGACGGCGAGTTTGTACCAGTAACAAAACCAACATCCCATCCTCGCATTAATCAGCCGCGTTTGACTCCAGCTCTGCGCTCTATTCAGGACATGAAGTACAAAGAGAGCGGCCGCTTACAAACCAGTAACACTTGCATACAGAGACTATGGGAATAAAGCTCTCCAGGGCCTTCCCATACTTCACAGCTGTAGTGAGTGAGAGCTTTTCTAGACCGCATGAAGGCTCTCTCAGGCTGATTAAAACATGCTCTGTGTGGTTTACTATGCCAATACTTAATCTAACTAAATCAAATTGTCAAAATTCTGTGTGACATTGACATCAGAAGGCTGTTATCATCAATCCACATGGTTAATCAGCTATACTGTAGATCACGTACGGCTGCGGCTGGAAGTTAACGAGAATTATTTATAATATTTGTTAAATTTCCCATTATTTGTATTTTATTAACGTCTACACCTACCCCAACCCAAACCCTAAACGTCACAGTAATGTAAAAATCTGGACCTGAAGTCTTCTCTATAGCTGATTAACTATGTGGATGGATGATAAACAGTAGGCACTGTAGGCACTAGAAGGCCCCTACTGGCCCATATTTATCAGCTGATGACCACTGACAACATCCATTCAATCGAGTTATAACATTTGAAGCAAGTGTATTAAACAGGTAAGCATGAAGGGTTATGCTGAAGCAGATTAAATGGAAATATACAGTAGAAAATATTTGAAGTGAATCATCATCAGAATTGTCCTTAAACTATTGAACAACTCCTATTCTTGTCCTATGACAATTTTCAAAAACATTTTTAATTCACTTTGAATGTTGACTACTGTATGCATATCAGCTTTACCAAAAGGACAACTACTGACAACAAAACTTACATGTTTTTCCAAGGCCTTTTTTCAACCCACATTGCAAAATTTCTCTCACAATCGGCTTTTGCTTGGCCCACATGCCACATTCAATTACGGTACACTGGACCATGTCTGGCTTCCAGGAAAGGGCCAAACATTGACCATATTTGGCCCAGGTCTCAACCAAGTTAATAACCCATAATTGGACCTGAGCTGGGCCAGATATGGCACATGAATGGAAGCCAGATTTGGTCCAGTGTACTGTAATTCACTGCGGCATGTGGGCCAAGTAAAAGCTGATTATGTGGGCCAGAGATGGGCCAGAGAAATTTTGCTATGTGGGTAGGTTAAATTTAGATGAAACACACAGTAAAGAATAGATTAATAATTCAAACAATTAAATTTTTATTGTTTACAAATGACTCTGTATTAAAATATTTTTTTTACTCTAATATTACAAAAATAGGGCGCCACGGTGGCGTAGTGGTTAGCACGTTCGCCTCACAGCAAGAAGGTCGCTGGTTCGAGCCTCGGCTGGGTCAGTTGGCATTTCTGTGTGGAGTTTGCATGTTCTCCCCGTGGTTGCGTGGGTTTCCTCCGGGTGTTTCCCCCACAAGTCCAAAGACATGCGGTATAGGTGAATTGGGTAGGCTAAATTGTCCGTAGTGAATGTGTGTGTATGGATGTTTCCCAGACATGGGTTGCGGCTGGAAGGGCATCCGCTGCGTAAAAAATATGCTGGATAAGTTGGATGCTGGATAAGGTTGATTCCGCTGTGGCGACCCCGGATTAATAAAGGGACTAAGCCGACAAGAAAATGAATGAATGAATTACAAAAATATTTTAAGAGATTTTAAATTTGGGTCAAAAAAAGCCAAACCTGCGTGGCCCACAGGTCCATTTTGAACATCTGGGCCAAATACTACATTTGACATCTGGCCCATGTCTTGTCTGCCGCCTTAAAGACAGTGTCACCTCTGCCAAACCTGGGCAATGTTTGGCCCACATGCTGTATGCCAGTGCCAGATGAATGCCTACTGTGCCAGCTTTATGCTAAATCTCGGCCAGAATTTTTTGCTACTTGGGAAGCTTAGCATTAAAATCCTATTGTCATAAACATCATGAATTTGCCAAGTACAAAGCGATATTAGATTAACATCTATACTGATCCTGGAACATTATTTTTTGCTTGAAAATGTAATCCATACATCTTCCCTACCCCTAAACCCAACTATAACTGTAAAATAATCCCAACATCAGAGGGGAATAATAGTGGCATAACACTCATGTAGACGTGAATAACCCTAACTGTAAGCCTAAACTTCACATATATGTGTAAACATATTGCTTAATTCTGATTGGCTGATTGGAATGTTGTTCCAGGGTCAACATAGATGTTATTCCAGGATCATGTCCTACTTGGTGAAATTAGGTTGGGGATCATGCAAGTCAAAAGGTAACCTTTCCGCCCTAAAACTGATCAGGCAGATCAATGGTATTACCCTCCCTGTCTGCCCCATCACAAAGGCTCACTCACTGATGGTGGTGCCACACCGACCCAAAACCCCAAATTGCTCATAAATCCTAAACTGCTCATTGCATATTCAAGTGTTGTTTGAATCCAAGGAATCCTATAAAATCCTATCCCAAATCCTATACAGTGGTCAAACATTAAACCACAGATTTGTTTTGCTGTTGTTGTTGATTGTGCAAAAAAAAACATGGAAATGTATCTCCCGAAATAAATCACCTTGTATATATCTCCCGTTCTACCTCAGAACTGTTTACTCCACCTCACCCTACCCCCTCTCTCATCCCCTATTTTGCACTACTGTTTATCATCTACAGTTATTTCTACTGTACTGTGTTTTTTAGTGTGATCTCAATTGGAGGGATATATTTACATGTTTGCACTGAGTAGTGAGATGCACTTAATCTCATCTCACATGTATATAATGAACATTGCATATGTGTACAGTGACAATAGGCATTCTATTCTATTCTATTCTATTCTATTCTATTCTATTCTATTCTATTCTATTCTGAAAACTTTTGTTGACACATGATTCATAAACCATTTTATTACAAACTTGGGAAGATGCATGCCACATTTCTAAATGCACAAATTGATTCTCTCTGAGACAATTTAAAAACACAAAGTTATTTGTGCTTGCCTAACACTAAACCTGATGTTTCCTGCCATAGTTTATATAAGAACATATTAAAAACCCATTTAAGTAAACACAAGAAACATGGAAGTCATCTATAAGATCTTATGCAGAGAAAGCCTTTGAGAGCTGTTTCCTCTCAGCCGTCCTGATTTCATTCTTAAACTGTTATTATTCACTGTGACATTTTCATACTATAGCGCTGGCGCATGACACTTTGATCTGAAAACAGTCCCAGGACTTTTTCTTTTAATGGTGACCTGGGCCAGTGGTGCGTGAGGTGTTGGTTTTTTAAAAGGCCCACATGTCGTTAACAACAGACTCAAATGAGCCACACATACGAAAAATACACTTTCTGTTGTGCAATGTTAGAGTTATATGATGCAAATGTGTGCAATAAATGTCCCGCACCGACTTTCTGTTATCCTCTTGTGTATCGAACTTCATTTGAGAGCAGGCACAGCTGTAAACAGCGCTCAGACTCAAAGATCAGTCTTTAATTAAAAGCATGAGAGGCTGAGATGATGCAGAGACTGAGCTACAGCTGTGTGTCCTCTTCTTCAACCTCTATCTCTCCGTTTTGTCCGATTGAGCACAAGATCCAGCGTCCCGAGAGAGCTCAGTCTCCCTAATATTCTGCCAAGCACAGGCTAATACATCCTCCTTCACAATTTTCCCTGGCTCGTCCTCAACACGGAATTCCCAGAGCCAACAGTTTGCAGATTGGAGAACAGGAGCTCCAACATGGCCAAAGAAAAAACCCAGCTCTCCCTTCGACATCTATGAGAAACGATGAAGATAAACGAATCGTCTCCAGGACTTTAGATATTATGTAGCGCTGCCAGTACAGCGTCTGGATTTATGATCCAGAGCCACAGAGAAAGTCCAGTTCTGAGGAGCAAATGTGAAGCAGCTGCTATTACGCAATACTTCCGCAATGACCCATGTGGATCGCCTCGGGATGGCTGGCAGAATCTAGGGAGACCGTAAACTACTGACCTCGCAGGTTCAATCCCATCTAAAGACTTCCTAAGCCAATCTAGAGTGAAGGTGTCAGGGATTTATGTGCATAGTTTTAAAGGGTGTTGAGTGAAGCGGACTCTGAAAGCTGTCATGGCTCACTTTTTCCACATTTAAGGAATGTAGGAATATTCCAGATTCAATAGGAATTAAGATGCATTTGTTCATATTTCGATTATTATCAAAAAAAAATCTTAATAAAAATCTGTTCTTCCTCATTTTCTCCAAAATAAATATAAATAAATATAATTCTGGGTTGAAGAATTGTAAAAAACACACTTATAATGGAAGTGAAAGTTAAATAGTATGATTTAATTACAACAGTTATTCACAAAGACATTAGTAGTTATAAAATCAAATAAATTAGGTTATAACAGACAAATGAATCTACGACCAATCACAACCGACTGGGTCATCAGACCAATCAGCGCAGATTATCTTCATGCTAAGGACGGGTTTGGGAACAAATGAGTCGCTGAACAAATCAAATGGGAGTCGCTGGGATAACTAGGTAAAAATAAATTATATTATAATATATTATAATATATTATAATATAATATAATATAATATAATATAATATAATATAATATAA
>CAIGQQ010038942.1:8216013-8241979 GCA_903798035.1 Danio albolineatus
GGCAGGTCCCGGTTGGGCCAGTTGGCATTTCTGTGTGGAGTTTGCATAGTCTCCCTGTGGTTGCGTGGGTTTCCTCCGGGTGCTCCGGTTTCCCCCACAGTCCAAAGACATGCGGTACAGGTGAATTGGGTAAGCTAAATTGTCCATAGTGTATGTGTGTGAATGAGAATGTATGGATGTGTTTCCCAGAGATGGGTTGTGGCTGGAAGGGCATCCGCTGCGTAAAACAAATGCCGGATAAGTTGGCGGTTCATTCCGCTGTGGCGACCCCGGATTAATAAAGGGACTAAGCCGAAAAGAAAATGAATGAATGAATGAATGAATAATATAATATACTATACTATACTATACTATACTATACTATACTATACTATAATATAATATAATATAATATAATATAATATAATATAATATAATATAATATAATACAATACAATACAATACAATACAATACAATACAATACAATACAATATAATATAATATAATACAATACAATACAATACAATACAATACAATACAATACAATATAATATAATATAATGAAAGAGGTTTTTGACCATGCATGCACATCAGCTTGTTATTGTAGACCCCCCAAAACAAAATATGATCTTTTATAATGCAAAATGAGAGATGTTTATTAATTATTATTATGGAAGTAGTTATGTTTACGTATTAGGATATACAGATGTACAATAAAATCATGTGGAATATGTATCTTATAAGTACTAATAAGCAGCCACCATCTTAATTGTAGGCAGGTAATAAACCACTAGTACACTGTAAAAAAATGCTGGGTTCCACACAATTCCATCATGTTGTCCCAACACAAGTCAATTAAGTTAACCAAATATTTCTTTTTCAAATTTAAGTAGATTGAACATAAAACAGTTAAGTTTTACCAAACTCAAGAATTTTGTTATTTCAGCTCATTTTTAATTATTTTGAACAAGCAGCAAAAAAGAATTTTTGAGTGCAGTGAAAACTGGTACTTAAAGGGGTGGTCCACTGTGGTATCATATTTTAAACTTTACTTGATGTGTAGTGTAGCTCATAAACAACATCTCTGAATGTAATATGCTCCAAGTCAATGTAAAGGGAGCCGTTGGCTTTTACAGAGTTACTGTAGCACAGCCTACAATGAATGAAGTTTGGGAACTACAAAAATTTTTTTATCTGGGTTAATGAAATCATAAATCCTTCATGTTACATGCAATCAGCACGCGCATACACCCAACGCAGCAACAGGGCGCGGCCAGAGGTGCTGTAATGTTAAAGCAGAGAAAGGTAAAATGTTGTCCAAACGCTGCTATTTCCACAGAGCTTGTTCTGTTTCTGCATTTGGGCTTCCAAAGGACACAACACAAAGAGAGAAGTGCTTACAATTTAATTTTAATTATGTTCCAGAGAACTATAAAAAAGATGTAGCTAGCATTTGACAAAGGACAGCTTCCAGAATCTCTCCCAGTTCAGTGCTGGATTCGGCTAAAAACTCCTCAAAGGAGCAGCTCCAGCATGCAGAAGCTGTGGATTGTGAGCCACAACCTGTAAGTATTTATATTTGTTAAAATTGATCAATGACATGCGCAGTGTCTAGCGTTAGTGGTATGTTGAAGCAAGGACGTAAACAAGGAAGTAAACATTGGGAACCGTTAACAATTTAGCTACAAATTCAGATTTATCCATCAAACCGCTGTAAACACCCACAATCTTCAGCAGCACTGCATTGTCTAATCTACATCACAAATAACAAACTTGCAAAAGATTTGTGAACTTTTCATATTACTTACACAGGTTTATTCTGAATATATGTAAAAGAAGTGTAACATGTTGTGTTAGGTAAAAAAAATGTATGCCTTGTTTTACATGCGTCTACAGACTTTTCACATAAAATACGTACATAAAATAGCGATTCTATCTTAAAGGTGCCACACCCTATTTCCACTTGTTTCAGACACTTGTCAGATTTTATTTTAGAGAGCAGGCATGCAAAATCCTTTTTTATATTCTGTCTGATTAAAGCTTAAACTGAGACCCCGTTTACACTAGTGCGTTTTCGTTTTAAAACGCATACGTTTTGCTACGTTTCGCCATCCGCCCACACTACGCCAGAGTTTTCGAGCCGCGAAAACGGAGCGTTTTTGAAACGCTGGAGAGGCCGTTTTCATTCTAAAACGCTGCTGCTCCGTCTCAGTGTGGATGGGGGAAAATGCACACTTCTGAAAACAGAGGCGTAGCTGCTGAGATTGGCTACGTGATTGGGGCTTTTGGGTCATTGCGTATCCTTCCCTTATTCGTCAAGCGCACATGACTATAATACCACTGGAAGACGGCAGACCAGCCTTCACTGTAAACACTGTATTTTCGATAGCCATGTATGTTTTATATTCATTTGTTACTTTAAGTAACAACTCGACCTCGTCGTCTGTCCACAAAAAGAGCTCTCTTGGTTTCTTTGCCATCGCGTTCATCGTTCAACCAGCGTTTGTTGACTAACAATAACCAAATGCTGAGCGAAACACGTGCTTCCTGTTTATACTTGAACGCCCATGCCCAGAGTGCGTGAATGTCACATGATATACGTTTCTGGTGGAGTAGTGTGGACGGAGATCTGTTGAGAGATGCTGGGTGTAATCGCTAGTTTGGACGCGGATCATTTTCATGCTAAAACGCCGTTTTTTAAACTAAAACGCACTAGTGTAAACGGGGCCTGATACTGCTAACGCAAGCGCGTGCTTGTGGAGGCGTGACGTGGTGACATGGAGCCGATCCGTGAATCACATCACATTATGTTAGCTGATTAATCAGAGCCTCTTGAGGACGGGCTTTCGGAAGAACTGGGAAATATGACAGTTGTTTTCATGTTAGCAGAGTAGCTGTATATAATCAAACATATATAAAAAAAAAAATAACGTGATGTTTAAAAAATGAAGCATGAGCACACATTGCTTTGCATCTTATTAACACAACCAAGCCTTTAAAATACATTGTTGACCACCCCTTTAAACTAAAGTTTTACCACACAGTTATATAAAATTATAAGCATCAGAGCCACACAGTTTTTATTTTATTGATATATTTTAGTTAGTTATTGGTAATCAATATTATCCTATTGTTTAGGCTCAGTTCATTGTGTTCACCGCTTTATTGAACCTGTAAAGTTGCATTGCTGCTTACTGAATTTCTTTCTTTTCCCCATTAATTGCAAAGCCAAAAATAGTTTCCTAAAAATGTACAGTACTACAGTGAAATCTGACCGTATAATAAGTTTGGCAAAACAAACTGACACACGTTTACATTTACAATAGAATAAACATCAGAAAGTGTAAAACTCCAGAATGGAGCCTGAAGCAAAGTTTGTACGATCCGACAGCGGCCTGTGATTTACAGCAGGGCGTCTCTGCTCTCTATGTGTCCATAATACAATAGCTTCCTCTGCGGTTTTTAACAGGCAGCAGTGATGGAAGCAACACAACTGAACACCTGTCTGGGAGTGATCACATCTCTGTGAAGGTGTGTGCACTGTACACAAAGGGATAAAGTGAGGGATGAACTCTATATCTTTGACCTTCGCTTCAGGTTCACAATTCCCCCAGAAAGCATCCATGAAACATTAGAGTGAAGCATGGACTTTCCTCATCTTCTTGGACGGTGATGAACATGAACTTCTGACACCCTCTTTCAATGGAGGAGCCGTGAATGTTCTGCCAGTAAATGATAAAGTGAGCTCAGTTTTCCACAACAGTCAGAAGGCTGGTCTGGACAAGTTTCACAGCACCCAAACTCAATCCCCAGAAGGAGAATAAGCTGTCCCTGCGCGCATATATTCATGTAATCTTTAACATTCAATCTCATGCGAGCAATGGTTTTGGTGTTAAAAGAAACAGCATGATTTAGGAGCGTGGTATTTTACAGTTCAATAACCAACATGTTTATATGAGTAACTTAGATTATCAAGACACATTGTCCACCGCTGAACACTGCAGTAAAGTAAATTTTAAAAAGCTGAACTGGCCTGTGAATCTTTGAGTAACACATAGTGTCATTTTGCTCAAAAATGAGTCACTGTTTTATAATGAAGCAAATGATTCAGTGACTCACCCAAAAAGTTGTATGTCACCACATATTTACGTGCCGATGTAAGCAGTCTGTGGAAAAAAAATCTCTTCTCCACTAAAAATATACCAAATGTCTGAAAACCAACTTGCAAATAATTCAAACTTTACAAATACTGCGCAGCCAATCATATTCACGAGACGGAACGTTTTTCCATTCACACATAATCTTTATTTTTGTAGGTAAAACATCACAATGCATCTTTCCACACTGTAAAAATATCTGTAAATTTCCAGTTTCTGTATTTTGTGATTCACAAGCTCTTTCTGTTCATTTACAGTTGTGAATTGTATTATGGGAGTATTATCTCAGTCCACTTTTGATGTTGAAATTTCAACTCTACAGTTTAACAGAGTGACTTTTATTGACATTTTAACAGTTTGAGAACGTATTGTTTAAGAAAGTTTGTAAAATAACTGAAAATGTACTGGCAGCTTATTACCAAGTTATTGTACAACACCAATATATCACTTTACACTAAACAAAATGTCAATAAAAATAAACTTTTCAACATGAAAGGCTTTTGGAGGAAAGATCAAGGTCCCATAATTAAAAAACTGTCAATTTACATATATCTTTTACAGTGTACATTTGCTGGGATCATATATTTAAATTGTAAATTGCTTAATTTAATATCCTACAAAAATGTATAGTAAATGTATAGTACTTGAAGTAACCTTTTGCGGTAATTGTATTATTACTATATTATAACTATATGATTGTATGGAAACACAATAACTGTATAATATATATATATATATATATATATATATATATATATATATATATATATATATATATATATTAAAATATAATTAAAAATATGTAATATAATTTGTTTTAACTAAGATATTACACACCACAATTTATTTTCATTCATTCATTCATTTTCTTTTCGGCTTAGTCCCTTTATTAATCCGGGGTCGCCACAGTGGAATGAACCGCCAACTTATCCAGCATTTGTTTTACGCAGCGAATGCCCTTCCAGCCACAACCCATCTCTGGGAAACACATCCATACATTCTCATTCACACACATACACTACGGACAATTTAGCTTACCCAATTCACCTGTACCGCATATCTTTGGACTGTGGGGGAAACCGGAGCACCCGGAGGAAACCCACGCAACCACGGGGAGAACATGCAAACTCCACACAGAAATGCCAACTGGCCCAGCCGGGGATCGAACCAGCGACCTTCTTGCTGTGAGGCGAACGTGCTACCCACTAGGCCACCGTGGCGCCCCCACAATTTATTTTAGTAGATACTAAAATATATTACATTTATATTACTAAAATGTATTATGTTGTTTATTACGTTGTTACGTGATGTGCTGTAGGTGAATAGGGTAAGCTATATTGTCGTTAGAGTATGTCCTAGTTCTCCAGATCCTCCAGATTGGAGGTTGAGCATTGGGCTAACAACTCACATATGAACATCTAAATAAAAACTAGATGTTACGAGAGACCAATATGGTGCGGCTAAATATCAGCTTCGATATAAATTGTTTTGGGAGTAAGTACGTAGGCATGGGCCGGTATAAGATTCTGATGGTATGATAACCTTGGATAAAAATATCACGGTTTCACGGTATTGCGCTCACTGCACTAAAATATTTTCTTTTTAAATGTCTGGCTAAAAAACAAAACCTTTTCCCCTTTGAACACAAAATATTTTATTTTGAGAAACATTTCAACACTTTGCGACAGTAAACATTCATTCATTCATTTTCTTGTCGGCTTAGTCCCTTTATTAATCCGGTGTCGCCACAGCGGAATGATCCGCCAACTTATCCAGCATTTGTTTTACGCAGCAGATGCCCTTCCAGCCGCAACCCATCTCTGGGAAACACCCATACATTCTCATTCACACTCATACACTACGGACAATTTAGCTTACCCAATTCACCTATACCACATATCTTTGGACTTGTGGGGGAAACCAGAGCACCCGGAGGAAACCCACGCAACCACAGGGAGAACATGCAAACTCCACACAGAAATGCCAACTGACCCAGTCGGGGCTCGAACCAGCGACCTTCTTGCTGTGAGGCGAACGTGCTACTCACTACGCCACCGTGGCGCCTGACAGTAAACATGTCAGGCTAAATAATTGAATAAGTGAATCATTAAATAAGTGAATCATTGACCTCTGCAGTCTTCATTTGTTTCAAAAACAAAGATGTCTTTACAATTTACACCTAAAAACCAACAAAAAATGTAAATAAAAAAATCTTACTCACACCTTAGGCGTAAATTTGGGCGATATGAAAACCTTGAGTTTTCCAAACCGCGGTATACCTTGAAAACGATTATCGTCTTATGCCTATAAGTGTTTATTACATTATTAGTTCACTAATACTTCAGTGTGCTGTAGCTTTCACTAACAAAGAGTTACAAATACTATACTGTATAATATACTTTACTATAGCAGGATTCAAAAGCACAAGTGTTTATTACAGTATTTTATCCATGTGGGAGGGAAACTTCAGAAACGATCTCAAACAATGACATGAAGTGAAAAGCATTAACCAAAAGTATAAAAGAGCAGCAGGAAGGGTGTAAAGTCTGAACGCTGCAAAGCGGCTTTGTGCAAATCTTCAGTATATAAATCAAAAACAATAGGAACCAGTTAAGTCTTTGATGAGCACAGAGAAATTGCATGACAAATACCAGGAACCAAATAAATATATAAATAAAAGGAGGCTAGCTGAAAGCACTGATGTTGTTGTGACAGAACGGGCTGGGAGAGGTTGAATTAATAGCATCTGCTGACTGCATATTGGGGGATTTTTATGAACTGCCTGTTGGAGATATTAAGCACAGATGAGTCTAGTTTTTTTAATCACAGACACACCGTGAACTGAATACAAAAACTAATGTCAAAGGTGTTATGTTATGCTATTTTATAAGAAGAAATAGAACTCTGTGGTGTCCCGAGCGTGTGTGAATGTGAGGTTTTAGCAAAGAGATCAACTTTTTTTTCACTATGAAGTATAAAACTTCAAAATCAATTTTATTTTTGGATGGAAGCAAAAATTACTGTTTTTGTTTCTGTGCCTTTAAATGCAAATGAGCTGATATCCCCGCCCCCTGTCCAAAAGAGGGCAGGGCCTACAGCGTTGTTTACTTCTGCAACAACCAACAGAAGTTCTGCATGTGTTATAACACCTAGTTAAACCTAGTTTAAAACCATCAAATACAACAATCTGAGTATTTTTTTGTATAAAGATGTTTTTAACGACTGTCCATTAGACACAATGTTCAGCCAAAAGCACATAAAACATTGTTTGAAGACTGTTGGTGAATGTCTCGGAATGTAAATCGTTCCAGAAGAAATTACGTGTATCAGCACATCTCTGGAACACAATGACAAAATAGTCGTAACTCAACTAGACCTCTAACTCTTGTTGCCTAAATGATGTAAAATCATGGTTTTGTGGTGTGTACATTGCTGGAAATATCAAATACATGCTATCAAGGAATTTTGAAGAGTTCAGAAATAGTGCTTCATCTTTTTAAAGCGGGCTTATACAGTATGCTTAAACAGTAACATTGTGCATCAGAGGCTAAAACTAAAATATACTTTAATATTATTGCCACTTTAGTTCATGTCAATGAAAAGCTGTGCATTAATGGATCTATCTCAACATCTGTGCTTCTCTTTGCCCTTTTATAGGGAATTTAGTAATATGAGCTAAAGGAAATGGTTTTTTGCTGTTTTTCTCCCTTTATTCTTGCACCAGTGTTTTTCTCATTTTGGCAGGAGCTGCAGGTACAGAACATCCGTGGATCTGCCGAATGCCTAAGCAAGTCCAGAAAGCTCTCAGCACTTTGTAATCCTTCAGCCCTTTTTTCTAATGGCTGATC
The DNA here is from genome assembly GCA_903798035.1 of Danio albolineatus. Taxonomy (NCBI): domain Eukaryota; kingdom Metazoa; phylum Chordata; class Actinopteri; order Cypriniformes; family Danionidae; genus Danio; species Danio albolineatus. The sequence continues at coordinate 8,223,999 of CAIGQQ010038942.1, forward strand.
TTAAAGGCTAAGTGTGGTGAGAGATATTGTGCTGCTGTAAAACAGCAGAACAGCATGGACATTTTTAACCCTTGTATTTGAATAAATCATAATTTATTATGAATTATAATTTATATAAAAATACCTAACATAATACAAAAATGTAAGAGGAAAGAACAAATACCAAACAATCATTTAATGCGAAATAAAGAGAATATAAGAAGAATATTAAATGTATACTTCCTGTCCTTGTTTCTAATTCTGAAACTTTATATTATGTCTAGTTTTAACTATAAAAGCTCTCTGATGAGAGATATGCAGACGATTGTTGGGGGAATTATCATACATTGTGTTAAATAAATAAATTATACAATGCATAAGAGGTTTCAGTCTCTGTTTTTGTTTCAGCTCCATCATATGAGTCATTAAACCTGGAACATTCTACTGCGGTTTGCTGTCACTATCAGCACAGGCACTGATTCCATCGGGGCACTGGGCCTCAAGCGCCCACAAAACAACACCCATGCCCCTAGTGTGCATGACAACATGCTGAGCATGCATAATATTTTTATTAGGCTGTCTGTTGAAGATGTTTTATGTGACCTGCACCTTTTTACGAGATTACTAAAATTAGTCGCTGATGTGCCTAAAGTGTGTATGTGAAGTTTCAGCTCAAAATACCCCACAAATAATGTTTCATAACTCTTTGAAAATGCCCCTTTTAGGCTTTGATCCTAATTGTGCCATATTGGTCACTTGTTTTAAATTCAAATGAGATTGTGCTCTCTTCAAAAGAGGGTGGAGCTACAAATGCCTGAAATATATCTACTAAAGCTGTCACTGGGGCATGTACATTTTCGAAGGTCACGCATTTGTAGTACCTAAAGGGTCCATATTGCTACCTTAATGGTACAAGATATCTAAAATGTAGTGTACCTTTTGAAATTTCTTTTTGTATCTTTATTTCAAGAGTTTACTCTTAGCTGATGATTGAAGATAAAGCGTATTTGGCATGCTGTCCCGGGAGAGAGCCCTGAGCTCAGAATATCCTTGAGCCCGGGGCTCCCTCCCGTTTAAAGGGCGAGAGGAGAGTTTGAGCTCAGTTGAGTCTCGAGAACTCCCCCTGCTTGTGAACGTGCTGAGATATATCTGACTAGAGTTGCCTTAAGATGCTATTTAAAAAGTAGTCAATTTACGTATGTAGTATGTTTTTTAGACAGTGAGAGGAAACCGGAGAACCCTGCGGGGGAAACTGGAGGAAACCCACGCAACCATGGGGAGAACATGCAAACTCCACACAGAAATGCCAACTGCCCCAACTGGGGTTCGAACCAACGACCTTCTTGCTGTAAAGGGAACGTGCTACTCACTACGCCACCGTGGTGCCTGGAATTTCATTCATTTAAACTTTTATTTACTCAACATGTATGTGCAATAAAAGACCAGATATAAATTATTATATCTGTTAAAGTGATCTCTTGTTTTGTCAATATCTTAATATCATAAATGATGATAAAAGCTTCAGCAATTATTAACATCAAGAAAATCTTTTTCTAAAAGTAATAAACCTCAAAAGGCTGTGGTTAATAATGAATTCAGTCGTCTCTCTGCATTGTGGTGATATAAAAGTGGTTTCAAATTCACTGTGAATCATGCCTTCTTGGGGATTATTGCTTTATTACACTTCAAGATGACCTGCAGTTTTGGCAAACGTCAGTCTTGTGACCTCCACATGCGCCTTTAGTTAAGTGATTGAGCACACAGCTGATTCACACTTCCATTGGCCAGCAGCACAGCCTAAATATCTCACTTACTGGAAGCGCAGATCATCTGTGAAATCATTGAGGTGTTATATTAAACGTCTTAAACAACATACAGAATCCATTTCTTCTGAACACACTTTCACATACAAGCGCTCATGGACTGTTTTTTTAATGCTGGATGACATAATGGCATGACAGACTCCAGGGACTGAAGCATTGGCAGTCCACTTGGTTCCCGAAAAACATCCCATGGTTAGACATTGTGAGAAATAATTCGGCAGGCCTGCTGAAGTCAGAATGTACTGCTCCAAACAGGCCGCTATAAATCACCCTGCGCACAGATGGAATTAGTCCTCACGTACCACATCTAAAAGTAAGACGTCATATTAAGTCATAAGTGTGTGTTTGTGTGTGGCGAGCTGCTTTTAAGGACTGGATGGATCCACTTTAAATGCTTGAGAAAGATTAGGAGAGAGGAATGCAAACATGCACACAACACAAAAACCTTAAGATAAACATAGCAACTGAGTTCATGTTTGGTTTAGAAACATGACTGAATATTTAGTTTAGAGGAGAGTTATGGATGATTTTTGTTTGCAATGAAGGAAAAACGGCATGAAAATGAACCAGCTTTTTAACAGCTTTATTGTAGTGGCTTTAACAGTCAGAAGGATGGAACACTTTTAATTTTGCCTCTTTGTCTGTGTTTATGTATCCGGCAGACTGTCAATTTGTTTATCATTGAAAGAGATTTTTCTGTGAATACTTTGTTACAATATGGTATTCAACATTTGATCAAAACCTATTTGAACAACATCCATACCTGTCAACCCTCCCGTTTTTCCCGGGATTCTCCCGTGTTTTACAGTTTTATCCCGCTATCATCCCGTAAATGTATTTTCCCGTATTTCTCCCGTATTTTCAGTCGTTCTCCGACGTGTGTCAATAAACATTAAAGAGCCGATCCTCCCTATACGCAACCCATACCGCCGAACCACCAGAGGCCAAGTATGTATCGCTGCAGCCCGGAGACCTCCAAGTGGGAGGGATTACACCGCAAGTAGGTTGGGTGACCTCCAAGTGGGAGGGACTTAAACCGCAAGTAGGTTGGGTTTAGGTGGTGTAGGTGGAGCGGATATTCATAAAACACATCAGGTTACTGTGAGGTTGTGTTTAGGGTTGGGTTTAGGTGTAGACGTTAATAAAACACAACAGGTTACTGTGAGATTGTGTTTAGGGATGGGTTTAGGTGTAGACATTAATATTGGACTCCGTGTCATGCACAACACATTAAATAAATAAAAACTCCAGGTTTTACAGCCCACTTGGAGCTCAAGTCCCACCCACTTGGAGCTCAAGTCCCACCCACTTGGAGCTGGCTCCGACCTCCGTTTATACCCTTCTCCCAGGGGCCGCTCTTGCTCCTAAATATGTTGGAATCTGTCTGTGCTTTCGGTTTATTTAGGCGTGAAACACTGAAATAAACATAAAAACGGCGGGATTCTCTTTCCTTTTCATTATAGGTGCCGTTGCTCCTCCTATACAATCCTCAAAACAGTCATAAATCGGTGCAATAAATAGTAGTAGTGATAAATAGACGATGTTTCCCAAAAGGATTCTGTACACTCGATTAGGAGCAGAGAGAAAGTGGATACTGGGTTTTGTGTTTGTGTTTGAACAGATATATACACATAACATCTAAAGATGTCGATCTTGATGAGGTTTTTTTCAAACACAAATGTTTTTTTTCCTAAATGAGCATAAAACTTTAGGTAAGCAATTGAATGCTTTCATTATAACTATATATGTAAACTTTTTATTTATAACAGTGACACCTCTGTTATTTAATGTAATCAAACAAAAAATCTAAATAAATGAGATTCATTCACTGCTCTTTATTCATAATGTGTAAGTTATACAGTGAGGAAAAGATGGGGGAGGGGAGGGGGATGATCCCTTATTTTCACATTCCAATGTTGACAGGTATGACAACATCCATCATTCTCTTGAGACAATTTTGAATAACTTTTGGTCACACTTTATTTTGATGGTCCGTTTGTTGAGTTTAAGTTACATTGCATCTACATGCCAACTAATTATCACTAGATTATAAGTAGACTGTTAAATTGGGGTTAGGATTGGGGTTAGGGTTAGTGTAAGTTGACATGTACTTGCAAAGTTTCTTATAGTCAGTTAAATGTCTGTTGAATGTCTGTATCAATAGATAGTAAGCTGACAGTCTACTAATACTCAAATGGACCATCAATATCAAGTGTTACCTTACTTTTTTGATCCACTTCAAATGTTGACTACTGCAGTGTGGCAACAAAGATCTCAGTGGTCTCTATGAGTGAATCATTGAATCATTTAACAAATCAATTCACTTAAAAACAGACAAAACAGCATAGAAATATGCATACTTTCATACCATACTGTATGTTAAAAATGGTATTTCCACAGTATACATAAACTAGCAGACGGACAGTACCCTGATGACCAGTTCCAGGCAGAATTTGTGGACTTTACTATTTCTCAATTTAGTAATTTATGGACTACAGAGTAAGCATTTTAAGTCTAATGAGCTGAAATTGTAAGAAATAAAATTGAAAAATAACTTTTTAGTTTTTAAGTGAGGTTTAAATTGTAAATTCAATGACTTACATACAGTATTTACATAAGTAAAGAGATTAAATGGCAGGGTCAACAATCTGTGGAATTTTCTGTAGGCTCAGACTCCATGTGGGCTTCCTGATGACCTACTAAACAATATTTAATAATTCATTTTTATGTATTATGTGTTATAGAAGTTTTTGACATTAAAATGTCTGCACCTAATAACCAAGGATCACAATTTCAACTAAAAATCTTTAAAGGGCACCTATGATGAAAATCAAAACTTTTGGTAGCTGTTTGGACAGAACTGTGTGTAGTTATATTGTGTATCCCCTGTAATATTGAGGTGATATAAAGTCAATAAGTCTTTAATATTTCCTGATGATAAAATAGGACCCAAATCCCAGTGATTTTGAGGCCCAACGAAACTTGGTGTAGGAGTGTAGTTTTCCCTGCCCACCGAATGATTGACAGGTGCCATGTTTCTATAATAACATGTCTACAGAACATGCTTTTTGCAAAAACTGGGATTAAAATATAAGTTTTATAAGTTTAAAACATTTTTAAAACAGCATGTTTGCAATAAAAAAAGTAAAATGGATATGTAATTCTTAACTGTTATAATCACCACGGCCCGAATGGTGTCAGTAAATGCTAATTTGTGTGTGTGTGTACTGCTAATGGCATTTGTGTGAGACTCACTTTCATCATTTCAGCAAGGCTTGAATAAACTCCACCACAAATACATGCAATTATCTTACTTGGTATTTCTGACTAATCAGCTGTATTTCAGCTTCATCTATGTCTGTCTCTATCACTGACTGCTGTTTATCTGATGTAACAAGTCTGAAAGTAGGAGTAAAAAGTTGCCCTTTTAAAAGTACTCAAGAGTAGTGAGTATTAAGTATTATGCTGTGAAAAGCTAATGCATTTAGATTCAATTTGTGCACGGATGTGTAAATGTAACATTCTGTAGTGCATTAGTAACTGTTTAAGGGAATTTGGTGATTTCAGTTCTTATACAGTAATCATCCATTTTCACATCAGTGACATGCAGTCTATAAAGTCTCTCGTTCATTGTGTGTAAACATTTCAGACATCTTCTTACATACTTTTAATGCTTCCATAGGGTTTGTTGCATTTATGAAGCGCCAATGTCTTGCGGTTGTTCAGTATGATGCAATTTCATTTCTATGTGTGATTTGATTGGACAAAAATCAAAGGACTGATTAATCTACTTGAGCCAATCCTCAGAGACAAGAAAAAATAAAGTAGTGACGGCAGGTTGAAGGAAATTAAAGGAGTACAAGTACTGACACAGCACTAAAAATGTACTCAAGGGAAAGTAAAAGTACACCTTTTTAAAACAACTTAGGAAATTACAATTCTTAAGAAAATCTACTTAATTACAGTAATTTGAGTATTTGTAATTCCTTATTTCACTCCACTGGTACTCAGACACCAAAATGGGCATATTCTGGAAGATATAATAAATGATCTAAAGGGTATTTTGAGTTGGAACTTTACAGACACATTCTGGAGATAGCAAAGGCTTATCTTACATCTTGTAAAAGGGGTAAAATAGGTTTTTGCATAAATCTTGTATTGGAGGATGAACTAAATAAACTTACATTTACGGCTGAGCTATTTCTTTAAGGACTTTCAAATGTGACTCCTAAACAGTATGGAAATAAATGATAAAGTAGCCAAGTGCAAAAATAATCTCAATATCTCAAGTACTCAGCTGAAAAGTTGATAAAAGCTCAAAACCAAACACACTGATCTCTGTGGTCTGAGCGTCTGCTTTTTGTGACTGAGCTCTTGTGGGAATCTCCATAGTGATCCGACAGGCTATTCACTGAGCATTTGGCTCCCTTTCATCCGCATTATACTAAGGACTCATACATCTTAACACCATATTCTCAAAGAAAAAGAAACCAGAGGGTTTGAACAGAAGCCAGAGCTCCTAATGCCTACTCACTGCACAAAGAAAGACAATTCTGAAGAAAATGTTCCAAAACCTCAATAAAAACAACTTGCCTAGCGTTCACACATCATCTGTGAATAATTTGCGTGGCAGCAAAATGAGAGCACTTTCCCTCTGATCTCCTCTTGTTAAAATGTATAGCTCTCACTATATTATTCACAACTTTTTAACGAGGGAAAAAAAATCAGGTTTGTTTTGTTTGTAAACCCATGGAAGCGAGCAGAAAAACGCATTAATATTTCTTTCCCCGTAGAATATTCTGGCTCTGTGCCATTCCTGTGATGGAGACCTCCTGATTGCCTGTCGTAAAGAAAACCAGGCGATGAGGCTCTTGAAGGGCTTTAATAATTTAGATGCAACAACAAGACACTTATTTGGTGTCTTCCAGCTTTCAAAACAAGCGTCTTTGTGTCTGATACACTAGAAGTGCTAAAGGATTACGATCATGTCATCAACGACAGGGAAAAAATCTGTTTCAAATTACAGCAAAGACAAACATGATCTCAACAGCATCTGCATGTATGTTATGTAAACTGTGGTTCTACCAAATGTACATTTACTTGCACTTGTATAAACACTGAAATGTACAGTAGGGGCGTTTTAGCAGCAGTACATAAACTAACAACATCTAAAATATAAATTATTTACATGAGAACTACTTCACAGACTGTGAATTACAATAATGTTTAGTGCTACAAGTAACACATGGATATTGGAGATATGAAGGGACTGATCTCAGAACTGGCATTTGGACCGTTAATGTAGAGTGAAACGACAAGTAAAATTGTAACTAATAAAGCTTTCACTGCTTCTGTTCTGCATTGGTAACCTTAAAATTCAAAACCTTCCTTGAAACTTTATTAAAGCGTTTATCGAAAACATCTTTCACTCTTAATGTAGTCTCACATAACGCATGCTGCGAATCACCCAAGTAATTACAGTGGGGGAAATAGGTATTGAACATGTCACCATTTTTCTCAGAAAACATAAAGGTACTGTTTACTTGAAAGTTTCCCCAGATGTTGGTATAACAACCAAATAAATCCATACATGCAAAGAAAACAAATCTAGATAGTTTACAAATTAAGTTTTGTATAATAAAATGAAATGAAGCAGGGAAAAGGTATCGAACAAAAGAAGAAAGGGAGGTGTATAAAGGCAGTGAAAGCCCAGACAGCAGCTGAAATCTCTCAGTAGTTATTCAGCAACCCTCTGCCCTTCATCATTGTAAATTAATATTAGCTGCTTCAGTCCAACATCTACATTACCAAGATGATGAGGATGATCCAAAACACAGCCAAGGGAATTTTCAAATGGTTTCAGTGAAAGAAAATCAAGCTGTAGAATGGCTCAGCCAATCACCTGACTTGAATTCAATGGAAAATACAAATTAAAGCTCAGATGTGATAGACGAGACGCACAGAACCTGCAAGATTTTTACACTCTGTTGAAGTCTGTAAAAAACTTGAGCAATTCATGTGATTTCATTCTCCACATGAGAGGTGTCTTTAAGCTGCCATCACCAAAGAAAGGCTTTTATACAAACTATAAATGCATTTCAGGAGTTCAGTATACTTTCCCCTCCCTCCTTATCCAACCTTCCTTTTTTAACAGTGGCATCTTGCATGTTATTGAACTCCGGAGACCACCTGGTAAACATATTTAAACATAACAATTTTTTCAGATTTTTCATTTATTAATTTTTGTTTTGTTTTATTTTTATGTTCATATTATTAGTATTTTTACCAAAATCTGGTTCAATTCCATGTCAACAGCTCCTTTAGAATATTATTCCCAGAAAAAAATGACATGCTCAATACTTGTTTTACCCGCTGTACATCAACAACAACAAAATAAATATTGAAGTCTGACACAAAAGGAACATGTCAACAAAATATTTTAAACATTTAAGTAACCTGCGATTCAAAAGATGTTAATAATTTTTTAAAAAATAATAATAATCACAAACTGTGTTGCCTCACCTCATTTTAACCAAGTATTTTGAAGAAGGGAAACAAAAAAAATTTAAGGCATGGTAAAGGTATCTAAAATTAAAGAGGCACATTTATACAAATATGACATAAGATTGATAAATACAAAATTTTAGCAGGAAAAATGTAGATTTATTTATGTTTAAAATGTTTCAGTTTGTCCAAATCGTATGCTAAAAGGTCTCAAGCTACATATAAACAATGAGACCAGTGTACAAAGACATTTACACGTTTATAATTTGTGCTAAATGCTTAATTCATCCAAATATTCAACATTTGCCTATTTTGTGCATGTTCCACATTCCAACCCCCAAAATATGACCAGTAAATCAAACACAAACTGAGCATGAGGACTCAGTCTAAAGTGATAATACTGAATTGGCTGCATGACAAGCTAACGGAACGAACAACAACAGCTGATGTTTATCACACTGCTCTCCTAAAAACTGTGAGAAATTCTCCACCCAGAATGCTTTGAGGCACATGTCTGCAAATCCTCTAGATCTGTACTCCCTCACTCTCTCTCCTTCTTCCATCACCACAGAGCTCGCATTGTTATTTAACAGCCCTCCCTCTTCATCCGACCTTTCTTTTTTACAGTGGCATGTTATTGAACTCCAGAGACCACCTGGTAAAATAAACATCCAAATAAAAAGGGAGATGTAACAAAGCCCTGGTGCCTCCTCGGTGAAAATAAAGAAGCGTGTCCGTTTTCCCTCCCACCAGTCAGGCAGCTCCAGCTCACGGCTCTTATTTTACAGACTTTTTCCTATGTGAAACCGCAGCCGCGTGCACTCGTGTCAGTCTCATAATTGAGAAAATGACTTCTGGAGGAGCTGGGGTGAGTGATGGGTGACCCTCGTGCAGTGTTTTGACATGCGTCCGCCAGCTATCCACCCTTTCCTATGCCCCATGTTGCTTTGCGTGAATTATGGGAGTAACTTCCTTTGAACCATAAACAATCAGTGGAGTGTTTTAAAGACAATGGGGTGGAAAAGTTCTCCTCACAGCTCATCCATCTATATTATGAAGGAACTTAGAATTACTGTCTTTCTGCAGCAATATTACATACAAGTTGAATATTGCTGGACTATAGGGAATACAAAGCAAAAGGATAATCAGGAGGAACAAAACACAGTGAATTAAATAGAGCTTTGGCCACAGATATGCTCGTAATACTAAGTCGGATAAAAATAAAAGCTAAACAATATTAGCCATTCTGTAAAACTGTAAGTACTGTTTAACAGAACCAGAAAGTTTTTCACAATACTTCCTGTAATATTTTTCTTCTGGAGAAAGTTCTAATTATTTTAGTTTTGTTGGAATGAATAAATATATTTCTAAATATATTTAAATTTAAATATATAAATACTTCAACCCAGGCTCATTCTGAAAACGTACCCCTATATACATTTCTGAAGAGCGACAAATACATCTCAGGAGCATCTCTTTGTTTTTGCAAATCCACTAGAGGCCGCTGTGTGTGCTTTTTGAGATCTCAAATTTCTCTCACTAGAGCCATTTGCGCCTGCTGTTCTTTCGTAAATGTACCAGAGGTCGCTGTTGACTGACTGACCGACCGACCGATCGATTGACTCACCCTCCCCCTTCCCGAAACCCAACCAATAGTTTTCCAAAGCACCAATTGTCCTAAACCCAACCAACAGTTTTAAAAAGCAATCCAGAAAAAGAAAAGCACTCGCTTGATTTTTAGCACGGTTTTAGTTTTTACCACATTCTTACCCTGTTATTTACTTGTTTATTTTATTTTTTGGCTTCTGTTTTTGTCTTACCAGCTTTTTGGAACTGCTCTTCGCCGAACTCAAACCCCGTCATGGTGGTCAGCTCCTCTCTGCATCTCAAGTCTGCAGCGGGAAAGCAGGAAAGCCGTCCATTAGAGGTAAGCAGTCAGCTGGTATGCGTGTAAAGGAACGCCGTCACACCGCTCCGTAGAGTTCATTTTAAAGTTGAAATGCATCCATATGTACTTCTGGCTACATAATTCAGGATCTGCAGAAATGTATATAGACCTGTGTTTTAGAATGAGCCTATGTTGAAAAATTTAAAGGTCAAGATTATTAACTTTTTTCTATCGACAATGGCTATGTTTCCATCTAAAAATGCGAATTAAATTTATGCGCAAAACTAGAATATCTCATAAAAGACATGCAAATAAAGCAGCGTTTCCATCCAACGAGTCAAAGAGAACAAATTCATTTCGTCCTGATAAACTGACAAATTTCAACAGTGAAAACAGAATTTGTTTCGGTTGGAGAAGCTGCGTGAATCTTTTCTTTATTTATTGAATTACTTGCACCTCAGAAGACAATGCCGACATGCAATGAACGCCTGGTGGCGTTTAAAGGTGTGAGATGCGGAGCACAGATGCTCTTGATAGTTCTGGACGTAATTAATAATATAATAACATTAATGCTGAAATGGTTAACATTTCAGATGTTTAACAATGTGCTCAGCCTGCTGGTTTGTCCATTCACACACATTTTTATCATCCCATGATCTCTTAGAACAAAATCTTTTAATGCCAATACAGCAATTTGTCCTTCCATCATAGTTTATGCGCAGCTTTTCTTATTGAATAAAAAGTCTATCCAACTAAGCTATGCGCAGATGTTTTTTATGTGCATTTTTTAAAACGTATGAGCATCTTACCGTTTCCATAAACGGATTTTTTATGCGCACATCCAAATACAAATAGGTGGATGTTTCATAACTACTGACAATGGATTAAAAACCAACCCAAGTTGACCAACGTGCTTCATAATAACTAAAAACCACAAACAACAAAAGTCAACAAGTAATCAAACAAGACAACAAGTAAAAAAAATACTAGAATAAAAAATCAAAACTTTTCCCTGCTCACGAGCAAGTAAAATATGCAATCAAACCAATTCATGTGTTAAAACCTTTGTCAAACAGGAAAGTTTTTAATTTCGATTTAAAAACAGACAGAGATGGTGTCAGTCTGATGGAAAAAAATATTTTTGAAATTGGCCACAGAACAAACCACTGTTGTCCAATGACTTGCGTAAATAACATAGCCAAGCCTTTAAACTGAACTTTAAGCTGAATACCAGTATCTTGCAAAATAACTATGTACTGTTATCATGGCAAAGACATTCAATTAGTTATTAAAACTATTATGTTTAAAAATGTGTTGAAAACCATCTGTTTATCAAATAGCACTTGGTAAATATTTGAATTAGGAGGACTAATAAATGTATCTTTAACTTTACCTCTCACTTAGTTTTCATTATGTGTGTGGAGTATTCGCAGCAGGACTTTATTTAAAATGATTTGTTTCGGTTCTCTTGAATGGAAGTTCTCCAAACCGGAAGAGCAACCCATCATTTCAAACACAGCTCTGATGTGCAAAAAAGATGGACAGATTTTCTCAGGCCTCGAGCAGTGACTTGGCAAAGGATTCAAGCATGCGTGCAGAATGACACTGGCACACACACATGCTCATGCCCTCTTTGTGACAGGGAAATTGGCTTGACACTCAATACTCTCCCAGACGCACCACTACTTGCGGCTCTGATAAGCGATAGAATACCTCGGGGCAAATGATCTGGATGGACGGTCAGGCTAACGGTAGTCTGGTCGCTTTGTTCACAGCTGGTTTTAATATCTGCAGTAATGACAGTCTGGAAGCAGGACAGATGAACGAGGACTGTGGAAAAAAAAAGTAAAAACAGTCCCCTGCTGGTGCTAAACATGACACATCCATCATTCAGTGTGTTTACTTTCATTTTTCTGCTCAAAAACAGTCATAGTGGTATTTCTGTTATACAGCTTCATTGCTGAGACATGGTATAGTCATATTTATAAAATGAGCAACAGTTCACAAAACAGAAGGCACTAAAACAAACATTTTACTAAGCAATTTTAATTAGTGACACAGACTGTGTCCTGTGTGTGCTGGAAAGCATTATAACAAAATCCTAAAATGCATTACAATTGATAAAAATGGCCTGCGGAAAACTGTGGCATAATAAAAGCTCAGCTGCTTTCATGCTGTGTCATGCTTTTCTTTCATCAGCAATGGTTTCGCTTAACTCTGCTTTATACTACCCATAGACTGTAAAAGATATAAAAGTATTCGTGACGTCACCCAGAGGTTTATGAAGAACCCAAAAGAAGCTACCAGTAGCCATAGCCAACCGTCGCCATTTTGTTCACACGTCATCACACCAACTGGGGGATACCAAACAAGGGCAAAGAGGCGGAGCGTGAGCAGAGCAGCAGACACATACTGGAATCTTGCTTAGACGGGCTTTCCTATGGGAGAAATGCTTAATACTTCATTACCGGCGACTTGTGTTCTGACCACATGTGCTTGGTTGTACACTATATCAATAAAGTGTTTACACTTTTAAAAACACTGTTGTAATACATTGAGCCTCTAAGCATTGTTCTTATGATGTTTTTCAACAGGAGGAAAGAGCTAATTACTTCCAAACACTTCAGATATAGTCTGTGTTAGTAAATGCAAGGCTATTGATGAAATCCAGGCATAACTGTATGACAACGCTTCAGACGGCTGTTCTAGAGCCTACAGCTAATTAATCGGTAAGATTCTGGAGTGCATTACAGGCCTGAAGAACATTATAAATGAGAAATGATCTTCAATAAAACAAATACATTTATAGAGATGGTATATAATTTCACTCACCTGGGAAATGGAGGCCATGTGAATGGTTTGGGAGCACAATTAAGTGCACACTGCATGCCATATCATCTGATAATTGTAAGAAATAATTGTTAAGGTTAAAATAAATGTTTAACAACACAAAAATAGGTAACACTTTATTTTGATGGTCCATTTGAGTATTAGTAGACTGTCTACTTAATATCTGTTGATACTGACATACAACAGATATTTAACTGGCTATAAGAAACTTTGCAAGTACACGTCAACTTACACTAGACCTACCCCTAACCCCAACCTAACAGTCTACTTATAATCTAATGAGAATTAGTTGCAATGTAACTTAAATTTAACAAACGGACCATCAAAATAATGTGTGACCCAAAAATATGATGAATATGCCGAAATCAGCGGCAACCGGTATCAGCAGAGGTGAAGCCACGGCAACCATCCAGACCTAGCTGTCACTCAAGTGGCTACGCCCTTAATTATGCAAACTTAATAAAACGAAAACGGATGAGTTATAAACAGAACATGACGGCATTGAAGATTGATGGAGCAAAAAAGAGCATCACATTTCTGAACTGTCTTATTATTTTATGCCATATATAATGCTATAGGTCAGTCATGGATAATAAAAACATGTAGCTACAAACATAAATCATATGAACAATCACTATTCAGTTTACTTCAAGTGAAAAAAATTAAATGACTCACTCTGTCTAATCTTCAAGAAGAGCCCACAGTTACTGTCACTAGCTACGTTTCCATCCACCTATTTTTATGTGCATTTTGGATATGCGCATCAATTTTAATGCTAAAATGTGCATCAATTTTGAAAATGCACATAAAAAAATATGCGCATAAATGAGTAGGAAAAACACCTTTACAGAACAGGTTCCAGTGTGCCCATGAAAAAAAAGTCATGTGATTTTGTTATAAGAGATCATGTGATAATAAAAAAACATGTGTAGATGGACAAACCAGTGGCTGAGCACACTGTAAAACATCTGGAATGTTGTTTTGGTCATTGTAAAATGCCTTAAACGTTTCAGTATTATTGTTATTATATTATTAATTACCTCCAGAATCAAGAGCGTCTGTGCTCCTCGTCTCACACCTTCAAACGTCACTGCGCATTCACTGCGTGTCAGGATTGTCTTCTGAGGCACAAATCATTTATTAAATGAAGAAAAGATTCACGCAGCTTCTCCTACCACAGCAAATTCAGTTTTTACTGTTGATATTGGGTTCTGAATATATAATTGGCTAAACCGGCATTGGGTGGGTTAAAGGGGCCAAAACAAAGACAGATGACCTGACACAAAACGCAGAATATCTGACTTTAGCATTGTTTTTCAGATAAACAAGAATGTTCAATTAGTATGTTTCTTAAATATTTACAAACACATTTTGGGATTTTTATGCTGTAGAAGAGTCAAAAACATACAGCACTTTTAAAAATACAACAGTGCCACTGTAAAAGCTGCCTAAATAACCTAAGGCCTTTAAAAAATAGTTCAAACAAACCCAGCATGGCTTAATTTTGCAACAAATTTAGCACTGTTGAAAACCTCAACATAAAAGCCACTACCTAACAACATTATACAGTATGGAATGGCCAGGATAAATGTAAAACTACTGCAACTGTTCATCTTCAACAGAAGAAAGTCACCAAGGATGGCTTGAGGGTGAATAAATGAATCTTTTAAGTTTGTGAAATTGGCCTTAAAGTCCCTCTTACTAAAAAGATACGTATAAGATTAACAACTGGGTATTAAATAATTGTTTTAGACAGGTTACAGCAGATAGACAGTTGGACAGCAGAAAAACATTTTGGTGCTTCTTCAACATTTAGCAAACGCCTTTGTGTCAGTACGAACTATCCAACACCATATATGTATACAACTTTTTTGTGTCCTGATGAATTAAAGGGGTCTCTACAGTAGTCAACATTTTTAAGTGGAACAAAACCGTTTATCAAAATAGTTGCCCTACAACTATTGAACAGCACACATTCTTGTCTAAGTCGGAGACAAGTTCGGAGTCTCCAGGCCAGGACCAACAGACTGAAGGACAGCTTCATCCATAGCTGTCAGGAAGCTAGACTCTCTCCCAGCTCTGCCACCATTCCCCTCTCCCTCCCCGCGCACATTTGGACTCTGACATGAAAACTCACACATGCATTTGCATAGGTCACTTTATGTAACATTGGACTGCTAGTTAGTCACATCATACTACCTCCCTATATATTATGACACTCACTTTACCATAATAAACAAGTTTACAAGCCTTTTTGCACTATATACTGTTTTACATTACTGTATTTTTTTGCATCATACAAGGTTAAATATCTGCACAACTCTGGTTTGCACTCATTGCCGTATGCCCTTAAGTGTAATTGTATTGTCTACAAATTTCTATTTTTCACTTATATTTTTTAGATTACATTTTACGTATAAATGTATTTATTTATTGTAATTTCTTTCTAAAATTCTACTCTTTTTATTAATATTATATGTTCAGCACCTCTGAGAGTAACAAAATTTCGATTCTCTGTATGTCCTGTACATGTGGTTGAATTGACAATAAAGCTGACTATGACTTAGTAAAATTTACAAAAACTCTTTTGATCCAATGCTGTATCATCACCTGCTCATACCCATCAATGCCACTATATCTTATAAAGGCTCTAACACAAAATTAATTTGTAGTTGTCATAACATGATATATATACAAAGCTCCTTAAACTGGGGGGTTAAACAGATCACACCAAGTTCACTGACCAGCACATAGCTGTGTCTGACCCCTAAAACCAAACAGAAGGATGAAGAGAGAGGTTTAAGTTGTGAGGCAGCTGCTCTCACCATTACTTTCCGATCCCCCACGAGACTTGCTGCTAAACCATTAGTGGTGCTTTGTGTTTAGGTGAACCCTGGACCTGATCCATCCCTTCACACATAACAAGCAACAGAGGGCTGAACTCACGCAGGTTAAGTATATTATTTCAGCCAAGGCTTCGAAGATTGACGGGATTGCGACTGACTGTAAAGTGCTGCTGTTCACAATTAGGACTAGGCAAATATATAACCAGTGGCAAAAGTCAATAAACAAATGTGTAAAAATGTTTTAGAGGCCTGTGAAAAATGAAAAGCAGTGGGTTCAGCTAGAGATTGGGTGGCCAAAAATGACAGATAAGCACATATTGTCCAAAAGTTTGGTTCTGTAGGATTTTTAGTAGGTCTTGAGAGAAAAAATAAAGGGTTTCCACATATTAAGCAGCGAAATTTCCACATTAACATAATAAATGTTTCATGAGCATCAAATCAGAAAGTCAAGTATGATGAACAGCTTCTAAAGGACTTTCACCACACATAAATAAATGAGCTTTACACTGGGACACACTTTTGTTTGCACAGACACTAGTCAGTGTTTGAAACTAATGGAACAAAAGAACAGGAAGGAAGGAAGAAAAACAAAGGAATGAATCATTTTTATTTGTACTATTTTAACACATTGCTAGCATTATTTAAACTCACATCAATTAACTTGTTTAGTAGGCCTAACATAGTACGTGACATGTCTTACTAATATAAAACAACTTGTTTAGTTGTAGGTTATGTTGCTTGCATGCTTTTAAGACAATGCTAACATGAACTAGCACATTAGCATGTTTCTGTCATACATGAATCATGAGGACAAACCTCATGAGGATATTAGCCTACAAAATGTGTTTGAAAAGAATAATACTGCTTTAATTGCATTTTATCAAACAAAATATAGCTTGCTGAACCTTAGAGAATATAGAAAACATTTACTGAAAACTGTTAAAATATCACGTGTATATTCAGCAGATGTAAGCGTCTATGGTTCATTCTGTGTCTCTCGTAACTCATCTTTATTATGACTGCGTGGCACAGTGCGATAAAAAACAGGCCCAAACCACACGAACACTTCACTATAAAGCCATTAAGAGTTCGTGAGCTCAGTGCAAGATCTGGACATTTCTTCTTCCTTCAGTTCCCTGCCAACGTCAACTGGAAAGTTGGACATGCCTCAACAATAAGTCATGAAAGAACTGTTCAAAAACAGAAGGAAAATTTTATTAAACGAGAAAAGGTCTACAATAAATTAGGGCTCATTGCGCCTGTTAAAAGAGGAAAGCTGTTATGGGTCTCGCTACTGAGCCTGCTGTTCAACGGAAACTGATGGTCATCATAAGAATAAAATGTCTATGAACTCCAGGGTGAATGCAATTACGAAAACAACAATAGTGTTGAAATAAAAATGATTATGCTGGCGTATTATTTAATCAGTATTTGAGAAACTGCTGCTTTCTAAACAAACGGGGTAGTTGGCGTTAATTCAATATGATCAGTAAAGCCTAGAAATGAAAGGGAAGCACACGGTGCAGAATGATGTCACAGAAGAACCCGTCAGAGCACCGAGTCACGTCGCCATCTAAAGGCTGAACCAAGACATTACATAAACACAAGAGCTGCTGATTATTTCATGAAAGCCTCGACGTGACAATTATACAGTATATTTATACATTCATCTTGGTGAATAACACAAGAAACATACAAGTGTATCATATCGAGCCTACTGTACTAGAAAATACAATATTAGTGAGTTTTAAGGGTCAAAAAAAAGAAGCTTTCTTCTTTTACATTTCGCACTGACACCATAACTTATAGAGAATACCAACTAAAACGTCGTTGAAAGTGTCAACAGATTATAAACCCAAAAAGTCAGGCACATGACCAAAACGATGACCTTAATAAAATAAAGGACAGCAGCGCAGTCAAAAATACTGATAATGTCTTTAAAATCTTAAAAGCTAAATTACTTACTCTGAAGTATTATGGTCGATGGTGATGATGGAACATTTTTTCATACCCAAACCATTTTACAAAAAGTATTTAAAACAGTGAAGCAAATACATACAGTGCATGATTTGTGTCATAAACATTAGTGTG